>CM076577.1:1416996565-1417047639 GCA_034641835.2 Pinus albicaulis
ATTTGAGCGTAACTATTTCATAGTTTTCATGCATAGTCATTTTCACATGCTAATATTACTCCTTATTCATGTAATTTTTGGTGATTTTAACATCTAATTTTCAGCTACCTTTTGACATCATTGGAATTTCATTTTCATTGTTTATGCAAGTATTTTATTGCCTTAATTTTGAATGAACACATTTACTTGAACCATTTTGAAGAATTTCACATTTTGAGACACTATTCTACTTGCAAGACATTTATTCACTTGCATCTCCATTACAGCTTCTAAAATTAACTTTCAAGCATAAACTTGGTTGATAGAAATTTAGGACAAGCTTCCCTAGCTTTCATTCAATTTCCTTGACTTGAGTTTTGAACAAAGGTTAAAACATGTGACCTCGCAGCTTCTCTTGTGGCCGAGTCCCTTATAGGAACGAAGACACGTGGGTTACTGTGAAGTCTAGGTGGGTATAGTTAATGAAGGTCCAATGCCTCCTCATCGTAGCCTTCTTGCAATTCACCTCATTCTTTGTTAGAAACAATGGAAACTAGGGCACTACTAAGAGGGGGGGTGAATTAATAGTGGGGCCAAATTATACAATTCTTCACAAATTATACTTTTTCGAGTCACTTTAACAATTATCATGGATCAACATCATGTAGAACATAACATCATATACTTCAAGCACGTGAGCAACATATACACAAGACACCAATCTTCTTTTTATTACAAGCTTCAACTTGATTACATCAATGCCCACAAGCTACTACTTGTAGGTTTATCAACTCGTTGTTACGAAAGGAACTTCTATCCCTCGCTTGTTTATCGGTCTTTCAATGAAAGGGACTATTTCCCTTGCTCGTTTACCGATACTCACCGGAAGGAACTCTTGACCCTACTCGTTTATCAATCTCTTGCTTGTTAAAATTGGACAACTAGGTCCAAACTCCATGTTGTGATGCTCCATGAAGACACCAATATTTTTATTGGGTTCCTCTTTCGAAAAAGGTGCAAGATCGATCTAATGATCATCTTGATCCGATGAGAAGAACATTTATGTTTTGAATTTATTTTTAATACTTTCAAAATATGTGCGGAGTCAGCCGTAAGGTTTTACACGACAAATGTGTCACACACCCTCGTTGATTGATATAAATAGAGTCAACGTTGGAGGACATTTCAATCATCTCATCACATACATCTTCATGATCTAAATGCGGATACGTAAATATGGATGATGCGAAATGGATGCTGTAAATATGGATGATGCACGTAAGTCCGGATGATGTCGGAAATGGATGTCGTAAATCTATGATGATGCCGTAAATACTGGATGATGCTTGGAAATGCGGATGTGGGATTCTTTTGTTGAATTATGTTGATTATTGATGAAATTTTGTCTTTAAGGGCTATGTGTGTGACACTTCTAGTTGGTCGGCCAGAAGTATTGAGACTTCGTCTAGTTGAAGCATCTCGTTGACCGCCGTAAAGTAGCACCAACACACTTATATTTTTCCGCTCTGTCTTCGTCGATCTCATCTGGTATGTTCTATCAACACTTTACTTTCTTGTTTATGTGATTGCCGATTTCGAAATTGGAGATAAAAGTAAAGTTCCATCAAGCATAGAACATCTTCAAAAAATTTATGTGGTATCGAGCTGGAGGTGAAGACAAAGCCCTAGTTTGTAGCAATCAGCGAAGAAGAGGATGGGTTCCTCAAACTACAATGGCTTTAAGGGCTGATGAAAAATTGATAGGAAGGATGACTTCCATGCTTGGAAGATGACATTGGATTTTAATTTGGAAGACCAAGATGCCATGGACTATGTGCGGTGGTAAAATCCAAGAGCCTCCATCCATGCAAATACTGCTATTTGCCAAATCAAAGTACATGAAGGGGGAAATCAAAGCAAAGTCGATGATCGTGGGACTCAATTCATAAGAGTCTGGTTGCCTACACTCTACGAGCTAGGTCACTATGCTAGAGAATGCCCTTTCAAGAAGGTCAAGAAAAGGAAGGCTCCCTCTCGGTGGAAATGGGCAACCCTTCAAAAGGTCAAGAAATTCTAGGTATGAGGAATCAAATGTTTTTGATGATAAAAAGAAATGAATTCATTCTTGTATCTGCCTTCTCTCATTTGCATCTCCACCCAACACTATGGATGTCTAGTTGATAGATAGTGGTGCCTCAGGGCACATCATTGGGTTCAAGGAAGCACTTATTGATATGGTTGAGAAGGATACTAATCTACAAATTATCCTTGGAGATAATGCCACATATCCCGTGAAAGGGATAGGGACTATGACCCTCCACTTGTCTCAAGGTCAAGTCCTCCGCCTGCAAGATGTACTATATATACCTAATTTGAAGAAGAACCTTGTGTCTCAGTTTTGACTATGGAAGAGCAAAGGTTTCAATGTGGCATTCATTGATGGAAGATGCGCATGTGGAAGAAGAGTTTCAAGGAAGCTATCACGATTGGGTTTAGAGTTGGTACACTCTACCGAGGTTGGAGGAAGTCCACCGGGAGCGATGACATGTGATACTATTCGACAGCTCGAACTATGGCACTGAGGAGGTTTGAACAACTTCACTACAAGGCCCCTTCCCTGAGCAAGGAAGGTGGTGACGAGGATGCCCTGAGTTCTCAAATAATCATGAAAGTGTATGTCGGGGGTACAGTGCGAAGGAAAGCATACAAGGGGACCTTTCCCCTCAAGCTGTCACAAAGACATCCGATGTCTTGCAATTAGTACATTTTTGATCCATGCATGTATGTCGCCCGTGACATCCTTGAGAGGATGTTCTTATTATATGAGACGAACGAGTTCAAGAACTTTTGCGAAGGAGCTAGCATCAAGAGGGAGACCACAATGTACGCGTGGGCTACAACGAAACTTCGAAGGCCTATGAAAGTATATGTGCCTGGTCAAAGGGAAGTGGAGATATGCCACGATGTTACCTTTGACAAAGATGCTTCCCTTGAGGAAAGTAGTCAATCTTTCGAGATCCGAGGAAGATCATGAAGCAAGGCTTGAAATCAAGAAGAACCTAAGGATGAGACGATGCCCCGTCTTTGAAGGACCAATGGACTCGATTGATCCACCTCCTTCAATAGGGAAGAGACCATCATGGCTCATGGACACTCTCGAGGATGTCGAGGGGACGTATGGCCCCAAAGGGGAACATTCGTGGAAAGTAAGAAGCTAAGTAGATACCAAGGGTATCTAGTAGCCATGAGTACTATTGTACAATCCCCGAGCCCTAGATCTTTTGAGGACGCCGTAAAGCATCAAGTTTGGATGGATGCTATGCACGAAGAGTATGAGTCCATAATGAAGAATGATGTATGGGATGTGGTTCCAAGATCGGAGGACAAAGCGGTTGTCACCTAGAAATGGCTCTACATATCAAGCATGGATCCGATGGAAGTGCTGAAAAGTTCAAGGCAAGATTCGTTGCCCGTGGCTTCTCTCAAAGGAAGGCATAGACTGCGATGATATATTTGTACTGTGGCCCGATATACCACCATCCGATCTATCATAGCCCCTTGTCGCTAGGCAAAGATGGAGTCTTCATCGGATGGATGTGAAGAGCCACATTTTTGCATGGTGCGATAAAGGAAGAGGTGTATATGGAGCAACCTCTGCGGGGGTTCGAAGTCCGAGGATCGGGACACTCATTTTTGTAGGTTGAAGAAAGCCCTCTATGGGTTGAAGCAAGCACTCAAAGCTTGGTATGAGAGGATAGATAGCTACCCAGATGAAGCCGAGCTTCACTCGTAGTAATGTCGATCCGAACCTTTACTTCAAGGTTGATAGAGAGAAGTCTCGTGCAGTGTACAGTGGCCGTATGCGGACAACCTCTTCTTTAACGACTGTGCGCCCCTCTCATTCATCGATTGCAAGAGGGGAGCTCGGCTGGCGTGTTCGAGATGAAGGACCTAGGGTGATGGACTACTTCCTAGGCTTGGAGGTTTGACGAGAGACCTGGTAGGATTTTTCCTTTCTTAAGGAAATTACATTGTGAAGTTTACGGAAAGATTTAGTATGATGGATTTGTAAGTCTGTGTCGACACCCTCAATGGAGCTCAACTTTAAGAAGTTGAGTGGCGAAACTGCTTTGGGCCGTGCTAGCAAATCCCTCCGAGTATCTTCAACTCGTAGGGGCCACGATGTTCTTAGTGAACACCCTTGTCCTAGGATGTGTGATGTGCGATGAACACTTGGGAGTCAACACATGGTTGATCACTTATCATTCTTGGGTTGGTGCCAACAAACTCTTCGAGATATCTTTGAGGCACGATAGACCACGGGTTAAGATACCAACTGTGTAGGAGTACTTGTACACTCCATGGATATCACGATGCGATTGGGGTGGCGATGATGGTGGATCACAAGAGCACATCTAGATGCTACTTCACACATAGAATTGCTTGAGGGCGACAGAAGTCGGTAGCCTTGAACACCGTTGAGGCCGAATACATTGTAACATGTATGGCACATTGTGAAATCACTTGGTTGCGAAAAGCAACGTCGTTGGTGTTAAGGAGCATGTGCCTATATCTGCTTGTTATCCTTTGTGAGTAACTAGAGGGGGATTTGTTTGTCATAGAATCCGTGTTCCACGAATGATTCAAGCATGTTGATAGGTGAGTACCACTTTATCAGGGATATGGTACGGCGAGGCGCGCGTAAGGCTTGATCATGTAGGAACTAATGAGCGAGTGTCGTGGATATTCTCACTAATGCCCTTGGGGAAGGTCATGTTCCTAACCTTCCGTGAGAATCTTGGTATCGATGAAACGACCCTATTACGAGGTCCTATTGGACGATGAGAGGCTGCAGGAGCTATGGGGGCTTTGGGGATAGCTTCTCGAGAGCTATAAGCAACCACGAGGGCTAGGCTTGCCAGAACCTTGTTGGTGTGCTTGGAGCCCCCACCCAGATTATAATGATTGAGTTGGTTTAGCCTCTCTCCATGATACGTGCCCCGTATGCATCTTACCCATTTGAGTTTCCCGGACTCATGAGAAAGGAGTACCTCTCATTTGGCCAATGAGGGTGGGAAAAGCTAGAGACTAGTAGCAAAGACCCGATGGACGCATCGAGGTGTCGTACTCTCTATCTAGGGATGACACGTGTCCAACCACTTGATTTGGGATCAAGTCTAGTGAGGTTTCGGACCTCCCTGACTGCTTCGGGTCGAGAGAAACCAACTTCGGGTTGGTATGTGACTCTTTGAGTCCACATGCGAGGTTTCGGATCTCCCTCGACTTCGGGTCGAGGATAAACCAACCGGGTTGGTATGTGACTCTTTGAGTCCATGTGAGGTTCGGACCTCCAACCGGCTTCGGAGTCGGTGAGACTAACCAGGTTAGTATATATATGACTCTCACTGAGAGTCCAAGTGAGGTTTCGGACCTCCTCTTACCGACTTCGGGTTAGATAAGCCGACTTCGAGTTGGTATGACACTTTATGAGTCCTACTGTGGAGTTTCGGACCTGCCGGGAGCGACGACTCGTGCCCGGGAATGATGTCTTTAGTGACCCACCTGCGTGCACGAAATAAAGTAGGCAAGAAATAGCACAGTCATGAGTGACCTTCCGATGTTTGATTGCACTGGGTGGTTGGAAATCTCCCTCAGCGTGAGGGAGTGTTAAAATTGGACAACTAGGTCCAAACTCCATGTTGTGATGCTCATATGAAGACACCAACTATTTTAGTGGGTTCCTCTTTCGAAGAGGTCGCGAGGATCGATCTGAAAGATCATCTCTGATCCGATGAATGTGTGAACATTTATTTTTGAATTTTATTTTTAATGCTTTCAAAATACCCTATGCGAGTCTGAAACCTATAAAGGTTTGTACATCCCGAGCGAATGTCGTCTGCATCTCGATGATTGATACAAGTATAGATCAGCGTTGGAGGACATTTCAATCATCTCATCACACACATCCTCATGATCTAAATGCTGGATGCCGATCAACCACTATGGATGATGCCTGTATACATCTGGATGATGCAGCGGAAATGGATGTCGTATATACGGATCACGTAAAAATCACGGATGATCGACGAGTAAATATGCGAGTGATGCAGCAAATGGCATCGTAAATATGGATGATGCGCGTCAATCGGATGATCGCAGTAAATCCGAAATGCGGATATGCGTCGGAAATGGATCTTGTACATGCGGATGCCGTAAATATGGATGATGTCGTAAATGCGGATCTAGTAAATATGGATGATGCCATGAAATGCGGATGATGTATCGTAAATACGGATCCTAGTAAATATGGATGATGTAGTAAATCTGGATGATCTGAAAATCCGGATGTGGGATTCTTTTGTTGAATTATGTTGATTTTGATGAGATGTCTTTAAGGGCATGTGTGTGACACTTACGGTTGGGCGACCGTGTTGAGACTTTGTTGGTTGAAGCATCCCTGTTGATCGAGATGACGTCACTTGTTCTACGTGTCAACTTTGTGATACGTGACATGTGTCCCTTCGAAAATGGGACTTTTGGGCGACAAAAAATGCCCAAAATGAGCTGCCACGTGTCTACTTCCAATTGGACCGTTATCGCTCGCCGCCTACACCTACCTACGGTTAGTGGGAAAATCCTTCAACCCCGCAGTGTGGTTGGTGGCAAGGAACTCGCAGAGGGGTCGTCACCTATTCCCAACTCTCTCCGTTTAACCTATCTCCTAGGTTAGCTAAGGGGAGTGGTCCCTAAAGGAAAACTAAGTTAAAGATGTGAGATTTCTAGGAGAATTGATTAGAAGGAATTACTTATCAAAGATGACTCGATTTCCAACATGTAAACAAGCATATAAGTATATGAGCAATATTCAATGACGTGTTCAAAAATATAGACCAGTGCTTTAAAGTAGATAACAAATGCTTGCTCAAAAATGAAATTCAAGATATAATGACAATAATCCCACAAAGGAAGTGTTAGACCAAGATCACAATATGAAATTAAATTTGCAACACCAAATAAGGGTATTTTCCAATGAAACGAGATATATCAATCATCCATAAGCATAATGATCATTAAAATGACAACATGCAATGAAGTAGTATGTAAGCAAATTTCCAAGTACCATAGAATTAAGCTTGTTGCAAAATTTAAGGAATTAAAATGCTTGCATCCAAAGTGCTTCTTGAGATAATATTTGCATGTGAATCCTTAAACCATCAAGATAGCAAAAAATTTTGGGAACTTTGCAAGTAAATGTCGATGAGATAGTGCTCTTGGTTTATTTTATTAATTAGTTCTACAACAAGGTTACAATTGAACTCTAATCCTCGGACCTCACCCTCGCCCAAATATTTGGATCTCACGGTGAGGAGTCCATAGAGGTAGAGGGTCCCTAAAACGTTTATTCAACCAACTTAAGTTGGAGGTAAATTTTAGAGATGCAAGTCTAGTATGAAAAGTGAAATGCCTAAATGATATAAAAGTGAGTTTGCAAGTGCTATTGAAAAGATGGAGATGATTCAATTAAATATGCTTCATAGTTAGAACAATAACTCAAGCTGCCATAAATTGAAAAGTGCTATGCTTTGCTTTACTTGTAGTATATTGTGAAATTTATCCAAATGAGAAATAGATCACAAAACATAAGTAAGTGATGGCAAATGAGATTGCAAATTAAGAAATTAAATGACTATGCGATTTGTGTTACTTTCCAATTAGAGCATGCATATGTGATGTGAAAAAAAACGGAAACGTCAAAACCATTAAGTCAATCCATCTACAAATTCTCTCCTTTGGAATGGAGAGATAAAGATGCCAATGGGTAAAACCCACGCTCCCACAACAAAAACAGAAATTTTTTATTAATTTTACAAGAATGAAATGACCATGAGGGCTTTTCTAAACCAAGGAAAGTCTTTACAAATAAAAATTGAGACCATAGACTTTTCCTCGGTGAGAATTTCTGAGAACTCAAAATAAATTCAAACTTTACAATAGGAGAAGAGAAGCTAAGCCTCTTCTACGCCCACAACCAAAGAATAGAGAGTTATCTTCCTCATTTGAAATTCAGCCCAAAGGTTCTGCAACAACTTGTTAGTGATTTCTTGTAGTTGTCCACTCAAGCTGTCACAAGAAAAGGTTCGGAAGAGGGCTACAAAATCAATCAAATATTAGATAGACAAAATTACAAAATATTGCACAACAATTTACAAAGGGCTAAGCCAAAGAGTTCGAATAAACTCTCCTCTTTGCTTAGTCATCTTCAAGCTCTTAGATAGCAAATGAAAGCAATGAAGTATAATGTTTTAAAAGATATTCAAATTTAGAAGTATTCGGCTTGTATACAAGCTATGTCCCAAAACCCTTGCAAAACCACTTTGTAAGATAAGACTATGAAGGTTCAAAGAAAAAATGAGAGCTCTTTTGAGAATGTATCAAGAGTGGGTTGGTCTCTCAAAAGACTTCCCCCAACACTTGATTCTTTGATCCCAACAAGATGTTCCTTCTACAAAACTTCAATCAAGAATTAGTTCCATATAGATCTAGCAATAAAAAATGATAAGAAACTCTAGAGATTTATTTGAAACCAACTAGAGAATTCTATACCTAGAGCATACTCCTAAATCAAATGTCAATGTAAGATAGCTCTACATTAACAAATCTACAAGACCATATGGAAACAAATTAAATCAAAGCATGAGTAAAAGGAATTATACCAATGATAAAAAATTCATCACACTCCAAAAGGAGGAACACCTCATGAATGAAACCTCAAAGTCTTTATTGATATTTCTGAAAGTGTACAAGGCAACAGTGCTTCTGCAAACACAATAGCTAGTAAACAATGATTACAATATGAGAGCCCATGGCTCCATTATATAGAAAGTTGGGAGCAAATCCCAATGAAGAACCATATGCCAAGTGGTGAGAGGGAGGAGATCTTAAGGCAAATTGTAATTTGGTAAGTGGAGCTCCAATGCCAAGTGTAAAAATCGAATTCTGGCAAGTGGACATCATTTTCTTCTTCCCTTATGTGCCAAATTCGAATTTTATGATGGAATGACATGTGTATATGTTTGGTAACCCATCTGGGGACAATTTCCCACAAAAATCTCCACCAAATATTCTCTCAAATCCTCCCAAATATGCACTAACTTCACAAATTCGAATTTCCAAGTAAGCAACTCTCATTTAATTCCGGAAATTCAATTTTATTTGAGCACATGTCTTTTCCTTGATTTTAGGAGTCCATATCACCTTGGGACTTCACTTTAACTCCTCCATAATTTTCCACCTCATTTCCACCTCATTTCCACATCATTTAGCATGTGTGGATATTTATTTTTCTCCATTTATTTAATTTTTGACTTAATTAATTGCCAGATTTCCCACTAAACTTAGGAAAAGTGGGTTTTGAGTGGCTAAAAACACATTTTTTATCTCAAAAGTGTCATAGTAGAAAGTTGAGCATGAGAGATGCAATTTTGATTACTCATACCCCATACAACTTCTCTAGACAACACTTGTTCTTGCGGGAAATCTAAAATATTAAAAAATCACTACCTAGACTTAACCAAATTCCACGAAATTTTTTGTGTGATCTAGTATGGTAATATACATTGACTCTAGACACTAGGAGTCACCCAAGGCCTCACCATCAAGCCGTACTCCTGCTTTGGGGTAAAATTGAAGGAAAAAACTTAATTAATTATTAACTCCTAGTAGGGAGATGATAATTAACCAAGTAAAAAAAACCTCCTAGAGTAATACTCACTTGTTGGCAAGGTCCCAAGCTACCTAGGCCTGTTACATACTCAATACTGACTCAAAACTCATCATTACTAGCATCACTTATTACAATTCCCCGTAGGGCGTGGAATCTGGGTACAAGAGAAAATGATAAGAAGTAGAAGTAGAGTTTAAAAACTCTGTTGAATTGATGATATCTGATGGTACAAATGTCTTCTGGTTCATCCTTGGGCATGGAGTCTTCTCATTATCATCATGTGCTACTCCAGTGGTCAACATTTGGCTCCATATGGGGATGCATGCTAGATATGAAGTGATAGTGTGCAAGAACCTGGAATTTGCATCCACCGACCAAAGATATATATTAGCAGTATCCATTCAAAATAACATCAAATAAAATCAAGTACAGAAATGGAAATTTATTCTAGGAAACAGAAATAACAATTTATTCATGAAATAAAACTACTTAAACAAAATTTACAAGGGATAGGGTTAGGAATATGATACACAGGATGCCCCATGGCATCAAATGTCTTAGGTGAAATCCATCTTGAGAACCTGCTTACTCACAGGCAAATCCATAGGCTCTATCTCTGATGTGCCTTGGCCAATTCTGACTATTGTAGGACTATTACTTGCCCCACTGTTAACTTGTTTGTGGCCATCAGATACACCAAACCTCTTCCTTTTCCTTTTTCGACTTTTGATGTGTTGAGGTTTGATCCTGCTCAAAATTGGAGGGTCATTTTTTATATCTTTTTTATTTTTTTTCGTTTTTTTCTTTTCTTCTTGGTTAGTTGTGATGGGATGATGATGCAATCACTGTCAATCCTACTGCTCTGTCTTGGAAATGCTTTGATGGAAGATTTGAAGTACCCCCACTTTTTGAGCTATGCTTAATCTCTTCATTTTGAATCCGTTCTGTTAAGGGGGGAAGAAAATTTGTTAACACAACATCACTTCCTGTCTGGCATGATCTATAGATAATCTCATTGTTGGGTTTCCTTGGATCCTCAACATGATATCTTTTCTCTAACTCCCGATCAAGTCTGACAAGGTTATTATTTGGCATGGGAATGGTGGCATATGACAAGTCCATTTGAAGGCTACCACCTAAAAATGATGCCCATTTTCTTGATAGGAGCATTCCCCATGAATCGGGAACATCTATCACAACAATATCCATAGTCATTATTTTGTCTGGGTATGCAGCTAGGAAAACCTGTAAATCTTTAATTATCCCACACACTTCAATTCTTTTAGAATCCATTGAACATATGTTGTGATAGGGCCTGGATACCCTTAAATTCAGTTGCTCCATGACTTTCTTGGTCATGACATTTGATGAAGCCCCTGAATCAAGCATGCAATTGTGTAAAAGACGATCATTCACTATCAAAGAAACATAAAATGGTAGATGATCTTCGTTCCCCACATAACAATTCATACGTTCCCCACATAACAATTCATACTTTTCCATATAATTTCTTCATCTTCTTGTTCATTATTAGGCTTTTCTTCTCTTTGAGTAACTTCAATTACACTTAGTAACTTGGCCCTTTGAGATGGTATCTTTAAAAGCTCTGTTACTGGGATAGAAACCTTTGCATTTTTCACCCAATTGCCCAAGTCAAAATTTAATTCTGAAGTAGGAGGAGAAAAATTTCTGTGATTATTCCAGTCTTGAATATCCCTTCTCTGATAAGTCATCCCTTTGTGTTTTGCCATAGCAAGAATTTTTCCAGATGTAGGCATTTCCCCAAAAATCTTATTGACTTTGTCAAAATTTGCAATCATATTGTCAACCCCAAGATTATTAGGACTATGGTCAATCTCTTGATTACTTTCAATGGTATATATTTGATCTTCCATGGAGAACATATTGATTTGACCACTAGTTCCTACATGTTCATCTTCCAACATGCTACTTTCCATAATTCTCTTTACATATGGGCATGTGGCTGTAGAAAATTCTAGTTTCCCACCCCGGTTTTCAGTTTTCGCATTATTACTCCAAAATAATTAAATGCCCTTTCCCATATCCATACATTTAATAAACTGGAAAATAAATTTGCTGAAAACACAAATTCTGGAAATTTTTCAGAATGCTGAAAATGCAGAAATAAAATAACAGCAGTAACAAACAGTCATTCAACACATCATAACTCGGTATTTTTGGTCAAGGTGACCCTGGAAAAACCCCCTACAACTCTTGGGGAAAACCAGTTCGAAAGCTCCTTCTTATTTCTGGAAAAATGCTTTTTACAGTGATAGAAATATTCAGCAAAATAAATAATCAGCAAACAGACTTTTACAACTTATCTCTTTTTCCGTGCTTAACCATCGCCTCGGAAAACGCACAAACAGCAAAACAGGAACAGCAATAAATGCTGTACGGATTTCTCGATTTGCGTGCCCAGAAATCTGCAATAAATGCAGCTATACGGCCACCTTGAAATCTGTGCCAAAACAGCAATAAATGCTGCTGTACGGACCTCGAAAAACGTGCCAAAAATGCTGCAAAACTCAGCTGTACGGAACAACCACTAGCTGCCTCGATTTCTGTGCCAAATACTGCTGTACGGCTGCTGTACGGCCTGCTGTACGGCTGCTGTACGGCCCTGCTGTACGGCCTCCCTGCCTAGGAAACCGTGCAAAAAATCAGCCTGCTGTTTGCTAAATCTGCTGCACGGCCTCCCTGCCTAGGAAACCGTGCAAAAATCAGCCTGCTGTTTGCTAAATCTGCGGCACTTGTCTGCTGAAATGCTGCCTTGGAATGTGTGCCAAGCTGCTGCCTCCTTCTCCTCACTGCCCAGAAATCTCCCTTGCTCTCTTGCTCTCCTTCTCCCAATCTGCTCATGAAAGAATGAATGACCTTTTCCTCCTTTTCCTCCTTTAACCTAACCCTAAGTGACTTTTGGGGAATCCTTAAATCCAATGGCTGAAATAGATTGAGATCTAGGGCTGAGATTAAATGCTCATTTAAATCTCACTTTCTATTTTTTAATTCACCCCACTTTAATAAAGACCCACTTAGTCTTTTATTTTCAAAGTCACTTTTTCCTTTCTAATTTTATATTGACTTTATTAAAGTCACTTTAAAATTAGACTTTAGTAACTTTATCACTTAAAGTCACTTTTAAATTAGATTTGACTTTATAACTTTATAAAGTCACTTTAGTAACTTTATCACTTAAAGTCACTTTTAAATTAGATTTAACTTTATAAAAATTATAAAGTTACTTTAGGAGAAAAATTAAATTCTTTTGGACACTTTTCCCTAGGCCAAAGATCAAAGCCTTAGGGAACCACCTGTCCTCCAGTACCAAATTTCAACACTCCCTCTTACCGAGGAAGGTGTTCCTCACCACACCCATCTTGTCTCTGAAGTAGACATGCTTGCCCGGTGGGAAGGCTTTGGTAAGAATATCTACAACCTGCTCATCAGTGGGAATATACTCAAGCTTCCAGCTCCCTTCTGAACATAGTCTCTGATGAAATGATATTTGGTCTCGATATGCTTTGACCTGTCATGAAATACTGGATTCTCCGTGAGTTTAATGCAACTCTGATTATCACAGTAAATCACTGAAGGTCTCAACGGCTGACCAAATAAGCCAAACAACATCTTGCGAAGCCATATGGCCTCACAACTAGCTAGACTGGCTGCCATATACTCTGCTTCCGCTGAACTCAATGCTACTGACTGCTGCTTTCGGCTGAACCATGACACCACTGCCGAACCCAACCCAAAACAGCACCCTGAAGTGCTCTTCCTATCAGAAGCACAACCTACCCAATCAGAATCAGTGTAACCTGCCAATCTCACTCCATCCCCCTGCCTGTAGTCCAGACCATAATCCACTGTCCCCTGCAAGTACCGCAAAATGTGTTTTGCAGCCACCCAATGAACCTTCCTAGGCTCACACATAAACTGACTCATCGTGTTGACTGCAAAACAAATATCTGGTCTAGTGTTGACCAAATACATCAATGAACCAATCAGCTGTCTGTACAATGTGGGATCCACCAACTCGGAATCCGAAGCATGAAGCTTCTTCCAGTTGGTGATCATCGGTGTCGACATGGGTCTACAATCCTCCATGTGGAATCTGCAAGGATGTCCACAATATACTTCCCCTGTCCCAGGAAGAAATGCCCCTCCTCCTGCCACACCTCCAAACCCAAAAAGTAATGCATCAAGCCGATGTCCTTCATCTCAAACTCCGCCGCAAGATCTCTCTTGCGGTGCTCTATGAGTCTCTCTGCACCTGTAATGACTAAGTCATCCACATACAGCACCAGAATGAGAGGCTCCTCACTTATCACAATATAGTAAAGGTTCGGATCTGCCTCACTCTTTGTGAAACCCATCTCCTGCAAGTATGTATCTATCCTGGTGCAAGCTCACAGTTGCTTAGGCCATAAAAGGAACCTTCTTCGATCTGCCACACATGGGACTCCTTCCACTGCACCTCAAACTTTCCCTGACATTTGCTCAATGTACACCTCCTCCTGTATGAAGCCATTGAGAAATGCGGTCTTCACATCCATCTGGTGGATCTTCCAACCCATCTCTGCTGCTATCGATATAATGGAGCGGATCGAAGTATATCGAGCCACGGGAGCGAAGGTCCCCTCATAATCAACTCCCTCTACCTGGGAGAACCCTCTAGCCACAAACCTCGCTTTGAATTTCTCAATGCTGCCATCTGCAGCATGCTTTACCTTGTAAAGGCATCTGGAAGTAACCACGGATTTGCCCTCAGGCCTCGGCACCACCTCCAAACATCATTCTTCATGATAGAAGAATACTCCTCCTGCATGGCCTCTCTCCAGACCTGCTGGCTAGCTGCCTCCTCATAGCTAGAAGGCTCAGAGTCAAGGATGTTGGTAGCCATTGCCATATAGCTACAAAACCTCTCAGGTGGTCTGCTCTCTCTGACCGGCCTCTTAGGCTCAGCAACAGATGTGGCATCTCTCAAGGTGTCCTGAAGCCACCTGAAGCACACTCTTTCCCCAGTCCTTCTCGTGGGGAGGAATAATCTCTCCATAAATTAACTCTCGCAACTTGAACTCTGGCGTAAATATGCTTGTCCTCCACACTTCACGAACACGTAGATGTGAGATGCAGGTGTGAGCCCAATCCCATCGAGTGGACTCCCCAGTGAACTGCTCTGTGGACTGCTCTGCGTGCTGCCCATAGCTCCACCCCTCTGACTCTGCGAGCCACTCCCCACTGACGGACCTGACACCGTCATAGATGTACCTCCGGATCCTCCTGATCCCTGCCCACTGGATCCCTGCGACTGACTCAACTGCTGCTGAGGGTCTGGCTGATCCAGATACTCTAACTCCCGTGACCTCCTAAAGGCCCTGTCCTCCTCGAACTTCACATCTCGTCTGACAACAACTTTCCTCTGCGCAGGAATGTAAATCCGAAAGGCCTTGGAGGTCTCACTGTAGCCCACAAAGATACCCTTCTCTGCGGTGGGCTCTAGTTTGGTCCTCTTCTCCTTGGGTATGTAGGAGTATGTCATGCACCCAAAGATACAAAGATGACCCATATCAGGCTTCTTCCCAGAAAAAGCCTCCTCCGGAGTCATGTGCCCCAAGGCACGATGCGGACTCCTGTTCTGCAAGTAAACAGCTGTGTTGCAGGCCTCTGCCCACAAAAACAATGGCAACCCCCGATCATGTAACATGGCTTTGGCAGCCCCTCCGATGGATCTGTTCTTCCTCTCCGCAACCCCGTTCTGCTGGGGGTTGTAAGGAACAGTGAACTCCCTCCTAATGCCTGCCTCTGCACAATAGTCAACAAACTCTCCGAGGGTGTACTCTCCTCCATTGTCCGACCTCAGGGACTTGATCTTCCAACCTGTCTGTGTCTCCACAAGAGCTCTGAACTCCTGAAACCGCTTGAAGACCTCACTCTTGGTCTTCAAGAAATAAATCCAGGTCCTCCTGGAGTGATCATCAATGAATAACACATAGAACTCATATCCACTCAAGGAAACATGAGACATCCGACCACTCACATCGGAATGAATCAAATCAAGTATCCCAGTCGCTCTGCTGTCACTGCTGGGAAAAGGGGATTTGGCAAACTTGCCCATCGCACATCCTCTGCAAGTATCAAAGGGATCAGTACTGAACTCTGGCACACCTGTAGTGATCTCCCGCAAAGTCCTCAAGGCTCCATGATGCATGTGCCCCATCCTGCGGTGCCAAATCTCACACTGCTCAGAACTGCTAACTCTGCTGTCGGTACTACTGCTCAATGCCAAAAGGAACTGAAATGCAAACTTGTACACCTTTGCATGGCGTACACCTATCACTCTAGCTGAATCAGCTGGAGTGCCCCTGGGATACATCAACACCTGTCCTCCCCTGAATAGTATCTCATATCCTCTGTCCTCCAAAGCTGAGACGGATATGAGGTTCTTTCTCATCCCTGGCACATAAAGAACATCTGACACCTTCAAGGGAGGTTTGGACTCCCTCTGAAATGTCAATGTTCCCACACCGACTGCTCTAACAACTCTGTCATCACCGAGTACTACCTCTACATCAGTGCCACTCTCTGAAAGCTCTGAGAAGTACTCACGGACTCCTGTCATGTGACGTGAAGCCCCACTGTCCACATACGAGATACCCGAAGATGCTCCGCTAATCGAGGGAAATGCATGCTCCCTCTGAACCTCTATGGCAGATAATCCTGCACTAGAAGACTCCATAATGGGCCAAACTCAGGTCAAACGTCTGCAAAG
Organism: Pinus albicaulis; assembly: GCA_034641835.2. NCBI lineage: Eukaryota > Viridiplantae > Streptophyta > Pinopsida > Pinales > Pinaceae > Pinus > Pinus albicaulis. Next base: position 1,417,013,062 of record CM076577.1, read on the forward strand.
TCCTCAACCTCTGCTGAAGCCGCCATGCTCTGGTTCTTCCCCTTCTTCTTCTTCTTCTCCGGACACACAACTGCATAGTGTCCCATCTTCTGACAATTCCAACACTTCACTTTGGAATAGTCCTTCTGTGTGTTATCCTGTTTACCTTTACCTTTGCTTTTGCCCCCACCATTGCTTGTGGAAGCCTGCTTCTTCCCTTTGCCTTTCTTGCGTCCTGCCAACAGTGCTACATCCTCATCCTGCTCAACTGGCTTGGCTGCCCCAAGCTGACCTTTCCTGATCTCTGTCTGAATGCAATCATCCCAAAACCTCTCCCATGTGGGAAGGGTCTCACGTGCACAAACTCCATCGGCAAAGTTCATCCATGAACGGGGGAGGCCATTCACTGCAATCCGCACCAACTCAGTGGGTGGAATGGCCTCTCCAATCGCTGCCAACTCATCTCTCACATTAGTAATCTTTGTGAGATATCCAGCTGCACTATCATTTCCCATCTTAATGGTCTTCATCTTCTCCTTCAGGACCATTTTCCGGTTCTCATTGGTACTCTGGTAGAGATTGGACAAAGCTGTCCACATCTCATGAACATTTCTCTTTCCTCTCACATGAGGAATGCAATGGTCTTTGATTCCGTCTAGAATCAGCCTCTTACCCTTGTTGTTCTTTTTATTATATGCTGCCAACTGAGTAGCATCAGTAGGCACATTCACAGGGTTCTGTGTGGTATGCACCATAATGTCCCAGACTTCTGCCTCCTCAAAGATACTCTGCATTCTCTCCTTCCAAATGTTGTAGTTGGAATGCCCATCCAACCTATCCTCCACCCTCAGTCCCAATGACATCCTGCTGTCCTAAAACTGAAAAATAACACTGCTGTGGTAAAGATAAAAACTGTTGTTTGTGAAAAATCAGCTTGCTGGAATTTTCTGAGTGAAAAATCAGCAGGCTGTAATTTTCCTCCTTGCTGTCCCAAACTGCCCTTCAGCACTCAAGCTCCGATACCATGTAGAAAAATTCTGATTCCCACCCCGGTTTTCAGTTTTCGCCTTATTACTCCAAAATAGTTAAATGCCCTTTCCCATAACCATACATTCAACAACTGGAAAAATAAATTTTGTTGAAAACACAAATTCTGGAAATTTTTCAGAATGCTGTAAATGCAGAAATAAAATAACAGCAGTAACAAACAGTCATTCAACACATCATAACTCAGAAATTTTTGGTCAAGGTGACCCTGGAAAAACCCCCTACAACTCTTGGGAAAAACCAGTTCGAAAGCTCCTTCTTATTTCTGGAAAAATGCTTTTTACAGTGATAGAAATATTCAGCAAAATAAATAATCAGCAAACAGACTTTTACAACTTATCTCTTTTTCCGTGCTTAACCACCGCCTCGGAAAACGCACAAACAGCAAAATAGGAACAACAATAAATGCTGTACGAATTTCTCGATTTGCGTGCCCAGAAATCTGCAATAAATGCAGAACATCACATTACCTTGAAATCGTACAAGCAATGATAAATGTCTTGTCGGACCTCGAAAAACGTGTCAAAAATGCTGCAAAACTCAGCTGTATGGAACAGCCACTAGCTGCCTCGATTTCTGTGCCAAATACTGCTGTACGGCCCTGCTGTACGGCCTTGCTGTACGGCCTCCCTGCCTAGGAAACCGTGCAAAAATCAGCCTGCTGTTTGCTAAATCTGCTGCACTTGTCTGCTGAAATGTCTTGCTGAAATGCTGCCTTGGAATTCGTGCCAAGCTGCTGCCTCCTTCTCCTCACTGCCCAGAAATCTCCCTTGCTCTCTTGCTCTCCTTCTCTCAATCTGCTCATGAAAGAATGAATGACCTTTTCCTCCTTTCCTCCTTTAACCTAACCCTAAGTGACTTTTGGGGAATCCCTAAATCCAATGGCTGAAATAGATTGAGATCTAGGGCTGAGATTAAATGCTCATTTAAATCTCACTTTCTATTTTTTAATTCACCCCACTTTAATAAAGACCCACTTAGTCTTTTATTTCCAAAGTCACTTTTTCCTTTCTAATTTTATATTGACTTTATTTAAGTCACTTTAACTTTAGTACCATGTAGAAATTTATAGTTTCCCACCCCGGTTTTCAGTTTTCACCTTATTACTCCAAAATGATTAAATGCCCTTTCCCATATCCATACATTTAATAACTGGAAAATAAATTTTGCTGAAAACACAAATTCTGGAAATTTTTTCAGAATGCTGTAAATGCAGAAATAAAATAACAGCAGTAACAAACAGTCATTCAACACATCATAACTCAGTATTTTTGGTCAAGGTGACCCTGGAAAAACCCCTACAACTCTTGGGGAAAACCAGTTCGAAAGCTCCTTCTTATTTCTGGAAAAATGCTTTTTACAGTGATAGAAATATTCAGCAAAATAAATAATCAGCAAACAGACTTTTACAACTTATCTCTTTTTCCGTGCTTAACCCTTGCTTCAGAAGCCTTATGGCTTGACAAAACGAACAGCTGATAAATGCGTACGGATTTCTCGATTTGCGTGCTAATCTACTGACTAAATGCGGTACATCGGCCACCTTGAAATCGTAAACGACAATAAATGTTCTTTGTACGGACCTCAGCTTTGATGTCAAAATCTTTAAAACTCGGTTGTATGGAACGACCACTTCCGTGCCTCGATTCTGTGCCAAATCTTCTTATCTGACCTGTATGCAGCCTTACACTATCTCCTCACACCTAGGAAGCCAGGTGCAAATCGACTGCTGTTTGCTAATCTATTTGCACTTGTCTATTTAAAATGTTTCTTTAATCTTTTGCCTTGGAATGTCAATACTTATTTCCTTTTGCCTCCTTCTCCTCACTGCCCAGAAATCTCCCTCGCTCTCTTGCTCTCCTTCTCCCAATCTGCTCATGAAAGAATGAATGACCTTTTCCTCCTTTTCCTCCTTTAACCTAACCCTAAGTGACTTTTGGGGAATCCCTAAATCCAATGGCTGAGATAGATTGAGATCTAGGGCTGAGATTAAATGCTCATTTAAATCTCACTTTCTATTTTTTAATTCACCCCACTTTAATAAAGACCCACTTAGTCTTTTATTTCCAAAGTCACTTTTTCCTCTCTAATTTTATATTGACTTTATTAAAGTCACTTTAAAATTAGACTTTAGTAACTTTATCACTTAAAGTCACTTTTAAATTAGATTTGACTTTATAACTTTATAAAGTCACTTTAGTAACTTTATCACTTAAAGTCACTTTTAAATTAGATTTAACTTTATAAAAATTATAAAGTTACTTTAGGAGAAAAATTAAATTCTTTTGGACACTTTTCCCTAGGCCAAAGATCAAAGCCTTAGGGAACCACCTGTCCTCCGGTACCAAATTTCAACAGAAGTTCCATTAGCGTCTACACTGTTCCTTCTACGTTGTTGCTGCCACTACATTATGTTGCTCCAATCTACAGCATCCCAGCTCTGCCTATGCTTCACTGTGATCTTCTGCACCCACTGCTCCAATCATCCTGCTATTGTCTTAAGGCTCTCGTAACACGTATGTGATCCAAGAGTTTGGGCACCTCAAGGATCTTGCCTGCCATTTGTAGGTGCTATACAGATCGATATCGCTCCACCTCTTCTCTCGAGGCACATGAGCACTCATTCCCACCTCATCCTCACTACAACTGTCCCTCATAGTTGTTGTTTCCTTGGAATCAAAAGATTCCTTGTCCTTCTTCTTAGGACAACTGCTAGTGAAGTGTCCAAGTTCGCCACATTTAAAGCACCAAACCTTTGATAGGTCCTTCTTCTTCTTCCCTTATTGTCGACGTTCCTTCGATGCAAGGGATGCGTCCTCCTCCTCCTCCACCTTCACTTTTCTACTTTCGCTGCTGAATTCCCTCATGGTCATCAGCCGGATCTCCTCCTGTCGAAGGATAGCCCACATGTCACCCTAATTAGGGAGTTGTGCTCTGCCTAAAATGCTTTGGACAAGGGTCTCCCACTCATCATTGACTGCATTCAAGGCAATCCTTACTAAGATCCATTCATCCGGAGTTGCCCCCATGGCAATCAGCTGATCCCAGATAGTCTACAATCTGGAGAGGAATGGATCGATCTGTTCCGCTTTATGCATCTGGAACATCCTCATTTGGTTCTCCAGAAGCATCTTACATTGGACGAAGCTACCTTGATACAGTGTGTGTGAAAATTTCTGAATACAGTTATCCAGAAATCCTACTGTAGTATCATGGTTTACTTCTCCTACCTGATTAAATTATACAAGTTATCTTCAGAAATAATATTCAGAAAATACCGAAGTAAACACAACTAACAACCTACACATGTAGATAATTTACTGAATATTACGCTCATTCAACCAAAGTGACACACTGATTTTTGGACATAAGTTTCCGGAAAAACCCAATGCGGGAAAACCGGTGCAGCAGATATGAGGGTTTATTATTATTATTAAGTAGATTCTGAGTACAACAAATCTGGGCACCAAATCTGGTTCACCCGACAAAGAAAAAGTAGATCTACAGCTAACCTGTTGTTTTGAGAGCAAGATTCTGACTAATCCACACCCTCAAACGAGATTCACAAGACTCAGCCCGATTTTGGCCCTAGAAACCCCAGCGCTACCCCTGAAGCCCCAGCTTCTTGATGTCTATTAGGTTTGTGTCTTCTAGGTACAAAATATAATTAAGTGTCATGTTCATGAAGGATCTAGCCTAGCAATATATGCTGCAAGACCTTGTGGAAGAAGAACATCTAATAGCCCTCAAACTATGCTGGAAGACTAGCTCACAACAGCCCTCAATCAATGATGGAAGACAAGCTATATTTACAGTGGAGAATGAGTGCAGATTATCCACCAGAAGATTGGAACAGTGGTTTACAAAGAGAAGAAACAATTAGATTCTGGGAGAAAGTAGGAAAGTAAATTTGTGATTTACTTTCCTTACTACAGCTGATATATATATCAAGTAACAGAAGTTTCAATTGTCTACAAAGGAAGTGTTGGTACAGAACAGTGCAAATCCGTCAGTGAAAATCAGTGAATGAAAGAAGGATCAGCATTGAAGGACATCAAAGAAGTAAGGACAAGGTCTTGAATGCATATATAGGTCAAGGGTCTAAGTTGGGTCACAATACTTGTCATCTAAAAATCTATAAGAAGAATTTCTCGTGGGTTTTCCTCTCCAAGAGGGAGAGGTTTTGCCCTCGCTCTAGGAGCCTAATTCTTGTGTCTCGTGTCTTTTGATAATTGACTTGATGAAAGATTTAATAAGCTAACGGTTGGATGACATAAGTAACTCAAGTAAACTCACAAGTAATTAACAAGAAGAGAATTTTGAATTAATCTCTAGCCCTCCAAATTACCAACATGGTATCAGAGCTAAGGTGCTGAACTCAAGGGCTACTTGACAAAGAGACACTCCAAGAAGCAAAACTCAAAGTTTGGGTGAAAAGAAAAATCAGTTTTGCTAGGAAGACTCTCAAACTATTTTTAGTAAAGGATCAGCCTTTCAAGAAAATAATCTTTGCCATCAAAGATTTACATTCAAGACTTTATTAAAAGAAAGACATCAAGATATCCTTCATCAAGGATTCAAGAACACCTACATTTAATATTTCCATCTTAAAAGAAACTCTTGACTTCATCTTCAAACATCATCAAGGAAGCTGCAAGCCACTCTATTCAAATAAGTATCTATGACTTTATCTAAATCTGTCAACATGACTTATTGTATACAGAGCAACAAATTGGTTGGGTTATCAAACTTCAATGCATGGAAGAAAAGGAAAAATTTGAAGCTAATTGAAAATGAAGTTATGGGCTTCTTAGAAGGATCTATAATTCAACCTCCAAAATATGACATTCTAGCATATATCAAATACATGCAGGGAGACATAAGAGCCCGTAGGATTCTTATATAATCCATAAAAGACTCTCATCCCTATATATCAAAGCTAGAATCGTCAAAAGAAATATATGATAAATTGGTGGAACTATTCTCGAAAGGTTCTACAAAGGAAATAATATCCCTGAGACAAAAACTATACAAACTGAGAATGTCAAAGAAAGGAATAATTCCATATCTGATGAAGATTTTCGTAATACGAAAACAACTACTGAAGTTAGGAGAAGTAATGTCTGATAGAAAAATACTCACTATGATACAAAATGTCTTACCGAAAGAATGGAGAGGTTCCACTTCCAGCATAGATGAGAGAGAAGAAGCCATGCCATTCCAAAGTCTAGGTAAGATAGAAGAATCAATATTGAAAGAAGTATCAAGAGAAGAGAATCAAGCCTTGGCCGCCATGTCTGGGAAGAAAGGAAGATTCGGTAAATTTGGTCCTCAAAATAAGAAGAGAAATGTGGACAAAGCACAATGCTTTGGATGTAATGATCTTGGGCATTATAAACAAGATTGTCCTAAATTTAGAAAGGACAAGAGGAAAAAGGAAGAAGCCCATGTCTCAGATATAAGAGAAGAACCTGATGTAAAGAAATTTAAAAAAAAAGAAGCAAGGGATCTCAACTATGATTAGGATCTTCTTCTCCTTTAAGTGATTTCTGTTGGTTGTAAAATAGTATGATAGGAAGCAATGTATATTAAAGCATCATGATAAAAACATGATAGGAGCTCACGGTGTAGCAACTCCGAGGAAAACCTCTTTGATAACAATTCTGATGGAAGGCAGTCATCAAGATCAAGGGTCATCATGGAAACACAGTCCTGGGATGTGATGACATATGAATAAAGCGGGTCAAGGGAATGAAGTTCCTCATTCTAGTAAATCTGCTACAAGATGACTTAAATGAAAAAGGTATGAGGTATGTACATAATTATATGTTGACATTGGATGTTGTTAAGTCATGTCATATGGTTGCAGGTAATAGACTTCCATATTTAGAAGTATGACCTATGAAGAAGAATCTCTCAATGCACTATGAAATCAACATAATATATCCTCATGGAATATGAGGTGGTTGTACATGATCGAGAAATTGGAAAATCTGTAAGATCCTGGGAATGAAGAAATGTGCAGAGAGGAAGAGATCATGAAATGCAACCATGTCAAGAGGCAGTTATCATCTGGAGGCCAAGAAGATATGACTAGGAGATCTCCTGGGAGGATATGTTGACTCTGACAGAAGTCTGGTAAAGAAGAAGACCCTTAACAAAACATATCATTAGGAGATGTGTCAGTCTGAATAGAGGATGCCAATGCCTACAGGAAGATGTCATGGTGAAAGATCATCACTGAGGCAACTTTTTGTTTTAAAGGGTTCATATGTATATGTTTATCTGGATGAATTTGTGCAAGGTTGCTAATCATAATAAAGGATACATGATCCTTGGAGATGATTTGAAGGAAAGCAGCATGGCATAACGGTGGACCAGATAAGAAACACCGATGAATCAATTTCTGATAGTGGACATGACTCGTGACTGAAAATGATGGATGATCTGTGCCCTATGAAGCCAAAAGTTGAAGATTCCTCAATATTGAAATCCATGACATCGAGGGAAGGAATTCTTCATGAGTAGCTGGATTGCTACTGTAGGACCCTGGTTGAGAGGGAGCCTACTGGTAAGTTTCTTACTTGGAAGAAACTTGAAGTATGTCCCTCCTGTATTAAGAAGGAGAGACGTATGTAATTCTCTATTACAAGTGTCATGCACTAGACTAGGACTAACAGCCGTAAGTCTTAGTGAAGGCCATGTGAAGAGAATGGATAGACACATCATTCTGGCCTTCACCTGGAAGACAGAATGGAGGATTGGATAATCATCTGGCATTCGATACTCTTTGAGAATGAGATAGGGCATTCAAGATAAGAGTAGTCATGGACCAATATTCTTTGAGGGGTGGCTACCCAAGAGAAGAATAGTCCAAGGAGGTCATACTCTGGGAACACCTAGGTGGGATATGTACATTGGAGAGACAATGACTATGGTGTCTATTAGTCATGTGTCTCGCCAGCATTGTAGCCCATTATCTCGTTCAGAGATGGGGCTGTTAGTCAAGGGCTTGCACTAGGACAATGTTGGTTGATATGATGCTATACAGATGCAATTACCAATCCAATTCTTCTTATGAGATTCTTCAGTTTGAAAGTAACCATGTACCTATATGAATACCTCCCTAGTTAAGAGGGAAAGTTGAAAAAGTGTAACTAGGTCAGTCTTCATGTTGACTATGTAATTGTGTATTTATGTAAAGAAGAAGACAAAGATAATAAAATGTATTTCATTGCACTTGCTTCATGGGTTTCATGAGCAAGATTTTTATAGGTTAATAGACTTCTTGATGTCTATTAGGTTTGTGTCTTCTAGGTACAAAATATAATTAAGTATCATGTTCATAGGATCTAGTCTAGCAATATATGTTGCAAGACCTTGTGGAAGAAGAACACCTAATAGCCCTCAAACTATGCTGGAAAACTGGCTCACAACAACCCTCAATCAACGATGTAAGACAAGTTGTATTTATAGTGGAGAATGCCACATTAAATGATGAAGAAAATACTCTTCATGCCGGCCTATTCACAGTGGACAAGTTGGCCTAATAGCTGTAACGGTCTCCTATATATACCCTGAACCTACGGATCATTTGATGACAAGAATTGCAGTGATACTCAACTGAGATTTGCGATGATATCTAACTAAGATTTGCGGTGATATTCAATTGAGATTAGCAGTGATATCCAAAAGAGATTTGTAGTCATATCCAAATCAGAATTGTGGTCATAGATTCTTGATAGTGCTTCAGTGTGGATGTTAAAGGGTTAATTAAAGGACAATGTTTATATACCTAAAGTGTAGTGCTGATTTTGAGTAAGATGCAACGTGGTTTTAAGGTTGTGTAAGATACACATATCACTGTGATATCTTGATATAAAAAGGAGTTGCAGTTTGCTGAAACAAGAGTGCAGATTATCCACCAGAAGAATGGAACAGTGGTTTACAAAGAGAAGAAACAATTAGATTCTAGGAGAAAGTAGGAAAGTAAATCTTTCCTTACTACAGATGATATATATATCAAGTAACAGAAGTTCCAATTGTCTACAAATGAAGTGTTGGTGCAAAACAGTACAAATCCGTCAGTGAAAATCAATGAATGAAAGAAGGATCAGCATTGAAGGACATCAAAGAAGTAAGGACAAGGTCTTGGATGCATATATAGGTCAAGGGTCTAAGTTGGGTCACCATACTTGTCATCTAAAAATCTATAAGAAGAATTTCTCATGGCTTTTCCTCTCCAAGGGGGAGAGGTTTTGCCCTAGCTCTAGGAGCCTAATTCTTGTGTCTTGTGTCTTTTGATAATTGACTTCATGAAAGATTTAATAAGCTAACGGTAGGAAAACATAAGTAACTTAAGTAACCTCACAAGTAATTATCAAGAAGAGAATTTTGAATTAATCTCTAGCCCTCCAAATTCTCAACAATTAAAACACTCATCAACAGCTGAGATTAAAACACTGCTTGATCCGCGTCATTTAGAACATTTCAGCACGTGTTAATTAATTCACTTTAATTATTTAATTTCCCTAAGTTTGGACTTAGGGAATACATTAAAATAATTAATTATTTGAATCAGTGTGGAAAAAGTCGGCAAAAAGTCCCGATTTTTTGAAAAAATCCCTAATTTTTCCCTGAGCCGACTTTATCGACCGACTTTTTGCCGGTCGCGATTTTATCCTCGAAGTCCTGACTTTTTGCCGACTTTTTCCAAAAAATCGTGAGTGAGGTAGTTTCTTTAATAATTTTTTAAATTTTTTTTTTAAAATTCAGGGTTTTTTCGAAAAAATCGAGATTTTTTCCAAAAAATCGGGATTTTTTCCAAAAAATCGGGATTTTTTCCAAAAAGTCAGGATTTTTTCAAAATATGAATATTTTTGTATATTTTTAGTTTTGCCGACTTTTTCAAAAAAACTCCTGACTTTGTCGAGTTTTTCAACTTTTGGACCCTTGCCGATTTAATCCTGACTTCGACTTTTTCCACATTGATTTGAATAAATTTAACACCAGATGAAATTTCTCCAAACGCTTTATGGGTTTTGGAGTGGATGTGACTCTTAGCCCCTCCACAAAGTTTCAGGGCTAGAGCACACCCGATGCTACCCCAACTACACAAAATCTCAACAATGTGGTCAAAGATGTCCACACCTCATTTGTCGTCTTCTTCTCGGGAATGTGTGGTACCACGTGATCCTTCACCCCATCCATGATCAAGTGCTTTGTCTGCCCCTGATTCTCGTTGAACTTCTTAAGAGCATTAGCATCGGTCGGCACAGCTAAGACATTTTTCACGTGGTCTCTGATGTCGTACTCCTCCAGGAATGACAAGATTCTGGCCTTCCAGATAGCGAAGTTGGACACGCCGTCCAACCTATCCTGATCACGCAATCCGTACGGGGCCATCTAGCTCAAAACTGTCGAAACAGGTACTCCTCTCCCTCTTCCTGCTGTAACACTCAACAGGAGACTAGATCTGAGTTTCTTGGCGATAGAAACCCTCTAGTGTAGTTTCTCCCTCTGACAACTGATTTCCCTCTGGGAAATCCTCCGCCAAATCTCCTGAATCAATCCTCTATGATCGTCTTCCTGATTGAATCTCAGATTCCTTTGGCACGAATCTGTTGAGCGATTGTTCTCCTGCTTTTTGTCACCTTTGCGAGGCATTGTTCTACACCAACAAAACCTATGCCACATCAGCAACTTCTGAAGATCAGAAACTGCATTTCTGCCCTCGAAAAATTGCACAGCAACTCACCAACTCGAACTGCGTCACCCTCTTGGTGCTGGGTCAGCCTCTGCATGAGCAGACTGGCTCAGGGTCCCTCTCTTGGTGCTGCGATAGCCTCTGCGTGAGAAGACTAGTTCTGTGTCACCTCTCTGGAGCTGTGCCAGCCGCTGCATCAGCAGACTGACTCTATGTCACCCTTACAAGGTCTGTTGTCCCTCTAGTGCTACGCTGCCTTCTTCCGGATCAGTGTTTCTTCAGTTGCCCTTCTTGCAGCCAATATCTTCAACTGCTTGGATGATGGTTCAGCTAATCTGCAATGCTCTAATACCATGTGAAAATTTCTGAATCCTTATTACATAAACCCTATTACTAACTATTGATTTATTTCTCCTACTTGATTTATTACTTAAGTTATTTAACTGAATATTCAGAAAAAATTTGAAGTAAACACAAATAGCAGCTTACACAACTACAAATCATTTACTGAACATCATGCACATATGACAAAATGACAGATTTTTCGAACAAATGTCCCCGGAAAAACCCAATACGAGAAAACTGGTGCAGTAGCTCTAGAGGGTTTAATTATTATGTAGAATCTGAATACAACATTTTGGGCACCAGAAACGGTTTGCCCTACAGAGAAAATACATGGCAGCTATATCTTATCACTCGAAGACAAAAAATATGGCTGAATCACACCCTCAATCGGGATTTACAGAAAGGAGCCCTTTCTGTCTCACTGGAACCCCAGCGCAGCTATTCCTGCAACCTCATCAGCCCCTCTAGCCCAACGCAGCCTTTGCGCAGCACAGGCTGCCCTTGCGTCACTCTGAAGGCCTTTGCGTTGCCTCTCCGTCACCCAGAAGGGTCTGTGTCACCCTCTGTGTGGCCTCTACATTAGCTTGATTAGGTTGTGTCCCTCCTGCTGGCCTCTACGTTGCCCTGGTACGATGATGCCTCTCTGTTGTGGTATTCTCAACCTTGGATCAGATCATCCCTTGTCGATCTCTGACCCTCACTGCACTGCAAACTCACTCGAATTCCACATCAAACCCTGCACCAGAAATTCGACTTAGCTTCAGACTTCAGTGCATCCTCTATGTGTGTGTTCTCCAACTGACCCTAAGCCTTTCCTTTATACTTTTCTCGTTGGCAAACCTGATTAAAAGAATGCTTGATCCACGTCACTTAGAACACTCTCATCACATGTATAAATTAATTTGCTTTAATTTTTTAATTTCCCTAAGTTAGACTTAGGGTCCCCATTAAAAAATTTAATTATTTGAATAACTTTTACACCATGTGGAATTTCTGCAAAATTTTTCTAGGTCATGGAGATCTCATGTGTTCCAGCACCTCCACAAGGTTTCGGAGCTAGAGCACACCCGATGCTAACCCAAAATCTCAACAGATACCAATAGTGCAAAAGAGAACTCTAGATCAGCCATTAAGCTAGTATGCCACTGCTATGAACTTAAATTATTGTTGTAGGCTAAAATGTAGATGGTTGTAGCATAAAAATCAGATCTGAAAATGCTATGAAAATAATATATATAAAATAATACAAACAATGTAAACAGCAATAATAATAAATAATGATTAATTAACCAGTAATTAGTTAATGAAGAGGTATGTCCCTAAGGACATGACCATTGGTGAAGAGGTACTTGCCTAGGGTATATAAGTAGGACCTCATCCTCATTTGTAACTATCTCATCATTCTTTTATATAATATTCAATATACAATTACTTGTCCTACAATGGGTGTCATTGTCTTGGAAGTATTCTGAAGATCATCGCTGCGTATACGAACTTTGATTATTACATTGGTATCAGAGTCATGCTCTCCGATCCCGGCCATTGGCCATTAAAAGTCTCCATCAATGTCATCGTCGTTGTGATTAAAGCATTCGCTATAGAGCTGCTAGAGTTTCTCCATACTGCTAGCTCGTGATTTAGGTGTTTGGCCATACACTAAAAATAAATAAAAAATAAGAATTAAATATATAAATGAAAAATAATAAAAAAGGGGGAAATATTATATAACAAAAAAATATATAAAAGAATTATATTAAAAAAATAATAACAAGTCAAAGTGTAAAAGCACCTACAGTCGTTTGAATTCGGAACCCGCCTGACTCAGCCCCCACAACAAGCCACCCCGCATTCTCCACACAATCGGCAATCCTTCTCTACCTGACGACCGCAACCCACCGTTGGCAGCTACGCCCCACATGCCACTGCCATTGGACAGTCGTCTACAACCCATATGCAGCCACAAACTGCAGTGCCAATGAAAAAATTGTTCACCTCGAGTTGCACCCTTTCGCAGCAACCACCGACCTCACTGCTCGTTCCCCTGTTGTACGCTCATAGCTTGACCACAATGTCGTCATTGTCCGCCCTCATCTCCTGTCCACTACCACCACCACTACTCCACCATTCAAACATTCACTGCAACTCACATCCACCGATTCATATCTCGTACAAAGAAGGTTCAGTCATTAATTCACTGCTTTACAAATGCAAGCTATCGCATTTATACAATAACGAGTCTTTGCAAACATACGCGTCTGTACCACCATCGGTTGTGCAAAACCTGTTGTTCACGTTCTAATTTAAAAAAAAAAAAAAACATTAAGTTGGTTGACGTCGGAAAAGAAAGCACCAAACTGTGTAAGCAGTATCACGTAACTGTTGGACATTGGGTTCAATGCTCCCCGTGTATTTCGCGACATGGACTAACCGCCTCTCGTGGATCCTAACTCTGGCGATTGTAGCGGAGACTAATGCTTGCGGGTTTTGGTCTAACGGCAATCGTGATTCCAACAAGTGGTATCAGAGCGAAAGGTCTCAAGTTCGAAACTCACCCGGCTCGCATTGGGGGGAGATTGTTGGACATTGGGTTCAACGCTCCCCGTGTGTTTCGTGACATGGACTAACCGCCTCTCGTGGATCCTAACTCTAGCAATTGTAGCAGAGACTAATGCCTACGTGTTTTGGTCTAACGGCTATCAATAATCACCGATTTCCAGACTTCAATGCCTTGAGTCTTCAAGAAATTCCTCATTCTTGCCTCCCATATATCAAAGTTTCCATTGAACAATGGAGCCTTCACAAATTGATTGACTTCAATTTCGATGGTTGAGGAAGACACATCTTTAGGAGAATCGGAGACTTTCTTTCTTGGCTTTGCCATTTGTGTTCTAAGGATCAACCTTCAAGCTGTTAGGCTTTGAATGAAGGTGTTGGCTCTGATACCAATTGTTGGAAATATTGAGAGGGGGCTAAATCAGTATTTCTTTTCAATTGTTATTTTTACCAGTTAGATCACTTATATTTAGAACACAAAATGAACAATAAGAATAAATGCTTTTATTAATTTCTTCTTTACAATAAATCAAGTACAATATATGTAAGGCTCCAACCCTAGATGAAGACACCAATCTTCAATCTCCCAGGCTCCAACCTTTATTTGCCAAGCACCGACTTGGACTTCCAAGGCTCCAACCTTGTCAATTCTGAGGCACCAACCTCTAGGGCTCCAACCCTATCTCTGGTACAGGCTCCGACCTGGTTTCTTCAAGACTCCAATCCTCTAGGGCTCCAACCCTATCTTCCAAGGCACCGACCTTGTCTCTATGAGGCTCCAACCTCTTGGGCTCCAACCCTCAACTTCACTTCGTCAAAATATGTTTGGTTATTCTTCACAGCTCCCAAAGCCTTCTTCAACGAGCCTTGTCAATCTTCAACTATGCCTCCTCCAAATCACTTCATCAATGACAACCTTGTCTTCTCAATAGGTGTCACCACTGCTCTTCATGTCACCCAAACACTTTCTCCAAGGTCACTCCATGAAGGCTTCAACACAACATCATGTCTCCAAGGGTACCTCCAAGATCTGCCTCTATTATGCTTCCAATTCCATTCAATGGATCTTCAATGTTAGCTCCAAAGTATTCTCCAAGGTATGCTCAAGGATATCCCCAACACAACTTCACAGACACTACAAGATGTATTTCAAGTTTGCTCCAAGCTGCTCCAACGTCCTGTTCAAACAAGCCTCAAACTCGTCTTCAAGGGGTCTTCAACAAGTCTCTTCAAGAGTAGCTCCAAAGTCTGCTTCAAGTTTAGTCTTCAATCTAGCTTTGGTAGGTTCTCAACAAGCTTCCTATTTAACTGAATGACTGACCCAAATTCCGCAAGATACTTGTTCAAATATGGCATAGGTCTGAGATGTTTAGTAGTCACAGGTCCAAGTTTAGTTGCTTGTGGTGTCTTAGCCCTTGGTGCTTCAAATGTCAAACTAAGGAAGGGCCTCTCACAACCAAGTCTGCTCTCTTCCAATTGGCTTCCACAGGATGTAATATGATCCTCCTACCAACAAATTCAACTCAAAATCATCCACATAACTGTACTCATGAGCTGATGCACCTACTGTAGAATATCAATCTGGTTATGGCATCATTTCAGTCCATGACAACCCTCTCTTACCACTGCAACAATCCTCAAAATTAGTGTGACTTTTCCTTGTTTAGATGCCTCCCACGCTGCCTATTCCCTTATCTCTGAGCTTGGTAATAGGCATTACGACCCCTCCAGCAAGCCCATAATAGGCCTCTGGTTTCTCTGCTGTCTCACAGAGCCTACGACCCTCCAAAATAAGGAAAATTATACCCTAAAATATGCACCAAACATCCCAGAAATAATTCAGATAACCTCTGCTGTACCTCAGCCTCAAAGTCTTCTTATTCTCTCTGAAATGTCCTTCTCGGCCTCCTCCTTTTTCTGTCCACTTGTTTCTGAATTCTTCACCAAGTCAAGCTCCACAAAACTGTCCACACACCAATCTGAGGAGACATGTTAAGACGAAGGGTGTAGTCTATTCACAGGAGACTTGTCACAGGTTTGTTGTAGGTTGAGTGACAATTTTTTAAAGGTAATCAGAGCTTTAAAAAAAAAAGATTGTCCCTTCTCACATGTCTGAGCCCTATCCACAGCTAGCAATCCGAGCTGATAGCACCAAGTTTAGGTGACTGCTCACTGTTTTTCTGACCACAGGTCCGAGTTAAGAAATATCCCAACAGATCTGTCCGTTGCAGTTGTAACTCTGAGGTCTGTGATCTAAACGTTGCCCAAACAGTGATTTACCACAGTGATCGAGGTCTGTCTAAATTCTCCTTTCTTCCTGTGATGTTGGCCGAGGTCTTGAGATATTGACTGAATTGGTGGCTAAAGAATGAGCTCGAAAACTTTAATAAATAGTGATTTTATCACCGCAAAATGAAAGGAAGGACACGTCTCTGCAAATAGGCTCACATGAAGGACAACGATAGGTCGGCTCACTGCTAAGGTTAATTTTTCTTGACTTAAAAATTCCATATCTCATCAACTGCTGGGAGTTTCGGGGCAAGTAAAGGCTCGTTAGAAAGCTAAAATTATGCTCTAAAAGGTAGTGTAGGTGTCATAGTGAAATTATGCCTCTAAGATAGCAAAATTTATTTTTCTTTATAACTGTCCTTGAATTTTTATGTGCAGAAAGTGATTGGGACAGCAAGAGGTCATTAGGTCTTCTTCATTGTTATGGCTCCAACAATGCCTTTATATTATTTTCACGCCATCATAGTCTCATCATGTATTCATGTCATAGTGCAATGAGATGACCTAGGCAACTTCATCATCATTAGAAAAGTTCCAAGATAGTAAGATAGTCTTCCAACCATCAAATGAGATATTCCATGTCATCGTCACATGTAGTTCTCCATATGTCATCAAAGATTAAGGCCTAGATCATCAAGTGCATGCAACATTAGATCAAGTACTTCTTAGGGCTTCCTTCATTAGTGGTTTGACTTCTTCATTGATGGTATCCTAGTCAACCAAGAGTCATGACATCATCATCTGGAACCAAGCATCTCAAGAATATTGACATCTCGGTTAGTGCCATATTGACATCAATGACAACCTTGATTAACAGTAACCACACAAACAAACAAACAAAAATACAATTAAAAATTGGACTTCAAATCTTCATTATAATTCGATCTCATCGGTCAAGTATCCGATATATAATATTAAGTGGTTACACAATAAGTCTTTGTGCGAAATTGGAAGTAAAGTGGAAATAGTATGTATATTAAAAAAGTTAGTTATATAAATAAATAACAAAACTCAAAATATTTATATTTTGAATAAGTATCAAAAGTACTTTTCATCAAGTCTTAAGGGAAGGGGCACCTTAGAAGTGCTTAGTTAAAAAGGTGGAAAAGGATAATTACTCCTCAATTCAAAATAAGAATTATAAAAATTTGAGTGAATATAAAAAATTCAAAGCAAAGTACAAATGGAAACATTATAGGCGGATACCTTAAAAGTGAAGTTAGTTGAAAATATAAATTATATTTTAATAAAGGATTATCTTTAAAGAGGCACATTTATAAAAAGTATTATTGTAAGATTAAAAAGGGTTATTTTTAAACCTTAATCTCATGTCGAAAAAAGGCAATATGGGGTCAATTACTGACAAAAAAAGAATGAATTCTAAGTCAGAAACAAAGGAAGGAAATTTTTCCTATAAAAGTCTTTCAATTAAATATTTTAAATCAATTATATTAAAAGAGAATACCCAAGGGCGGGAGATTAATATAGCTATCAGCACAAGTGATGAAAAAAATTATATCAATGTTAATTTCGCAAATCAACTATTAATTCCAAAGTCAAGCATAGGAGAGAGAACAAATATTTTTGGCAAAAAAGAGTATGAAATTAATGATTTACAAGTAATAATTGACCACTATGAATGTGTCTCTCAATTCTGTGTGGTAACTATGTTTAACTCAAAAATTGACATCATTTTGGGTCAACCTTGGTTAAAATCTATGTTGCACAGGTTCGCGAACCCGCTCGCTGAACCAGTGTGAGTCGTCACCCGCCCATTGAACCAATGTGAGTCTTCTATCGTTGTGATATCGACCATGGGGCATCGCTGCACAGTGGGAGTAGCATCACCGTGGGGCATCACTGCACAGTGGGAGCAACATCATCGTGGGGCATCGCTACATAGTGAGAGCAGCGCATCACCATGGGGCATCGCTGCACAGTTGGAACACAACATCATCGTGGGAGCACAGCATCATCGTCGGCATCCCTGCGCGCGCCATTGTTGTGAGCCCTCTCATCGTATTTGTTGTAGGCCATTCGTCGATTGCTGTGAGCCCTCTTGAGTCTCATTGTATTTGTTGTGGGCCATCCGTCGATTGTTGTGAGCCGGAACCCTCTCATCATATTTGCTCGAAACTTAGTATGAATAATGATACTATGATATATCATATACAAAAAAAAATTATTATTAAATTTAAAATGTTTTCCAGCAGTATAAATTTAAATATTAAATAGATATTAGGATTCAAATTTCAGAACACTAAGTAGTTTAGAATCTAGATGCAAAGGTAGCCAATACTGTCTGCAACGGTCAGAAACACAGTAAACTATCTTACGGGTTAGAAACTTAGAACTTAGAACTTAGAAACAGAAATAGTCTGCCTTTTAATTTAAAATTTAATTTCTTTCAGTGTTTTTTGATTTAAATTTTGGATGCAACAATTACTCTTTATTGAGTACTTAGCAGCAAGTTGCAAAACCCTCTCTCCTACTTATCTGCATTTTTAATTTTAATTTTGTTTTTGTCTTTTACAGGAGCCATAAATTAAACAAAGGTAGCAAAGCCACAACTTCAAATCTCGATTCTTCAATCTTAACAGAAGCCACAATTTAAACACAAGTCCAAACAACTACAATGCCGAGGGAGAAGGACTTTGCTTGGGCCTATTGTGACAAGATTCCAGGAGACCCCAAGCTCCATTGTAAATTTTGCAAAGTGAAATGTAGTTGAGGCATTTATAGATTCAAATACCACCTTGCACAGATACTCGGCCATGATATAGGTCTCTGCAAATATGTTGACGAAAATGTCAAACACCAAGCAACCTTGGCCATTGATATGTTGAGTCAGCATAATGCCAAGAAAGAAAAGCAAAATAAAGAAATAGGAACTCTTGGAGTTGATGAATTTTCTTCCAATGCCCCATTGTCATCTCCCTCTGTTGAATCCTCAATGCCATTCCCAAGTTTCCTACACATGCCTCCAAGTCCAGGACAAACTCAAGGCCAAATGAATCCTCCCGCATTCAACACTGGAGGGGGAAACATAAACACTTTTTTTGCTCCCCGCACAAAACCCGGTTCCCAGCCTACCTTGGATGCAACTAGTTGGAAAAAAAATATCCATAGTCAAGCAAGGAAGGCCATTGCTAGCTTTTGGTACTATTCTGACATACCTTTCCACTGTGCCAGAAGTCCTTATTGGCAAGCTATGATTGATGCAGTTGATGTTGTAGGTCCAGGGTTCAAAGCCCCTACATCTAAGAGCCTTAGGATAGATTTGTTATTAAAGAGTGTTGAAGATGTCATGCTTGTCCTATCTAAGTTTCATTCATCATGGGTAGAAATAGGGTGCACCATCATGAGTGATGGATGGACAGATCAGAGGAATAGAACTTAAATAAATTTCCTTTTATCTTGCCCAACAAGCACAATGTTTCTCAAATCAGTGGATGCATCAGACAAGGTTAAGATTGCCCAACTTATTTGTGAAATGATGGAGGAAGTCGTTCAAGAAGTGGGAGAAGAAAATGTACAAATTGTCACCGACAATGCAGCTAATTATATGGTTGCTGGTAGACATTTTGAGATTAGGCACCCCACTATTTTTTGGACCTCTTGTGCTGCCCATTGCATAGATTTAATGCTTGAGGACATTGGTAAGCTTCATTAGATACATGAGGTGGTGGAGAAGGCAAAATCCATAACCAAATACCTATACAACCACACTATTGTCCTAACCACCATGAGAAAATACACTGAAGGTAAAGAAATTGTTTGACCTGCAATGACTAGATTTGCAACAAATTTCATATCTTTGCAATCAATGGTTGAGCAAAAGATAAATCTGAAGAGGATGTTCTTGCGACCTGAGTGGATGGCATCTAAACATTCCAAGACCCTTTTAGGCATTGAAATTGCTGCACTTGTGTTTAATGACGGTTTCTGGAAAGATGCCGAAGAGATTATCGCTGTGACAAAGTCCCTTGTTAGAGTACTCAGGTAATTCAAGTCTTTTAACTTTTTCATTTTTTAAATTTCACTTAAAGCTTCTTTTTATTTTCAATGTTTCATATTTCTTTAAATTTGAGAGCTTGAACTTTCAGGATGGTTGATGGTGACAAACCCCCTATGGGTTACATTTATGAGGCAATGGATCTCGCAAAGGAGGCCACCAAAAGAAGATATGGGGATGAGGAGGCAAAGTATATGCCTCTTTGAGACATTATTGATGCATGTTGGGATAGGCAATTGCATTCCCCCTTACATGTTGTTGGGTACTTCTTAAACCCATAGTATTTTTATGATAAGACAAATTTAACGAGGATGGGGAGGTTGGCAGAGGACTTATGACATGCATTGAAAGGTGCTTCTGATCCAGGTGGATATTGGTGGCCACCCGCCTATTCCACTTGGGGCCCCACCATTGCCTCTTTCAATTTTTCAGTTTTGGCACAACTTACTATTTTTAGCAATTTTTCGGGTCCTGAACTTCCGGAGCCGTTTTGAGGCCCTAAACGACATTTTTTGGGCATCGCACCCTCCAGCAAATATCATTCCGTTTCGGAATGGATATTCGTGGCGAAAGTTGTATTCCTCGGATAGATCTTTCTAATGATGTATCATGTGCGTCAAACGGAGATAGTATGCCAAAGTTACGTCCTTGGGAAGTTGAAACACCAATTTACCCAAACGGGGCCCATAGTTTTGGCGCTTCACTTAGAGCAGGTTTTTGGATGTTTAGAGTTCTCCATTGTTTCTCAATAATAAATAGGCCCTCGAGCCTCATTGTAACTCTCGCCCGTAGGCTCGTAGCCGCCACATCTCTTCTCGCAGATAGCTACCAGTGCCCTAGCTAGTTTTATTTCCATTATGTCTGTAAGCAAATTTCAGTTCTTTGATATTAATGAAATGAAGTGTTATTTCCGCTGCATCGCTGTATTTATGGTTATGTGTTTATTCTGTTGCGTTCCTGCATAAATCCGGATCAACTTCCCTGATCCAGAATTTCAAAGTCCTGTCTTTTCCCAACTACAGGATTATAGGGCGCTAACTAAATTATTTGCCTATACCAATGCTATACGAGAAAGGTCTAAGATGTTGCTACGTACCCTTTGAGGCTTGAAGGCTTCATCAATTTATTAAATTTGTTCAAACTTTATTTTGTCTTTTTAAGTTTTTACTATTTAGTATTTAGTACTTCTACTCACGATGACATGAACCCTTGCCACTTGCTAGGTCTTTGGTGGCAAAACTTTGGTAGTGATACACCATATTTGAAGAGATATGCCATTCGACTCTTAAACCAAGCATGCAGTGCTTTAGGTTGTGAGATCAACTGGAGCATGTTTGAGAAAATACAGTCTAAGAAGCGCAACCGATTGACACAAAAGCGCTTAAATGACCTTGTATTTGTCCATTACAATCTACGACTTCGCAACAAGCAAATACTAGGTGAGAGCCTAAATTTTAAGGTTTCATAATCTGATTTACACTTTAAAGTTCAAAGTTCAAAATTTAATTCACATTTCAATGTCTCATGATAATGACAGGTTTGGATCATTTACCAATCGACCTTGAAAAGATAGATATACAAACTACAAATGCAACAGATTGAGTCCAATTAGAGGAGGCTTCTTTTTTAAGCCTATATGACCTGGAGAACTTTGAGAGTCACGCAAGCGAAGGAGTGGGAGGAATCACTTCTAGTTCTCACTCTTAAGAATCTTAGACTCTTAGTTATTGATTTTTTACTGATTAGTATGCAGTTTTTTGTAAACTTTTAGAAGCAGATGCTTCTGGTTCTATGTAGTCACTGGTTAGGAGTCAAGACTCAATACTTTGGATCGTGTTTGGACTCATAACATATATGAGATACTTATTCATTTATGATATTTTGTACATCTATTGATAATATGCATTGTTTGGATATGCCTTTATTGAATATCAATGAAACTGTTTTTTTAATTCAATATATGTGTATATTTTTATTTATTGAATTCACCGATTTTTTCCCGGTTTTCTCCCGATCCAATTAAAACTCTTCACTCTTTTGCCTCACCGATTTATTGTCGATTCCGAGTCTGGTAACATTGCAAAGAACCAACTAAAGCTTGCCTCAATTCTTTCAGCAAATTCAAAAATTTACCCTTTTACAGGATCCATAAAACCTGACTCAAGCCCAACTATAAGGATCATAAACAACAACAAACTTTATTATAACTACTAAGTAGTACTTGTATTACCGTTAGAGAGAGGAATTAAAACTCTAAATCATAAATATTTTAGTTTTCTTGTTTAAAGTTGAAAAATATACAAATTCATATATATTATAGATTATAATTTATAAAATATAATATTATTATATTTATATATTATATATATAAATTATAATATACCCACGATGAACCCATGCACCCTGTTTCAAAAAATGACGTACCAGTCCCCGTCCCTGTCCCCGTCCTCGTCCCTGAGCCCACATTTCCTGGCAACATAAGTTAAAAGAATTGTGTGTGTTCATGTTAAACTTAGAAAAAAATATTTTGATGTCTCCTTCTAAGAAGAAGATGACCACCTTCCAGGACATGACAATGAAGTCAAAACCGAAAAAGTCTTCATCGGTAGACTTTAAGGATATTTTGGAATTAATGTTTCAAAATATATGACCAAAGAAGCAGAAAGAGCTTGAAGAAGTCATCTCTAGTAAAGACAGAAATTTCGCGACTCAGAGATTACAATGAAAAACTACTCAAACAAGTCAAGAAAGCTAAGGCCACAAAGAAGAAACTCAAGAAGCACTTATTAGAACAAGAAGAGGAAAATTTAAATTTAAAAAAATTTAATCAAACATTATTAGAACAAATCCAAAGTTTCAAAGATGACGAAGATACGAAGAATAAAGTCAACAATCCAGAAAGCAAAGAGCTTTTACGTCTAAGGAATCAGAACCAAAACCTCCTTACGCAAACAAAGAAGCTTAAAGGTGACAAGAAGTCACTAAATGACAAGTTAGAACAACTTCAATAAACAACTTCAAGAAGAAGTATTGAAGTCTCCAGTTGTTTTAGTCCAAGTTGAAGATAAAGTAATAAACACTGATCCAGTCAATATCACAACTCAAGAAGAAGAGAAACCTATAAAAGTTAAAACCAATTCAGATATTGCAGTTCAAATAATGGAAATTCCAAGTTATGATTCAGTAACTAACTCAACAACAACAGTACCTAAAGTAAATCGGGAAATCACCACAAACAAATTAGGGCAAGATCAAACTACAAGAGCTCCTTATCGACATCTGAATCACAAGAGCAGACAACTAAGTCAGTCTACATATTTGAACCATTCAGAACAGAAGTGACATATTTATGTTCCAAGGAATACTAAAGTTTGCAAAATCCAATCATTTGCGTGCCTCTGCGTTGGCCTGGAGAGGGTTGTGTAACTCCAGAATTGGTGACGCAGACCCTACGTTGCCCCTAAGGGTCTCTGCGTAACCCAGCTGGGTCCCTAGCTGACCAGCGCTGCCCCAGAAAAGACTGCGTAGCACCTGCGTAGCTGAAGCTGCCCCTGCGTTGTGCAATTGTTGCCTTCTCTACTGTTGTTGCCTCTGCTTCTCTGCACTGCTCTCTGCCTCTTGTTGATTCTAGGCACTGGGATCAGACCATCCCCTTTGCCTAAACTCCCCTCTCTGCAGCTAAACTACTTATGGAAATTCTTAGCAAACCACGCCCTAGAATTCTAGCTTAGCTTCATTGCTCATCCTCTGCGTGTCTTCTCCAAATGTCTCCAAGCCTTTCCTTTATACTTTTCTCATTGGGAAACCAAAGACCATGATCAAATCTTGAATCAATGGCTAAGAATAAAAGAAAGCTTGATTTGTGTGACTTAAGACAATTTCATCACATGTTTTAATTAATTACCTTTAATAATTTAATTTTCCTAAGTTAGACTTAGGGTCC
Source organism: Pinus albicaulis (assembly GCA_034641835.2). Lineage (NCBI taxonomy): Eukaryota > Viridiplantae > Streptophyta > Pinopsida > Pinales > Pinaceae > Pinus > Pinus albicaulis. Next base: position 1,417,036,939 of record CM076577.1, read on the forward strand.
TTAATTAAAATTATTAATTAATTAATTATCTCCCAAACCGGATGAAATTTCCTAAATCCCTTTCTGGATATTGGAGATCTCATGTACTCTAGTCCCTCCATAAATTTTGGGAGCTAGAGCACATCCAATGCTACCCCGTCACTCAAGAAAACTCAACAAAGCGCAGATCAGCAAAGAAAATGGGGGGAAAGAGAGGAAACCCTTAGGCCAAATGGCCTAGCTTGGTGACTAGTTGCTCTCCAATTGACTTGGAACTTGGGCCAATGACCTGCAACACAATTTGTCAACTGAAAATAAATGGATCAGCCATCTTATGTCTGCAATTAGGGCACCAATGGTTGGTTGACGCCTTGCTTGTCAACTTTGGCCCTTGAAACCCTAGCCCAAAAGGCTAGTTAAGCTGAAAAACAAGTGTTAGCAAAATAAACTCAAATTTCTTAGTGCAAATTACCATAAATAAATGCCAAATAATTTTCAATGATGTTCCAAGCCTACAACCACAAAAAATTAGATGAAGAATTGCTACAAAACCCCACCACTTAGCTGAAATTACTGCTAAACCTCAAAAAACCCCAACAATGGAAGGGAGAGGCCCAATAGGGCTAGTGGCTAGGGCTAAATTCCCTCCTAGGCCTGTGGCCTAGGGTTGTAAGGCCTCTAAGGCCTGTGGCTGCTTCGGAAAAGGCCTAAAAGGCCTATGGCTAGGGAAAAAAGGCCCTAAAAGGGTAGGTCGCAAACCCTCCAAGGATTGCGGCTCAAGGGAAAATCCTCGTAGAGGATGCGGCCTAGCCCTAAAGGGTTGTCACTAAAGGGAGGAGCCCCAAAAGGGTTGCGGCAAGTGCTAAGGAGGAGGGTCGAGGCCTCCAAAAGGATGGATGGCTCCTCTAGAGGGGGTCGAGGCCTTTCTAGGGCCACGACTAGGGTTGGAAGGGTTGGACGGTTAGGCCCTAGTCCTTAAAAAAATTTCAAACCCTGCAAAACACCAAAATGTCGAATAATCACTACCAAATCACTAGACGCTGGACTTGGAGGATGAATGGATGCTAGATCTTGCTTTCCTAGGCCTAAATCTGCTTCAAAACCCCAGAAAAATCTCTTGATTAGCTTGAAGTTCACCTACACAAATGAATCAAAATGCCAAAACCCCAAATATATATACAAAAATAAAAACCCTAAAAAATAAAATAAAAAACCCCAATTGCTGCAAAACAAATGAGTTAATAATATTTTACAAATAACTTACAAGTTATTTACAAATATACAATGGTAGCAAATTATTTTTTTTTGGAGAAATATTTTTTGAGTAATAGCAGTGGATGAATGTATTTTTCGAAAAAACTCAATATTGGCCAAAAACACTTATGAAAAATAAAAATACCATATAGAAATCTTAGAGCCCAAACATAGTCAGCTCTTCCCCACAGTCAGTGAACTTGGAGCCCAAGGGCCAATGTACCTGCAAATCTCTATATTTTTTCTCAAGTAAAAGTGTTAGATCATATGGTCAATAAGATCACCTAAGATAAAAATAAAATTTTACCAATAGAATGCTCTTATCACCAAAAAATGAAATAACAGGTTCATAAAAATTTTGGCACAATCTAGGAAAGCAAATAACTGTTGAGAAATCAATGTTAGTAGAATTAGGGTTTTGATTCCTCTTTCTTGATAATTACTTGTGAATTATGTTGGCTTCTTTTACTTCTTTGTTATATTATCTTTCATCAAGCAATTACCAAATTATGTGTGTATGAAGATCACAAAACAAGAGGCACAGGATATAGGCACTCAGCCAGGGAAAAACTCCTATCTAGGGGAAAACCCAGTCAAACCTCTTCCTTCAATAGTTTTTCACAAGATAATCCAAGACTCTTCAACCTAGAAACAGACTTCCTCCAACCACCAAGTCAGCCCTTCCTTCCACCAACTTTGATCTACACCTTCGACCTTGTAGCAGCAAAACTTCAATCTATACAGCAACAGCACTTCGATCCCAGCAACTTCGACCCTACAACTGCAAAATTTTGATACCTGCAACTGCAGCACTTCAATCCTGTAACTTCCTAGTAAATTCGTAGGAAAGAGAGATAGATAGCCCAAAAACTTTGATCATGCAATTCTCCTTCTCCTCCTTGCACTATGCACTTTTAATGCATTGCTTCTTGTGTATATCGAACTTGTTAAGTTAATGAGCAAATAGATTGAACTACACTTCTATATATAGCCTTCTTCTCAGTCGAATTGCTCCTATGTAGGACGACTTCATCAAGTAAGGGCCGACTTGGTGTGGAGGTGACAAATTACATATTTGACTCAAAAATAATTATTTTTACATGATTCAAAAGCCCAAGAAGGGTCTCATAAAATGTACAATGACTCTAATGACTCAATATAAATCCTACGAGTCCTCAATGGGGACTTTAACTTATAAAATGATGACCCAAGCATGAAACCCATGCTTTAATAATTCGTTGTAATAATAATAAAAAAATTCTTTTTCATTCTTTTGATAAGTACATTCGATAATGACTCAAATACAATTATGAAGACCGAACCTAGTTACATTCTTCAACAATAAATAGCACGTACCACAGATCAATGGAAGAAAAACACCATGAACTGAACCCCGAAGTCTTTCTATTATGATATAGAAATGTTCCCAGCAAAGCGATGGCTCAATACCAACTTCACAAAAAGTTTTACACCATTCAAAGATATTCCATAGAAGCAAAATGACTTCCTTTTATAGAGAAAACCCTCCAAGTGGAAAATAATGGCTAGTTGGCTTCATCTAGTCAATATAATCTCAACCGTTGAAAATAGCTTGATGATCTTTTAATCTTCAACGTAGAATTTTTAATTTTGAGGAGAAATTCAAATTTTTCTTAAAACCACTTTTAATTAATCCAAATATTACTATTTTGGATTCATTTCCTCAAAAGTTTGACTTTGACTTAACCACCAAGGTCCAAGGGATCAATTTTTCTTAAAATATCCAGTTTTGCCTTGGTGGGGGGACTCCAAAAAATCAATTTTTCTTTGACCCACAAATTTCTGATTATTTTCCACTTGGATGAAATTGATTTCTCTAAAATTATTTTTTGACTCTAAATTAATTAAATTTTTGGCTTAGGATTTTTATCTAATTTAGCCATAAATATTAATTAATTAACATTAGAGGGAATTAATGTTAATTTTGGAGAACTAGGTCTCCATGTGATGCTCAGATGAAGATGCCAATATTTTTATTGGATTCCTCTTTCGAAGAGGTGCAAGATCGATCTAAAGATCATCTTGATCCGATGAGCAAAACATTTATTTTGAATTTATTCAAAATATGTGCAGGTCGGCCTTAAGGTGTTGGGCCCCAGCAGTTGTGTCACACACTCTCATTGATGGATATATATTGATCAACATTGGGGAACATTTTCACTCATCTCATCCACACACATTTCTCTCTCCTCATCTGATTGGTTCGATCACCTTGGAGGCTGTTCTCTTCACACGTGAGAAATTTCAGCAAGCAGCAATATTTTGTTTTCGGCCTAGGGTTTCTGCAGCAACATTGACCAATGTTGACTTTGGTCAACGCAAGGTCAAACAGACCTGAAACTCTCTCAAAATTTCGATTTTCCAAATCCGCATTTTTTGGCACTATTCCCGAGGCTGGACATTGACTTTGACTTGGCTGCATTGACTTAGTTGTTGTTGTTGTTTGTGTTGACCATTGATTGATAGCGTTGACTTTTGGGTTGACTATTTTGGTTGTCCTAGAGGGTTGTGTGACACTTCTGGTTGGCTGACCATATTGATACTTTGTTGGTTGAAGTATCCTGTTGACTGCCGTAATGCACCAACACACTTATATATTTCTGGCCCATCTTCTGTCGATCTACTGGTATGTTCTATCAGTGTTTTACTTTATTGTTTATGTGATTGTTGACTGATATTGGGATAGAAAGTAAAGTTGCATCAAGCATAGAACATCTTCAAAAATTTACATGGTATCGGCGCTGAGGTGAAGACAAAGCCCTAGTTGTAGCAATCACCGAAGAAGAGCATGGGTTCCTCTAACTACAATGGCTTTAAGGTTGATGACAAATTGACTGGGAAAGATGACTTCTATACCTGGAAGATGACATTGGATCTTAATTTGGAAGACCAAGATGTCATGGACTATGTGCAGGGTAAAATCCAAGAGTCTCCATCCACTGCAACTGTTGCTGCCAAAACAGAGTATAAGAAGGGGGAAATCAAAGCAAAGTTATGATCAGGGACTCAATTCATAAGAGTCTGGTTGCCTACATCTTTGAATTGGGCACATCCAAGGAGATGTATGATAAGTTAGTCCACATGTTCAAGGCCAACAATGCGAATCAAGCCCTATTCTTCAAGAACCAATTGAAGAATCTAAAGAAATGCAAGGATGAGTCTGTTCAATCATATTTTCTGAAGCTGACCGAGATAAGGAATAATCTGTTGGCTATTGGGGAGGAAATAGTTGATCGAGAGATGGTTCTGACCGCACTTGGAGGTCTCTCATCCGAATGGCATGTATTCAACACTACCATTCTCAATAACAATGTGATACCTGATTTTGACAAAGTATTATCGACGAATCCACGTCACTATGCTAGAGAATGCCCTTTCAAGAAGGATTCTCCCGATGATGATGACAACAACAACAACCAGAGGAATGGCAATCAAAGGAACAACAAGTTCAAGGGGAAGAGGAAGGCTCCCTCCGGCGGAAATGGTCAACCTTTCAAAAGGTCGAGAAATTCCAAGTGTGACGAATCAAATGTTGTTGATAAAAGAAATGAATTCATTCTTGTATCTGCCCTCGCTGCTGCATGTCCACCTAACACTATGGATGTCTGCTTGATAGATAGTGGTGCCTCAAGGCACATCACTGGGTTCAAGGAAGCACTTTCTGATATGGTTGAGAAGGATACTAATCTGGAAATTATCCTTGGAGATAATGCCACATATCCCGTGAAAGAGACAGGGACTGTGACCCTCCGCTTGTCTCAAGGTCAAGTCCTCCGCTTCCAGGATGTACTCTATGTACGTGATTTGAAGAAGAACCTTGTGTCTATTTCAGCCATGGAAGACAAAGGTTTCAATGTGGCATTCATTGATGGGAAGGTGTGTATCTAGAAGAAGAGCTTCAAGGAAGCTATCACGATTTGGGTTTAGAGTTGATACACTCTACCAGGTTGGAGGAAGTCCACTGGGAGCGATGACGTGTGATACTATTCGACAGAATGAACTATGGCACCGAAGGTTTGGACACCTTCACAACAAGGCCCTTCCCAAAGCAAGGAAGGTGGTGACGGGGATGCCCGAGTTCTCAAATAATCATGAAGGTGTATGTCAGGGTTGTGCCGAAGGAAAGCATACAAGGGGACCTTTCCCCTCAAGTGTCACAAAGGCATCTGATGTCTTGCAATTGATTCATTCCGATCTGTCTGGTACGTTGCCTGTGACATCCTTGGGAGGATGTTATTATTATATGACATTCATAGATGACATCTCTCGCAAAACTTGGATATACTTCTTGAAGAAGAAGGATGAGGCTTTCATGTGGTTTCGTACCTTCAAAGCCTTGGTGGAAAATCTGACAGGGAAGAAGATCAAGACATTGAGGACCGATAATGGCACTGAATATGAGACGAACGAGTTCAAGAATTTTTGCAGAGAAGCTGGCATCAAGAGGGAGACCACAATTGTCTATAATCCTGAGCAAAATGGCATTGTTGAATGAAAGAACAGGACCATTGTGGAAGCTGCCCATGCAATGCTATGTGACCAGGGTCTACCGAAGTTTCCGTGGGGAGAAGCTGCGAACACTGCTGTGTACATACAAAACCGATGCTCGCATTCCGCTCTGGACTCCAAAACTCTCGAAGAGGTTTTGCCTGGTAAGAAACCAAACGTCTCACATTTTAGAGTTTTGGGATGTCCTATTTATTTTCATTCGTCGAAAGAGAAGAGGAGCAAGTTGGATGCTTCTAGGAAGAAGGGAATGTTTGTGGGCTACAGCGAAACTTTGAAGGCCTATAGAGTCTATGTGCCTAGTCAAAGGGAAGTGGAGATATGCCACGATGTTACCTTTGACGAAGATGCTTCTCTAAGGAAAGTAGTCAATCTTCCGAGATCTGAGGAAGATCATGAAGCAAGGCCTGGAAATCAAGAAGAACCAAAGGATGAGACAATGCTCAATGTTGTAGGAACGATAGACCCGATTGATCCAGCTCCTTCAATGGGGAAGAGACCATCATGGGTCAAGGACACTCTCGAGGATGCCGAGGGACATATGGCCCCAAGGGGGACATTCCGTGAAAGCAAGAAGCCGAATAGATACCAAGGGTATCTAGTAGCCATGAGTACTATCGTACAATCTGAGCCTAGATCTTTTGAGGAAGCCGTAAAGCATCAAGTTTGGAGGGATGCTATGCACGAAGAGTATGAGTCCATAATGAAGAATGATGTCTGGGATGTGGTTCCAAGACCAGAGGACAAAGCAATTGTCACCTCGGAATGGCTCTACAAGATCAAGCATGGATCTGATGAAAGTGCTGAAAAGTTCAAGGCAAGATTCGTTGCCCGTGGCTTCTCTCAAAAAGAAGGCGTAGACTATGATGACATATTTGCACCTATGGCCCGATATACCACCATTTGATCTATCATAGCCCTTGCTCCTAAGCAAGGATGGAGTCTTCATCAAATGGATGTGAAGACCGCATTTCTGCATGGTATGATAAAGGAAGAGGTGTATCTAGAGCAACCTCTGGGGTTCGAAGTCCAAGATCGAGAAACCCATGTCTGCAGGTTGAAGAAAGCCCTCTATGGGTTGAAACAAGCGCCTAGAGCTTGGTACGAGAGGATTGATAGCTACCTGATGAAGTTGGGCTTCACTCGTAGTAATGCTAATCCGAACCCTTACTTCAAGGTTGATAGAAAAAAACCTCTCATTCTGGTGCTGTATGTGGACAACCTCTTCCTGACAGGTGGTGACCCTCTCATTCATTAGTGCAAGAGGGAGCTCATTGTTGAGTTCAAGATGAAGGAACTAGGACTGATGCATTACTTCCTAAGCCTGGAGGTCTGGCAGAGACCTGGTGAGATTTTCCTTTCTCGAGGAAAATACATTGTGAAGCTACTGGAAAGTTTTGGTATGGTGGACTATAAGTCCATGTCGACACCGATGGAGCTCAACTTTAAGAAGTTGAGTGGCAGTGCTGCTAGGCCCGTGATAGCAAATCCTACTGAGTATCGTCAACTCGTAGGGGCCTTGATCTTCTTAGTGAACACTCGTACGGACGTATGTTTTGCAGTGAACACTTTGAGTCAACATATGGTTGAGCCTCATCACTTTCACTGGGTTGGTGCCAAGAATCTATTGAGATATCTTTGGGGCATGATAAACCATGGGCTGAGATACACTGCCGGGAGCGTGACACTACATGGATATATTGATGCCGATTGGGCTGTCAGTGTGGTGGATCATAAGAGCACATCGAGATGTTGATGGTTCTGCTTCGATATAATGGATGAGCACGAAGAAAAAGTCGGTGGCTTTGAGCACCGCGGAGGCCGAATACATTGCAGCAAGTATGGCCTGTTGTGAAGCAGTTTGGTTGCGAAAGCTCTTCAGTGAGTTGTTCGGGCATGTGCTAGATACCACCGTGATACTCTGTGATAACCAGAGTGGGATTCGGTTATCCGAGAATCCCATGTTCTGGTATCGATCCAAGCATATTGATATCAGGTACCACTTTATTCGAGATATGGTACAGCTCGGTGCAGTAAGGCTCGATCATATAGGAACTAATGAGCAGGTCACGGATATTCTCACAAAGCCCCTGGGGAAGGTCAAGTTCCTAACCTTCCGTCAGAATCTTGGTATCGTGGAACGACCCTATGCTAAGGGTCTTGTTGGACGATGAGCTCTAGGAGCTCTAGGGGCTTTGGGGATAGCTTCTTAGAGCTATAAGCAACCACAGGGCTAGGCTTTCCGAACCTTGTTGGTGTGCTTCTGCCCCACCGTTATGCTGATTGAGTTGGTTCACCTCTCATTATTTGTGCCCCGTATGCATCCTACCCATTGAGTTCAGGGTTCATGGGAAGTACCTCTCATTTGCCCAGTGAGGTGGGAAAAGCTAGAGACTAGTAGCAAAGACTGATGGATGCATCAGAGATTGTCGTACTCTTTATCTAGGATAGCACGGTCCAACCACTTGATCTGGGATCAAGTATAGTGAGGTTTCGGACCTCCAACTGACTTCGGGTCAAGTAAACCAACTTCAGGTTCGTATGAGACTCTTTGTGAGTCCTATAGAGGTTTCGAACCTCTGGGCTGAATCTGTCAGCCGGGAATGATGTCTTTGTGACTGACCCACTTCTGTTCTGAAATAAAGAAGCCAGCGAAGCAAGTTACGGCAGGATGACGCACGATGTTTGGATTGCACAGGTGGATGGAGTTCTCCCTAGTTGAGAGGGAGTGTTAATTTTGGAGAACTAGGTCCAAACTCCATGTTGTGATGCTTAGATGAAGATGCCAATATTTTTATTTGGATTCCTATTTCGGAGAGGTGCAAGATCGATCTAAAGATCATCTTGATCCGATGAACAGAACACTTATTTTGAATTTATTCAAAATATGTGCAGGTCAGCCTTAAGGTTTTGTGCCCCAGCAGTTGTGTCACACACCCTCATTGATGGATATATATTGGTCAACATTGCAAGACATTTTCACTCATCTCACCCACACACATTTCTCTCTCCTCATCTGATTGGTTCGATCACCTTGGAGGCTCTTCTCTTCCCATGTGAGAAATTTCAGCAAGCAACAATTTTCTGTTTTCGGCCTAGGGTTTCTGGAGCAGCGTTGACTTTGGTCAACGCAAGGTCAAACAAACCTGAAACTCTCCCAAATTTCGATTTTCCAAATCCGCATTTTTTTGGCACTATTCTCGAGGCTGGACGTTGACTTTGACTTGGTTGCGTTGACCTAGCTATTGTTGTTGTTTGCATTGACCGTTGACTGACAGCGTTGACTTTTGGTTGACTGTTTTGGCTGTCCTAGAGGGTTGTGTGACACTTTTGGTTGGCTGACCATATTGAGACTTTGTTGGTTGAAGCATCATGTTGACTGCTGTAATGCACCAACACACTTATATATTTCTGGCTTGTCTTCTGTCGATCTACTGGTATGTTCTATCAGCGTTTTACTTTATTGTTTATGTGATTGCTGACTGATATTGATATAAAAAGCAAAGTTGCATCAAGCATAGAACATCTTCAAAATTTTACAATTAATAATTTTTCCACCGTGAAATATTTTAGCCATGGTGTCTAAGTATGAGGGACCATGCACTAAAATATTTTTTACATCAAGCATTACAACTAATTCAACCCTCAAAGGGGGAATACACCTTCACATATAGACCCTCATGACTTTACCCGATTCTGGGACACAATATGATCTAGTATAGACCAAGTGGTTTGTAATAAAATAATTTGGCCAAATGTGCTTAAATTAATCGCAAACCACTTTTACAAAGACTCGATATAACACTAGGATTCACCTAAGACCATGTCAATGAATTCCACCCTAGCTTTGGGGTTTAAGCTGGAGTAAAAATTCTGTCGATTATCCGTGTTTAGAAACACACATAATTCGGTGAGGTTAAAAAACCTCCTAGGATAAAATTCGTCGTCAAAATCAGAGGATTACCTAAGTGTCGTTACATAATTAAACGGTCATATTAGCATCATTTACAATACAACTTGCATAAATTGGGTTTACAATAATAACATAATGCTCGCAGATGACTTTGAACTTTGAAAAATTTCTTCATATATTTGCATTTTGCTTCCTTGGACTGTTGATAAAATGTGATCAATAGGGACCATCCCCTAATTCATCTTTATTGGAGCCCTCTCTCTCCTCATAGTACTTAAAGGACTCAATGTGGCCCTCCAACGGCCCTACATCATCATGATGTCATCAACATGGCTTGCATATGGATGGCTAATTCATAACTTATGATAGCTACTTGGTCTGCTTGTGACCAAGACTTGTTTTAGCACATTATTTTATAATTTTGGGGGCTCCATAAGCTAATTCGACTTAGAGAGAATATAAATAGAAGTGAGTCTCATTTGAGAGAATTGATCATCATCACTTGGATTCTTTTCTTGTAAAAAAACTTGCACTTTTTCTTTGGAGACTATTCAAGATCTTCGATGCATTTTGACATTTGGAGTTGAAATTTTCGATCTTCCTTGGAGCTACTTCATGATTTGCAGTTGCATATATCATATTGCCATCTTGTAAGTGCTTCTTGTTGAATATTTTTCTTGGAATAATGTCTAATGTATGGAATTGTTGTAACTAGTTAATGCTCTTGTGCCTAATTTGTTGAATATCATTTTGGAAAGTTATTTGGTTGGCAATTTCAAATGTTACTCATTGCATGACAAATGATGAATGTTCCTAGTGGATGAGATTTTGTCTTTCTTCCATGAAACTCCATAAACCTTGAGTGGGTAAATGTTAAAGGTTGGTTGCTAGGGCATCAATATTTAGCCTCTTTAAGGACGGTTTTGGCCAAATTTGAATCATATTAGACTCCATAGCCCAAAGGACGAGGCACTGGTCCAATAATTTTGGTGATCAACTGTAATATCCCC
>CM076577.1:1417047739-1417315239 GCA_034641835.2 Pinus albicaulis
GTGCAACAGATTTAGCAAACAACAGGCTGATTTTTGCACGGTTTCCTAGGCAGGGAGGCCGTACAGCAGGCCGTATAGCAGCCGTACAACAGTATTTGGCACAGAAATCGAGGCAGCTAGGGGCTGTACCGTACAACTGAGTTTTGCAGCGTTTTTGGCACGATTTTCGAGGTCCGTACAACAACATTTATTGCTGTTTTGGCACAGATTTCAAGGTGGCCGTACAACTGCATTTATTGCAGATTTCTGGGCACGCAAATCGAGAAATCCGTACAGCATTTATTGCTGTTCCTGTTTTGCTGTTTGTGCGTTTTCCGAGGCGGTGGTTAAGCACGGAAAAGAGATAAGTTGTAAAAGTCTGTTTGCTGATTATTTATTTTGCTGAATATTTCTATCACTGTAAAAAGCATTTTTCCAGAAATAAGAAGGAGCTTTCGAACTGGTTTTCCCCAAGAGTTGTAGGGGGTTTTTCCAAGGTCACCTTGACCAAAAATACTGAGTTATGATGTGTTGAATGACTGTTTGTTACTGCTGTTATTTTATTTCTGCATTTACAGCATTCTGAAAAATTTCCAGAATTTGTGTTTTCAGCAAAATTTATTTTTCCAGTTGTTGAATGTATGGTTATGGGAAAGGGCATTTAACTATTTTGGAGTAATAAGGCGAAAACTGAAAACCGGGGTGGGAATCAGAATTTTTCTACAAATTCAACAACGCAGAGGGGCAATGTTTACGCAGTGCAGAGCAACAACAATGCAGTGGCTTAAGAGAGAACGCAGTGCTGCAGTCGAGGGAGCTTCAGTGATGAGATGCATGTCGACTGACTTGTCTATCAGCGATTGGGTAGTGGTCCTTCAATTGCTTACTTCTTAGCAACTGAGTTGCAGTGCAAAAGTTGGCAGCACGATGCAACAATTTGAGAGGGCGCTGCAGTACAAATGTTATAGTGTCAGTGACAGAGACATGGGCAACAGTGCATAGAGCAACAACACATTGGATGAAGGGCAGCAAGCCAAGCATCAACGCGTAGACCGATGCTAGAGATCAGGGCAATGCTTTAGTTTTGAAGTATTGCTAGAGCACACCTCACTAAGAGGGAGTGTTGAGATTTTGGGGTAGCATCGGGTATGATCTAGCTTCGAAACCTTGTCGAGGGGCTGAAACACATGAGATCTCCAAGGCCCAGAAAGTGTTTGGAGAAATTCCATCTGGTGTAAAAGTTATTCAAATAATTAAATTTTTTAATGGGGACCCTAAGTCTAACTTAGGGAAATTAAAAAATTAAAGTGAATTAATTTACACATGTGATGAGAAGGTTCTAAGTGACATGGATGAAGCATTCTTTTAATCTGAGCCACTGATTAGAGATTAGATCACGACCGTTGGTTTGCCAATGGAAAAGTATAAAGGAAAAGCTTGGGGTCAGTTGGAGAACACACACACAGCAGATGCACTGAAGCTAAGTTGAATTTCTGGGGCAAGGTTTGCTGAGGAATTCGAAGTGAGTTTGTAGTGCAGTGAGGGGCAAAGATCGATAAGGGATGATCTGATCCAAGGCCAAGAATACAACAACAGAGAGGCAACATCGTACCAGGGCAGTGCAGAGGCCAGCAGAAGGGACGCAGAGGCCACGCAGAGGGTGACGTAGACCGTTCTGGGTGACGCAGAGGCAACACATAGGCCTTTAGAGTGACGTAGGGGCAGCCTATGCTGCGCAGAGGCTGTGCTGGGCTAGAGGGGATGACGCAGCTGCAGGAAGAGCTGCGTTGGGGTTCCAGTGGGTCAGAAAGGGCTTGTTATCTGTAACTTCTGATTTTCTGTCTCTGAGTGATAAGGTACAACTGTCGTGTATTTTCTCTTTAGGGAAAATCGTTTCTAGTGCCCAGAATGTTGTATCCAGATTCTGCATAATAATAAAACCCTCTAGAGCTGCTGCACTGGTTTTCTCGCATTGAGTTTTTCTAGGGACATTTGTTCGAAAAATCTGTGTCATTTTGTCATATGTGCGTGATGTCCAGTAAATGATCTGTAGTTGTGTAGGCTGCTATTTGTGTTTACTTCGAAATTTTTCTAGATATTCAGTTATATAACTTGTGTAATAAATCAAGTAGGAGAAGTAAATCAATAGTTAGCAGTAGGGTTTTTGTAATAGGGATTCATAAATTTTCATAGTATCTATTTTCACTCTTGCATCCTCACATAAGTGCTCTAATCAAGTTGACAAGTGTTTAACAAGTTTGGTTAATTGATCTAAGTAACAGTGTGATCGCATTGCTATTGTCATTGCTGGATAAGTAGATACATTGTTCATTGGTGAATTGGATACATATTGTGGATCTCATAATCATGTTTAATCATAAGTGTGATAAGAGGATCTAATTGTGTATCTAATTGGCATATTGGTTATTCATTGACTATAATCTTGAAGTTGCTAATTGTATCAAAGTAGTATTGATCTTGTCTTTTAAGCAAATATCTATTGATATTACTTGTCACATTTTCTGGCACCATTATGTTGAAAATTGGCAGCTCAGGGATGAATTTATAAAAATAGAAAGTCTAAAAATAGGATTTCTCTGGGGATCCATGGAGTGTTGTCTACTGTTGTGGAGGCCCATGGCTCTCTACACACACCCTGAATGTGCCAATGTAGCCCTCTAGAGAGTTAGGACCCCATATAGGGAGACCAAACTCAGGACAAACACCATCTGCAATCCTGCATAAGATCTAATGTGTCCCCTAGCCTTCCAACACAACAAGTCATTAAAGTAATTGGGCAAAATAGCTTACAAACCATGCACAATAAGTGGACACTTCATAATGGCATGCCCTTCCATAGTGGGCTTCGACATGTGGTAATGTCTCCAAGCTCCAAAGGAAATTAACTAGGGACCTTATTAGGTGGTTTCTACCTTTAAAGCGGATAACATGTCCAAGGTACATACCTCAAGTGGTGGTGGCACGTGATAAAAAAGGTGAATTGAATAGGGAATGAGAGGGGCAATCCTGGGCCACATATCAGGGTAGAAGGGTAGCTAGAAGAAGGGAAGCCCACAACTGGGTATATAATGTATAAGAGAGATCAATCGTGGTACATGAGGTGCCTCAACCTTGATTTTTCTACCTTTATTTATATGCCTTTTGCCTTTTATGAATTTTCTTTGATCAACTACTCGGGGCTCAAAGGATAAGAGCATGATGTGTAAGATATAACAGTGGATGCCCCCTTTTTGGTGGGGCGGTTCATTGCCCTCCAGCGGTTAGGACAATCATGGGTTGTGTTGGGCCACTAATTTGTATTATTATTATCACTTCTTATCGTCCATTTCATCCATTTCTAATGTTCTTTTATCACATTATTTATCATAATTTATTATATAATTCCATTTCATAATTATTTATGCTCTTTTGGATAAATAATACTTGTTCTCCTTATTTTTAATAAATTAATGATTATTATGCATGATTTTGCCAATGATGGTTTGTTAATGAATTTGTTATAACATCACTCACTATTTAGCTCTCAAGATCTCTTCTAGATTGCAGATTTGATCTTCGACTGATAATTAAATATTCCAACTTAGAAATTCGCTGGGATAACAAGAGACAGTTTTGCGTTGAACGTTTTGGGCAAACAGAGAAGAATCCTGAAAATCCGAAACATCGGTTTTGTGCAGAACAGACCAAATTAGTTTTCCAATGAGAAGTTTTCCAAAATTTGGTCTTGATTGAGAGAAACGCAGGGTTCTTCGAATGACAAATTTGTAGATTCTCTGTTGTGGCTGTTTTCCAAAATTACCCCAATTGTAATTGCCAGATTCGACTTCTGCTAGCTGAATCATGATGGAAAGATCTTTAAGATCTCATCTTGCTTATTGAGATTTTGTAATCAATCTATTTCCCTTTGTTGTTTGTATATTTAAAGGGACACAAATCAGAGAGAAGGGAGAACGCATAGAGGGTTAGCGTGCAAGAGATCAAGTTTTGTAACAGAAGACTTTTAATTAATTGAGTGCAAGTCATTTTGTTGTTCTATTTGTAAGCTGTGAGTCTACCGCGACCCTAGTCAGAGAGTTGGGCCCACTCTTCTGATCAGGTGCTGCGTTATTTCCTTTTGTTGCTTTCGCATTTCTATTTAAGTATTTTAACTGCTGTTATGGTATGTTCTTTAATTGTTGTGAATGCTTTTATAATTCTGCAATTTATCTTTAATTACTATTATAGTAGTTCTGGTTGTTTTAATTGTTGAATCTGTGATCAATATTGGATTGTGCCATTGCTCCTGCATATACCTTGCGCGTTACCTTGAAATAATGTACGCACTTGGATTGATAATTAATGTGGGAAAGGGTTTGAATATTCATTCACTTGGACACCAACATTTTGGCGCCGTTGCCGGGGAGGCTAACAAAGGTGCAAGAACACGATTCATATTGATCTAAGGGTCGATCTCTCATCATAGGGAGGGAAATGCTACCCTGCTCTAGCTCTTGAGCGTAGTTGTTTTGTTTTCTTTTTCAATTGATTTCTTAGGAACCAATCTCTCGTCCTAGGGAGGGAAATGCTACCCTGCTCTAGGTCTTGAGCATAGTTGTTCTGTTTTTCTTTTTGTGTAATATCCCGTTTCAGGGATATCTCTAAAACACCGCAAACTCCAACCAGAGATGGACGTGGAGGACATTTACCGGATATTCCGCCTCTGAGAGAGGACGAGATACGGAGGCTACCTAGCCCTTTCCAGACTCTGTATAAGAGTGAAAGATAAACACACCAAGTGGTATAGACTAGAATGCTCAGAAATATAAATAAATAACAGTGCAGTAGACATATAATAATAGAGAGAAATTATGGCAACTCATCCAGAAAACATAGAGAGGAAATGCTGAGCCATTTTATTAATCTGAGAAATATAATGAAGTACAATAGATGATCAGAATGATGGCACCTAATCTTGCTCAAGGCAAGTGACGAAACACTCTCAGAAAATACAGGAAATGGCTACTCTATGAACTGCGTCCCAGCTGCTGGAAAACTGCCGTGTAACTGCTACTGCTGGAATGGACTGAAGACTAGGGGCTGATCCCCTTGCCGGGATGAGTTGAAAATCTGCAAACCTCCTCAACTCACCAACTCGGACAAAACCCAGAAACCATATCAGAAATGGCCAACCCCCGAAAATCACCAGAAAATGCCTCCTCAGGGAATTACGCTGGCCTCCAAGGCTCTGCGCAGAGGCTAAATGGAAATAGCTGAAACACCGCCTCAAACTCCGCCAAAATCCTCCTGTGGGCAAAGGCTGACCCTCTGCTCAAAATCTCGGCTGAATCTCCTGCAGACACCCCAATCCGGAGCACCTCCAAAAGGGACTGCGTCCTCTCTCCCAGTGACTGCGCAGTTTCTATAAGCTCCAGCTCCGCAACAAACCCAAACAACAAAACTACTCACAAAATACTGAAGAACTAACCTTACCCGAGCAGGCACTCGAAGTCCCCTGGGGCTAAGGGCGAGATCTCCGACCGGAGACACTCAATGCACTAAACAGTGCTGCAGACAAGCTAAACAGCCAGCGTGCTCAAGAAGACAAACGTCTAGCTCAAAATCATCAACTCCAGAATGAATCAAATGAGGAGGCTTTTCCATCTTTTATAACGTTGGTTTCCCTCCAAAACCCCAACGTAGCTTCTCTCTCCTCCACGTGCTCATCTTCATCTGCGCAGAAGCTTCTAGAGTGTACGTGGGTCCCTCCTCTACATGGTGTTTGGCCCCCCTTAGCTCCCCTTAAGTCATAACGTTGTGCTACTAGGAGGATGTTTTATTTCACTTAAGTGAGTTAGACCCTCTCTGCTCACTTTTTATTTATTTACAAATTTTAGACGGCAAAACTATACAAAATTGAATATTCCAATTAGCTGTCGCTAATTAGGAATATTACATTTTGATTGATTTTTTAGGAACCAATCTCTCGTCCTAGGGAGGGAAATGCTACCTTGCTCTAGGTTCTGAGCATTAGTCGTTTTTCTTTGCTTTTATTTCTGCTGATTTCCTAGGAACCAATCTCTCGTCCTAGGGAGGGAAATGCTGCCCTGCTCTAGGTCCTGAGCGTTAGTCTTTTTTCTTTGCTTTTCTTTCTATTGATTTCTTAGGAACCAATCTCTCGTCCTAGGGAGGGAAATGCTACCCTGCTCTAGGTTCTGAGCGTTAGTTTTTTTTTCTTTGCTTTTCTTTCTGCTGATTTCTTAGGGCCCAATCTCTCGTCTCGGGGAGGGAAATGCTACCCTGCTCCAGGTCCCGAGCTTAATATTTCATTGATTTGCTTTCTTTCTTTGTGTTTAAACACCCAATCTCTCGTCCTGGGGAGGGAAGTTTCACCCTGCTCCAAGTCCTGAGCTTTAAGAATTGTTTGAATTTTTTTTTCCTTCCTCCGGTTCTATGAACAAAGATTTAAACAAAAAGACAGAGGAAGACCCCCAAAGCTCACAGGATGAGGTCAAGGAAGAAAGCATCAACACAATCTGGAACCCAGTCAAGGAACTCTATGATGTGACAAATATGGGAAATCAAGACTATATTTAAGGCTGGTTTCACTATGTTGTTTGCTTGCAACATGACTCCACACTTTAGCAACTCTTGGCACCATCTTTAACAGGGAAGTTGGTCTCTCATACCCGTGTATTTATTAACATACATTTTTCAAATACGGGTATGTGCATACTTGAGGCCCTATTTTGAAAATGGCTTCATTGGAAGTACTCTTATATGTAATTATATTTTATTTTTTAAAATAGAGTTGTGTAGTGTAGAATATAGAATGAATAAAGAGATAAATAAATAAATTTCTTTATATGTAAAAATAGTTGTTTTTGTTGCAACACGCTGTGAAAATTAACATCGGTGATCAATATTCAAATTTATTTATGTATATAGATGGATTATTTTGAAAATAAAATTTCTGCAAACACTCATATTCATTTTGATCACCTTCTTGGAAAAATTCCTTGATTATCATAACTTGTGGCTTGCGGGCTTGATGAAAATCCTAGAAAAACAGTCGGGACAGTCATGTTTTGAGGGACCAAATGGGCATATTTTCAAAACCTGTTTCTATCTTACGTAGCCCTTTATGTATACTTTCTAACCCAATTTGAATCACTCGATTTGGATTTGAAATGAAAAAGTTATGACCAAAACAATGACAGGATGTCTAGTAGGCGGTTCAGGAATAGAGTTGGGATAGTTTGTTTTTGGTGGCCTAAATGACTAGATTTTGGAAACCTGTTTCTATGGTATAATCCCCTATGAATCTAGTTTACAACGCAATTTGAATCACTTTATTTCGATATCGTATGAGGAAGTTATGACCAGAATACTGACTGTTTATCGTAAATCAATAGTCTTGAAACTCTGTTTTCCTGGCTGTTCACTAGCGAATTTGACCCATCAATTTTTCATGCCTTGAAAACCTGTTTCTATTGGAGATATATAAGTAAATATACTTTAATTTCCAATTTGAATCAGTTCAATCCGTCATCAAATGAAAAAGTTATGCTTAAAATATCAATTGTTGGTTTGAGTTGGGAAATTGAAAATGGCTTTGTTATGCAGGTTGTTCTAAGTAAATTTGACATATTATATCATGGAATTTTAAAACCTGTTTCTATTGGAGATATATTTTTGAATTAGCTCTCATTTGGCTTTGGAATCACTCAAATCGAACAAAAAACAAAGAAGTTATGATTGAAGCACTGCTGGTTAGTATGGTCAACCATTGCTTTCCCGTAGGTGAAATAAATTTTGTTTTATTTTTCTGTGGATTTGTTTTGTAGAGTAGTTATTTGTTATTTTTTTTGCATATGTCTTGGATTATGAGAGTCTGATCACCTCTCTTCTTCCATGATTTCATGTTTTATTACAGGTAGACACTCGTTTGTTGCATGTTCCAGGAGAGTAAATGAGGTCAATTTATGAACAAGTGATTCTTGAAGACAATGATAAGGAAATATTTTCAAAGACGTTTCCTCACACGGAGAAAAAAACATGAATACTTTTTATTAATTAATGGATTTATAACATGAGAAATGGGGAATTGATTTCTATTTGAAGATCCAAGTCATTTCCCAAAAAAACATATTTCCATTCATTCACCATTCACAAACAACATTGCTACAACAAAAATTATAACCATTGTAACTTAAGTTATTTATTTATTTATTGGTTTTCAACAAAGAGTCGT
Organism: Pinus albicaulis; assembly: GCA_034641835.2. NCBI lineage: Eukaryota > Viridiplantae > Streptophyta > Pinopsida > Pinales > Pinaceae > Pinus > Pinus albicaulis. Next base: position 1,417,055,970 of record CM076577.1, read on the forward strand.
TTATTTTTTGATTTCTCTTATGCTTTTATGCTTCAGGTATTGTTTACTTTAAAGTCACATTTTTTTGTTTTGTTCTCAAAATAAAAGGAACGAACCTCCTGAAACCGCATAAGGTATGAAGCCACATGCTCCCCTTTACGCATTTGGATCATACAGAGCTTCTGCTCCAAGTGCAACTTCCACTGCTCGGAAGATCCCTCATATAGGTCATGCAAAGCTGCCCACATATCTCTGGCAATATTCTTGCCAGCCAAGTGTGAGACAATGTGGTCCTTGACACCATCAAGGAGCAACCTCTTCACCTTCGCCATATCAGCCCTATAGTTTCTGAGTTGATCTGGATCTGTAGGTTCAACCACCCGTTCTCCACGAATGCCTTTAGATCATATTCATCTAGAAGAAACATAGCCCGTTCCTTCCAAATCATATAGTTGGAGGAGCCCTCCAACCGATCTTGATCACGAAGTTCGTGAGATGCCATATCAACCAAAAAATTGTCGAATCTGCTTCCTCTATCTCCCCATTGCGCAGTCCCTGGCAGGCTTACGCACTCCTTGGTGGAGTTATAAGTTCTATAGCTCCTCTACTGCTCAGCTGCTGAGAAATGATTATTTCCTCGGTTAGGAAATCACTGAGGAAGAAATTCCCCGAATATGTGTCCCTTTGATTCCTTTTGACGCTTTTTGCCCAACAACAGCTTCAGAAACTGCGTATGTCTATCTTCTGCATCGGGGCTTTGCGCAACTCCCTCTGCCACAACAAAAATTCGAACTAGAAGTCCTACCTCTCTGTCGACTCACTTAGAGAGAGACAACCTCAAAACTTCAGCCCTCCTGACTAGATCTGCGCAATCCCGATGGGGATTCGTTCTGCTGCACTCAGCAAAAACGACCTTCATATCATAAAATCAGATCCGTCCTTCCTGTTTCACATCAATGCTCCGATACCATGTGAAAATTCTAAGATCTAACTAGATCTAATGAATCTTACTGCAACAACAGAGTGTACTATTCCTATGAAGTAAATTACATAATTAATTCAAATCTGAATTATTGAAGCAATGTTGAAATTTGATGACTAAAAACTTTCCTGCAATCCCAACTCGGTTTTAATTTCACCTTATCACTCCCATTCAGTTAAATGCCCTTTCCCATAAACATACATTCAACATATAGAATTCTAGAAATGGAATTTTCAGATTAAAACACATGGGACTGTCAACGCATGCTGAAATAAATATGGACATAAACAGAGCAACAACACATAAAGATACACAGATTTTAGTCAACTTAGACCCAGGCAAAACTCCTTCAATCTTGTTCGGGGAAAACTTGTTAGAGAGCTCTTCAAATTTATTTATCTTTCAAGTTCAGGGAAAATACATCTGCAAACAAAACAAAACAACAAAAAACAACTTATCTCTTCAGCCAAAAACTCCTTGAAAACTGTGCCCACTTTGCCTCGATTTCTAATGCCCACTTGAAGCTGAAAATATGTACTGTACGAATACAGACTGTACTATACGAATTTTGTATCCCTGTATGGACTATACGGATTTTTTTTTTTTAAACTTCTCTCGAACTGCATGTAACTCACAACATTAAATGATGTTCGTATTGTATCTTTTGCTGTCTTCTATGCCTTGATTTTCGCGCCCAACTTTGCCCAAAAATTACTCCTTCAACTTGTTACAACAAATCTCTCCTTCAGAACTTTTCTCTAGCCCTCAACCTCCTTTCTCCAATCTTCTCATGAAGAATGAATGTATTCTCTCTTTTCTTTTGCCCCTTTTGTTTCCCTAAATGACTTTTGGGAAACCCTAAGATCTAATGGCTCAGATTCATTTAGATCAAGGGATGAGAATAAATGTGCATTTAATTCTCACTTTCTATTTTTTAACTCACCCATTAAATAAAGTACCCACATTGTACTTTATGTCTAAAGTCACTTTTCACTTTATAATTTAACATTGACTTTACCACTTAGAAAGTCACTTTCACTTTATAAAGTCACACTTAGCAAAATAATTATTTTGGACACTTTTCCCTAGGTAGAGACTAACCCATGGGAAACCACTTGTCCAAGGTACACTAAAAATCAACAAGCAACTATTGAAGCAACCTACACTAAAATTGATTTAGAAACAAGGAAACTAGACAAGGAAATCATTCACAGATATGACACAATTATTTTTGGACTAATGTCCTCGGAAAAACCCAATGAGGGAAAACTAGTGCAGTAGATCTGAGGGTTTTATTATTAAGCAATAGCAATGTCTGAATGCATCTTTGAATACCCTAAAGGGTTATTCAGTTATAGAGAGAAATACTGGCAAAAGAATATGTGAGAAATACCTCACCCAATAATTGAGTCTCCGACTGATCTGGATGAGAGAAAAACTGCCTTGGATAGGCTCTACGCAGATCCAACGCTGAAACTTCCAGACACTGCATCACCCCTTTCCATGCTCAACATTTAGCCCTCCTCCAAGTCGTTTTGCATGTGTGGATGTTGAGGAACAACCTCTCGGTGCCCCTTTCCGGATCTTGGCCTCCGAAACTGATGCACCAACGAATTCCGAAAACCCTTCCTTCTGCCTCTGCGCTGCCTTTGCGTGAGCTTACGTAGTCATTGGGTCAACCCCTTCTGTGCTGGCTAGGCTAGATCACCTCTGCCTCTCTCTGATTGATGCTCCACTGGACTGAGAAAAACTTTCTCTCTGGATGTTGTCTCTGCCCAACTTAGATCTCTAGCTTGAATTTCTCAGCAAACCATGCCCCAAAAATTTCGAACTCTTAGATCAATTCAGTGTCTCTGTGTGTTTCCAAATGACCCTCAAGCCTTCCTTTTATAATCTTCTCGTTGACAAACCAACAACCCAGATTATATGTCTAATCGATGGATAAAATTAAAACATGACTTGATCTTCGTTCTCTAGAAGATTCACACTCTGTTTTATTAATATCCTTTAATTATTTAATTTCCCTAAGTTTAGACTTAGGGTGACCATTAAAATAATTAATTATTTTAATAGAACATGAACCGAGTGGAATTTCCACAAACGGTTTTTGGGTTCTTTGAAATACAAGTGTTTAAGTCTCCACACCAATTTTGGGACTTAGAACACCATTTGATGCTACAAAAATCAAAATTTATCACATGCCACCACCATTTGAAGGATGTACCTTGGACATACTATCCCCTTTAAAGGTAGAAACCACCTAATAAGGTACTTGGTTAACCTCCTTTTGGAGCTTGGAGACATCAACACATACCAAAGCCCAATATGGAAGGGCATTCCATTATGAGCTGTCCACTTGTTGTCCATGGTTTGTAAGCTGTTTTACCCGATTACTTTAATGACTTGTTGTGTTGGAAGGCTAGGGGACGCATTGGATCTCATGCAGGATTGCAGATGGCTTCCATTTTGAGTTTGGTATCCCTATCTTTGGTCCTAACTCTCTAGAGGGCTACATTGGCACATGTAGGGCGCCTGTAGAGAGCCATGGGCCTCCACAACAGTAGACAACACTCCATGGATCCCTAAAGACGGTTAGAGATTGGTCGAGATTCACTTATTGGACGAGGAAGATGCATCTGGTTCATCATGCCCAGTCGGTCTCACAATTGTACCATGCACTTGGCAGATGACCCAGGACTTGTATGTTGATGTGGCACCACTTATATTATCATATGAGCTCTTACAAATGGTCTACATGCATTTTTTTAGCTACTTGGAGACCCATGAGGTTATTTGTGTGCCCCCACACTCACTGTGAGTACCATAGGTTTATTGTTTGGAGAACAAGGGGCCACCCCCTTGTCCATCACTTTTAAGGGTCCTGTTCATCATTATGGCACTTATGGACTTCATCAGGTCTCTTGGAGGGCCCAATGGCATGTATTATTCGTCATTTGACCTATTGAGAGGCTTATTATTTTGTTTATGAGCTAGTTTGGTGGGCTTGTCACCAAAAGATAGTTACTTTGCACATTATTTTATTTTAGGGACTAATGTAGGTCCAATTAGGTAATTCAAACTCCTAAGAAGTGTATAAATAGGAGTGACATGTATTCATTTTGTATCATCACTTGGATTGGATCATTCTCTCTCTTGAGATTTTCGCTATTCCTTCTTGGTGGACGAAGTTGGAGCATGGATGAATTGTGATGTTTGGATTGTATTTTCTTATCTTGGAGCTTCTTGATTGGAAAATGTATTGATGGTTGGATATATTCTCTTACATGTACGTACAAACTTAATGCTATTTTCTTTTACTCTGTCACATGCATTGATAATGGGATTTTCGCTATTTAAGGGTTAATTGCTGCATGCATTTACTGCTTAATTGTGGAATTATGTTTCTATATAGCACATCTCTATGTATGGTCCATGTTTGTTGACCGAATTTTCCTAGAGATCGAAGTCATCTTGATTTACAAACGAAGTATAAACTCTTTAAGGTCACTCTCTTTTTGCCTTACACCAAACGAAGTTGTCCTTAGAGCCTCCTTGAGCTAGAAATGAAATCCATTCTCATAATTCTTCTTGACTCCATATCCCCAAAGGAATTAGGCCTAGCCATTTTTCTTCACCTTTTTCTCCCTCCCTCTAGGTCTAGCCACGTTGGGCCACCTAGGGCATCGTTTTCCCGAAAAAATAGCCATAGAAAAAGTTCGACCTCCTGGCTTGTCCTGTCGCTCCTGCACTGGTATGTTCTCAAGGTCTCCTCCAAATTTGAAGAAATTCCGATGGTGGGATTGTGAGATATCCCAAGCTCTAGCCTTGAGACTGAAATTTTCCCTAGGTTTCCCTAGGGTAGTACCTCATAGGATCATTTTGGTATCTTTAGGTGGAAATTCTTTCTTTGATCCTCTTCCCCTCCTTGTTTATGTTAAGATCATCATTGGTTGCTAAATTCCCTCCTCTTAACTTACGTTGGGTCCACTTGGTCCCGTGTGGTCCCATTTCTCATCTAAGTCAATTTCTCAAAGAAAACTCGGGAATCCAAGTTTTGCAAGGATTTTAGGGGTTGGGAAGCTCTTCCACAAGTCACACTCCTTTAACCTAGCCCTTAATTCCTCACCTCCTTCTCCTAGATAGCCTTGTACCTTGCTTAAGGAGCAAGCAAGCCCCATTCTTGACTCTCTTCTAGGAAAGGATCATCGAGGTCACTTCATATCCATTTGTTGATCTATCCTTCATAAGTGAGTCTCTCTATACCAAGTCTCCTCCTGTCGGTGAAAGTTCGTAAAGAGTAGGGAGCCTTAGCTGAGGTGACAGTTGGCTAAGTCTCCATTGTTGCCCTTGACTTAGCAGTTGTCTCTTTAGGAGTCCCATTTAGGTCCCCTGCTAGTTTGAGTGGTAGCAAGACTCAGAAGAACCCTGTTCGGATTGGTGGTGGGGAGTGTTAGACACCTAATCCATTAGGTTTGGTAATGTCATTGGGAGTCCAAGAGACCTTGAAAGATGACCAATGGTCATAAACTATTGTATTTATATGTGTCTTTTTAATCAAGAAAAACAACTCACGCTTATCTTTCGCACTAGTGTGCAGTCCAACATTTCTATATACAAGTAAGGAAAGGGCAAGTAATTAATAAGCTTTCAGTTTTAAGTTCTATCCATCAGCTGCATACACCTTTTCTTTAGTACAGCTTGCGTCATTCATGTCTTCCTACCTTTGGATTTTTCTCATTTGAAAATAGAGATTTGGGTTCTTACATGAAATTTCTTAAAGAAGACTTTGCTGGTGGAAAATTTTGGTTATAAGCTGAAGGCTTTCTTTCTTATTATTTGTTATACTGCATTAATGCAACTTGCACATGCCTTGCCTTTTTGACAAATAAAATGTGCAGTTTTTAGCATAAGTAATCAGGAGCTGTGAAGTTGCTTTAGGGTTCTACGTAAGTGCTGATATGCTTGTTTTAGTTTGGCACATTAAGACATATCTGATTACTTAATGAAGGCTCTGTAAAATCTTTTGTGTGTCACTGCCTGTGTGTAATGGATAAAAAAGAGAAATCAGTGGCTTTGGATATTGGTGAATCAATAGCTTGTGTTTTATCATGATGTTATATTTATAAGTACCTTACATTCTTTATAAATATAAAACGAATTGTATAAAGTAGAATAACAAGTTTTCCTTTCTACACTTTGTCTGAAAGTTTACCCTTTTGCATGCAGCCGTTGGATCTAACAAGGATTGGAAGCCAAAGTCCATTGACCAAAATTTTCTGCCTGTGTCTGGGGTCATTGGTACATCCATTAATAACATTAGATATTCTGAAGCTAGCATCTCATCTGTACAACCTCCTAGCTCTGCAAAATTGGAAGATCAAACTGCCAAGTTGCAGGAGAAACTTGAAGAGTTAAATGTTAGGGATGATCAATATGTAATCATACCAAATCACCTTCAAGTTCCCGAAGCTGATCGTACAGGGATCAGTTTTGGAAGCTTTGTTGCAGGCTTTGCTACAAATGTCAGTTCAAGCTTTGCTAATGATGAATGTGATAACAACTACATAGACCTGCCAGAAGCATCCCAGGAAGCTGAGGAACGAAATGAAGAGCATCCTTCAAGGTTTCTGTTTCTTTATCAGATTTTTCCTGTGGGTTTGGACTGAAATATGAGGTTCTGAAAACAGACATTATCTAATATTTACGAACTCTTCGGAGACCACTGATTGTTATCATATTTTTTTTTTTTTTTTGCAGACAATCAAAAGCAGCATCATTTGTTCCAAGTGAGGGTTGTTCAAATCATCCAAAAGAGTATTATTCACACTCCAGTGAGGATTATTCACATCACCTGCAGAAGTCTACAAGTGCAATAGAGAACATTTCTAGCAGCACTGATGATGGTCCATTGAATCTCTCTCCAACTGCTGGTTCACTGCCTAAACCATTCAAACAAGAGCTAGTTGCTGCATCTGGCTCACAGTTTTCTCTTCTTCAAAATGCTATGAATTATACAAATATGGAGTCAATGACACAATTTATACAGAATAACCCTTATGAACCAGCAGATCCTCATCAGCAAGATGTTTCTCACTTACCGAGCTTTCCGGTATGTTGCAAGTATTTGCTTCTCCATTTCTAAATAGGTGTCCCCATGTGAATTATCCTCCTCCTTGCAATACAGTTAGAAATGGGTACTTCTTTGACTGTTTATCCTACTTTTCCTTTTTCTTTTAATCTTTTCTCAGATAATGCTTACAATTAGTTAATTGGGTACTGACACTCTGCAGAAGATGCTTTTGATCTGCTCTGACTCCTCTGCAACTATGCTTGGGAGGTCTGGCTTGTGATTTGTCATTCTAATTCCTTCGTCAGAGATTGCTTGTTAAACAATGTATACACATGATAACAAAGATATGGAATCTATAATTTTATGATAAGTGGAGTCATTTAATGCAATGAGATACATCTCCTTAATACCTTATACAACATACCTTAGGTAGTTGTGCTACCTGATGGGCCTAACTGCTTTATTACATAATGAAAACTTATAGCTAATACTTATTTATTAAGTTCATTCAATGATAACATCACTTTATTACATTTGAACTTAGTGTAGGAATGCTAATACTCCAGGACCCCCTGGTTAGCACAAGCATCAACAATACTGTTTTGAAATATCTCACACTGCTTTCATAAACAACCCTTTTAATTTTTCTGTTGCTGATCTTTCGAGATTCTGGGACCTGTGCCTGTGCTCTGTCAATCTACTATAACCTCCATTTTGAACGCAGAATATCTACTTCCACCTAAACAATCATCTTTCCATTTCTTTACATTGAAGCAGGAGTCCACCTGAGCAATCATTTTGTCATCTCGTCTCACTGAAGAAGAACACACCTAAGAAATTTTTTTTTCCATATCTTCTTAAGGAAGCAGGAATAGATTCATTTTGACAAGTGGAAATATTGAACTTGAGAACCCTGTAGGAAATCTGTGTTGTTGATTAACAAAGATAGTCCTTCCTCATTATCACTCTTTCCTCTATGGGGTTGAACTTCAACATACTCATAATTTTCTTCAAATTGACCTTGGTTAACTTCTGAATAGTTTTGAAGGATTTTGTGGTGACTAAAACATGTATATTCGTTCCCCATATATATATATATATATACTGTGTGTGTGTCCAAGGAGGGCTGCTCAATTTGTTGAAAAATGTAACTAGTGTCGGTCTTCATAATTGGATGAATCATAATGTAATGTATTTGTCAAATGAAAGAAAAAAAAATATTGTAAAAGAAATTGACTTATTAAAGCATGGGTTTCATGCTTGGGTCAATGGTTAATAGGTCAAAAGCTTCCATGGTAGGCTTCTAGGGTTTGTATCGTGGGTCCTAGTCATTATCATCATGTAATAGACCCTTCTTGGGCTTTGTTTATCAAGAAAGAACTTTTTTTAATGTAATTTAGGTTATATAGGCCTCCTCCACCAAGTCGGCCTCAAAGAAGGACAAGTTGGCCTAATTGGGAGCTAGAATCCACTATATAAAGGCAACATATCGATCTCATTTGTAGTATAACATAAGCAAGTTCGATCTGCAGTAATTGGAGAAGTAAAGGAGAGCGAAATACCTAAAAGGAAGGAGGAAACCCTAGTGAAGAAGGAGACACCTGTCAAGCAAAAGAAAGCTGAATTTCTCTCCCTTTTGCCACATGTGCGAGTTTCTAGGTTGTTGCTAGAGGGCTGAAATTTCAGATCTGCAGTAGGGCCGAAATTCTGGAAGCTGGGGGCCGAAATGCTGTACTATATCAGGGTTGAAGCTGGTTGACAAGAAGAGACTATTGAAGTTTGCATAATCATCTTGGAAGGCTGAATTGGTGGAGTGAGGAAGGTCTTTTGGTCTAGTCAAAGGTCTTTGTTTGTCTCAATTTGATTTGAATCTATTCGTGGAAGAGTTTGAGTGGGTTTTCTCCTTCAATAGGGGTTTTAGCCCTAGTTGAGTGCCTACTTATGGTGTCATTGATATTCATGCTTTTGATTTGATGATTGCTTGATGAGAAGAAGATTAAGAAGAACATAAAGAAAGCTAATAACAATAAAAGAATATCACAAGTAATTGTCAATATAATAAAATCTTTCAGCCTTTCTGATTTTCTAACATGGTATCAGAGCTAAGGTGAAGGAAGAAAGAAAAGGCAACTTGAAGGTCTATTGAAAGAATGAGGGCTCAAAGAAAAGGTTTCAAGACAAGATCATAAGTAGAAGGCTTATTAAATGGAAGAATCTATATTTAAAAAATCTATGGCAAATTCAATGAAGACAAAAAATAAGGTAGAAGGGGCCACCAACTATAGAGCATGGAAGAAGAGGATGGATGGATCTCATCCTTGCAGAGCTTAGAGTATTAGATCTTGTTCAAGGAAAGGTGAAGGAACCCACAAATGATGTAGGAAAGGAAAATTACAAGGAGATAGACATCTTAGCTATGAATCTTATTGTAGATGGAGTAAAGGACATCCTACTTGTCCAAGGCAGTAAAGGTGACAAAAGATGACATAATAATTTCATATTTTGTAAGAATCTCCCAAATAAGAGATGAGCTCCAAGCTATTGATGAAATCATACCAGATAAAGAACTTGTGATTGCTGCTCTACTAGGTCTACCAAAATCATGGAGCTCCTTTGCATCAAGCTGCAAGCATTAACAGTTAGAAAGAGACACCATCATTTGAAGAAATGTGGAATGCATGCAAGTCTAGAAGAAGCTTGCATCTCATTAACAAGTAATAAGAAGGAAGATGAAGAGGACAACACTTCAAATGCATATTCTGCTCACTACAAAAAGAATGTAGGACACGAGAAGCTTAAAGGACCAAAGAAGAAGGTTGACTTATGTAAAATTGAATGTTACAACTATCATAAGATGGGACACTACAAGAACCAATGTCCTGAAAATTCAAGGAACTGTTGAGATTTTGTGTATTTGGGGTAGCATCAGTTGTGCTCTAAGTCCCAAATTTTGAGGAAGGACTGGAGTTCACCTGATCTACAAGACCCATAAATGGATTTGGGAAATTTCATCTGGTTTAGGAGATATTAAATTAATTAATTATTTTAATGTATTTCCTAAGTTAAAACTTAGGAAAATAAAATAATTAAAGTGAATTTAATTAAACATGTGATGAAATCGTCTTAAGTCACACGGATCAAGCTTTCTTTTAATCTTAGTCATTGATTCAAGATCTGATCATGGCCGTTGATTTGTCAACGAGAAAAGTGTAAAGGAAGGGCTTGGGATCATTTGTAAAACACACATGGGCAGAGTACTGAAGCTAAGTGAGATTCTAGGGCGGGGTTGCTAAGAATACTCAGAAGTGTTTTAGTTGCAGAGAGGGGAATTTAGACCAAGGGGATGATCTGATCCCGGGGTCTAGAATACACAAAGAGGTAGAGAAGAGATCAGCTCAAGGACAAAGCAGAGGAAGGCAGTAGTAGCAAGGACAACGTATTTTTTAGGAAACCTTTTAGGGGTTGCGCAGAGACCCTTAGGGGTAGCGCAGTGACTGCGTCACCCATTCTGGGGTAACGCAGTCCCTTCCAGAGGCAGCGCTGAGGGTTTGGAGGACATCCAAGGTTGACACGGAGGCTTTCAGGGGCTTCAGAGGCTGACGCAGAGCCTTCCAGGGGCAGCGCTGGGGTTTCTAGGCCTAGATCTGACTGAGTTCTGTAAATCCCGTTTGAGGGTGTGGATCAGTTAGTATTTGTGGCCCTAGATCAGCCAGGATCTGTAGATCTAGAGTTTTCTTTGTCGAGTTTTCTAGATCTGGAACCCAGAGTTGTGTATTCAGAAATATTCTTAATAATAAAACCCTCCAGCAGCCAGAGACCAATTTTCCCACATTGGGTTTTTCCGAGGATAGTTTGTCCAGAAATAACTTTGTCACTTTGTCAATGTGTGCATGTGCTTATTCAAGATCTGAATTGGTAGAGATCTGTTATGTGTTTTGCTTTGATGTTAACTTGAATTTATTCAGCTGATAACTTGTTTAAGTAGGAGGAGCTTAACTAGATTAACAGTAATAATTTCTGCATAAGTATAAGGATTCAGAAATTTCTACATGGTATCAGAGGAATTGTAGATCTAGAAGGATCACCAGCTGAAGAATCTGAAGGATCTAGCTGCAGAAAGCAGCTGGAAAAGCAGCAGAGAAGTAGATTTGAAGGGACATCGCAGTTTTCAGGAGCAGAATCATGCAGAGGGAAGGGTGACGCTGTCCAGCGCTGTGTCCTAGCAAGCCCACACAATTACTGCGCAGAGGCAGCTCAAAAACAACGCTGGTTGGGTCTGAAGCCAACCAGTATGATTCAGATCTGAATCTGTCAGATCCAGAAAAAGTTTGCAGAAAAGCTGCAGAAATTCAAAAGAGCTGGTGGGGTTAAATTTCTGAAGTTTTTAGATTTTTAACCTTAGCACAAGTGACAAAGTTTGGGAGGAGATCAACTTCTCAGAAAGATTCATGCCAAAGGAAACTTGTAGTTTGATCAGAGGATCAAAGAAGAAGCTGAATCATAATTGATTTAGTATATTTCCAAGGAGGGAAATCAAGTGTCAGAGGGAGTAGAGGGTGCCCAGTTCGTAAAGGACCCTAGATCTAGATCTCTAGCATAGAGAGGAGGAGCTCCGACACATTCTGAGCAAATGGCTCCTCATGGATTGCGTGATCAGGATAGGCTAGAGGGCCTCTCAAACTTTTTGGTGTGGAAAGCAAGGATCCTGATTGTCCTTGAGGCATATGGTCTAAGAGACCATGTAGAGCAGACTCTGGCCACACCGATAGATGCGGATCTCCTACGGAAGCATAAGGAAGCTGCTGGGCATGCCAAGCGGCTGATAATGGATAGTATCAAGGACCATATTGTACCACACATAGCTGAAAAGAGGACAACTAATGAGATGTGGAAGGCCCTGACTTCCCTGTATGAGGGAAAATTAGTCCATAGAAAGATGTTGTTGGAGGCCCAAATGAGGTCATTCATGATGACCAAGGGAGAAGACATTGAGTATTTCCTCTTCAGATTGCAATCAATCAGGGATCAGCTGATTGCAATGGGTGCAACCGTAGATGATGCAGTAATAGTGAGGACCGCCCTCAATGCAGTCACGGATGAGTGGGAAACCTTTGTCCAAAGTATCTTGGGCAGAGTGGACCTCCCAGATTGGGACAGCTTGTGGTCAATCCTGCGGCAAGAAGAACTACACAGATTTACCAAGAAGCAGCACAACTCTGGGTTGAGCAAAGTAAAGAAGGAAGAGGAGGAAGATGCAACCTTGGCATCAAAGAAGCAACCAAAGAAGAAGAAGGATCTTTCAAAGATCAAGTGCTTCCAGTGTGGCAAAATGGGACATTTTGCTAGCCATTGTTCAGAAAAGAAGAAGGACAAGGAAGCATCTTCTTCCAAAGCAGCCGTGGCAGATGATGGGTCAGGAGATGATGTAGCCATGAGTGCTCATGAACCACAGAGGCGGGGTGACATGGACATGTAGAGGAGCTACATGGAAGTAAGGCGGGATCCTTGAGCAACTCATCTCTTGGATCACAAGCGAGCTACGACAACCTTAAGCCAGTAGTGGGACAAGTGGAGCAGTGGGTGCATAGATCATAGATGAGGTGGAAGTAGAGGCAGATCTGAAGGTTGGGAGGAGTAGCGCAGGGCAAAGCAGCAGCAGCGTAGAAGCAGTAGCAACGCAGAGGCTGATGTGACTTCAACAGCGCAGTGCAGTGCAGTGCTGCTTACATAGTGCAGAGCTGCAACAACTCAAAAGGCTTCAGAGAGACAACATAGTGCACAGCAACGTGATAGATTTCAGCACAAGGAGCTGATGTGACTTCAGTGGTGCAAAGCGAGTTTGATTATGCTAGCAGAGTTGTAGCTGTGCATTGTTCTTTAGATGCCAGCACAGATTTGTAGCCTATGGAGCTTCAGTGATGAAAATGCAGCCCATCTGACTTGTCTGTCAAAGATTGGGCAGGAGATTCAGTTGTTTCTCTCAACAACTGAAGTTGCAGTGAAGTAGATCAGCAGTGGCAGTGCTATGAGCAGCACAGATGCAACGTATTGAGAGGGAGTTGCAGTACAATGGTTGCAGTGGTAGTGGCAGTCATGGGCAGCAGTACAGAATGGCAGCAGCAGTGCAGGGTTGAGTGGCAGGAGGCCAAGCTTCAGCAGCACAAAACCAGTGCCCAAAATCATGTAATGCATAAGTGTGATGTATTGCTAGAGCACACCCTTGATGCTAAGAGGGAGTGTTGAGATTTTGTGTATTTGGGGTAGCATCAGTTGTGCTCTAAGTCCCAAATTTTGAGGAAGGACTAGAGTTCACTTGATCTACAAGACCCAGAAATGGATTTGGGAAATTTCATCTGGTTTAGGAGATATTAAATTAATTAAATATTTTAATGTATTTCCTAAGTTAAAACTTAGAAAAATAAAATAATTAAAATGAATTTAATTAAACATGTGATGAAATTGTCTTAAGTCACATGGATAAAGCTTTCTTTTAATCTTAGCCATTGATTCAAGATCTGATCATGGCCGTTGATTTGTCAACGAGAAAAGTATAAAGGAAAGGCTTGGGGTCATTTGTAAAACACACAGAGGCAGAGCACTGAAGCCAAGCTAAGATTCTATGGCGGGGTTGCTAAGAATACTCAGAAGTGTTTCAGTTGCAGAGAGGGGAATTTAGACCAAGGGGATGATCTGATCCCGGGGTCTAGAATACACAAAGAGGCAGAGAAGATATCAACTCAAGGACAACGTAGAGGAAGGCAGCAGCAGCAAAGACAACGTATTTTTCAGGAAACCCTTCAGGTGTTGCGCAGAGACCCTTAGGGGTAGCGAAGTGACTGCGTCACCCATTCTGGGGTAACGCGGTCCCTTCCAGAAGCAACACTGAGGGTTTGGAGGCCATCCAAGGCTGATGCAGATCTTACCAGGGGCAGCGTTGGGGTTTCTAGGCCTAGATCTGACTGAGTTTTGTAAATCTCGTTTGAGGGTGTGGATCAGTTAGTATTTGTGGCCCTAGATCAGCCAAGAGCTGTAGATCTAGAGTTTTCTCTGTCGGGTTTTCCAGATCTGGAACCCAGAGTTGTGCATTCAGAAATATTCTTAATAATAAAACCCTCCAGTAGCCAAAGACCGGTTTTCCCACATTGGGTTTTTCCGGGGACAGTTTGTCCAGAAATAACTGTGTTATTTTGTCAATGTGTGCATGTGCTTATTCTAGATCTGAATTGGTAGAGATCTATTATGTGTTTTGCTTTGATGTTAACTTGAATTTATTCAGTTGATAACTTGTTTAAGTAGGAGGAGCTTAACGAGATTAACAATAATAATTTTTGCATAAGTATAAGGATTCAAAAATTTCTACAGGAACAAGATCAGAGAAAGAGAACATGAAACAGTTGTTGATGAAGCTCCACCCAAGAAGAATAAAGCTAAAGAATCAAAAGTCAAAGACTAATACTATTAAGTCTTTTCTTGCATATCCTTCTAGAGACTTGAGGACACCTGGGTCAGAGATTCCAACAGTGTGTTAGAGATTCCAACCAGTGGTTGATGACAAGATGATGCTGATAATGTCAGATATGCTGACAAGGTTGATGATAATTTGTTGTAACCTTTTCAAAGAGAAATTCTGTCAATATGAGAACATCTAGATAGTCATTATGAATACCTCCCTAGTTAAGAGGGAGTGTTGATTTTTGTAACTATGGCCGGTCTTCATAATGTATATATTTGAGTCGTTATGAATTTGTAAAGCATATTTTAAATGCTAAGAGTAAAAAAAATTTATTTTGTGTACTCTGATTTGGACTTTCAAAAGAAAGAAATTTGAAATTTTGAAATCAGAATTTTTTGTTCCAAAAGTGATGTTGGCCTCCTAAAATGCTCAAGCGGCTCCAACAAGGGACACAACCATTCAACCTCATGAAAAACTATATAAAGGCACCCATTTCATTCCTCATATTGCACCCATTTTTTTTCAACATTCCAAGGAAGCAGGATCCGAGGATTTCAAAGATTTTTTTCAAAGTCAAAATCATCAACCAACAATCTGTTCTGTGTCGTTGTAAGCCCATTCTGCAAAATTATAATGTAAATGATGCTATTACAACCATTTTATTATGTAACAACCTAGGTAAGCCTATCATTTTGGCGACGAATTTCATTCGAGGAGGTTTTTCGTCTCATTGGTTCACCTGAGTTTCTAAACATAGATGATCGACAAAGTTTTTCCCTCCAACCTCACCCTACCCTAAAGCTAGGGTGGAATTTATCGTCAAAGTCTTAGGTGAGTCCTAGTGTTTTATTCAAGTCTTTTGTAAAAGTGATTTGAGAATAATTTAATTTAATTGGTTAAATTATTTATTAAAAGTCACTTGGTCTACTAGATCGTATTGTGTTGCAGAATTGTGTAATTATTTGAGGATCTATAACGAACGGGTGTTCCTCCTTTGAGCGTTGTATTTGTAAAATCTTTTGTAAAAAATATTTTAGTGCATGGTCCCTCATACTTAGACACGATGGCTAAAGTATTAGAGGGTGGAAAAAATAATTAATCCCCTCATAAGTCAATTAATTATTTTTTTGGCAAAACAAAAATAAAATCCTAAGCCAAAAAATTAATTAATTAGAGTAAAAAATTAAAATGAAGTTCTCAAAGTGGAAAAATTCGCGGGGCTAAAAGAAATTAAATTTTGGAGGTCCCCCACTAAGGGAATATTGGAAATTTCAAGAAAAATTGGAGCCTTGGACTTTGGTGGTTAAGTCAAAGTCAAAGTTTTGAGAAAATTAGCTCAAAATAATTATTTTTAAGCTAATAAAAAATGGTTTTAATGAGAAATTCGAAAATTCCTTAAAGATAATTATTTTCGACGGTGGAGATTAAAAGTTGATCAACGATTTATCGATGATTGAGATTTTTTTGACTGGAATCAAGCGAACTAGCTGTTATTTTCCACTTGGAGGAATTTCTCTATAAATAGAAGGCATTTTCCTTCTATTGAGCATCTTGATCTTTTGATGAACAGAGTCTGATGTAATGTTGTAAACGTTGGTGTAAAACCACTGTTCTAATGGGAACGTTTTGATCATCATAATAAAAGACTTTGGGGTGTAGTTCATGGTGTCTTCGTCTCATTGATTTGTGGTACATGCTGGGTATGTGCATTCCGATATTGTGCTCCAAATAATAATTAATTGTTATTTCATTGCAGATGATAGGAGCATTCTATTGGTAAGTTTTGGGCTTATCTTAGGTGATCTGATTCATTGTGTGTTCTAATGATTTATGCTTAAGAAAATATATAGAGTGTGCAGGTTCCTTGACCCATGGGCTCCAAGTTCACAAACTATGGGCACAGGCTGACCATGTTTGGATTCTGAATATTTTATATGATTTTCTAACTTTGCTAATGTTGTGTTTGAGCATTTATTTTTCGAAATACATCTAGCCATCATCAAAATTTTATTTAAATTTTTTTTCCTCAAATTTTTTTTTCAAGCATTGTTCACTTGTATATTTTGTAAATATATTTGTATAATAAATTTTTGTAAATAGTTTTATTTTCTAACCCTTATTTGCAGTTGGGGTATGGGGTTTTGGGATTTTTGAATTTTTTTGTATATATTGTGGTTTTGGGCACTTGTAAATTTATTTGTGCAGGTGATTCTCAAGAATATTTTCTTGATCAAAGCTAGATCTAGGCCCTTGAGAGGATCATCTAGACTCCAAAATTTTTGCAGGGCCAACAACTAAAGAATTTTGCAGTAATATTGAAGATCTGATGCAAGATAATTTTTTTGGCGAGAGTTTTGAAATTTTTTAGGGCCTTGAGGCCCAACGTCCTCTTCCAACCTCCCTAGCCCCTGTGTCAACCCTTTTTGGCCCTCTTAGGCCTGTTCGTGAGGCCTAAAGGCCTCTTCCTCCCTCATATCCCTCTCGGCCTGCCCCTTCCCCTTTTCCATGGGTGTTTTTAGACCTTTACATACCTGGCCGTGAGCCTCTAAGGCCTCAACCTCCTTCCTAAAGCTAGACGACAACCCTTTAGGTGTTGCCGTGGAGCAATTAAGGTCCCAAATGCTTGGTCGCACGCCATTTTAGGCTTCCTCTTGCCTTCGGCCCTTCGTTTGACCTTCTAGCCCTTCGTTCTACCTCTCGGCCTCCTCCTTAGCCCCTCCTTTCCCCTCGGCCTCCTTCTTTCAGCCTTGCCGCATCCCCCTAGGCCTCTCGACTTGCCTCTCTTCCTCTCAATTGCCCTAGCTGGGGCTTCTAGGGCCTCTAAGGCCTTCCTCACCCCAATGCTAGCCCTATAGGGCCTAGCGTTGCCGCTCTTTGGTCCTCATCCGGCTTTCATTCCATCTGTGACTAGTCGTTCGTTTTTTTGGACTGAATTCAGGTGCATTTTGCAGAGATATTTGGCTCAAGTTTTGGTCCTTGCAGGTGCCATAACCATTGGAAAATTGGGAAAGCTTCTTCAAGGCCTTAAGGCCTAAGGGTTTGATCTCTAAACCCTTTTCATTTCCCTGTTCTATTATAGCTAGCATATCTCTTCATAACAATGATAACAAATCCATATAAGTGGCATAAACCCATCAATAAGTCACCTAGATTCAATAATTAATTATTGCACAAATTGGGAATTCATCATTTAACATAGATATGTTGAGAAATCAATACTAGTAGATTAGGGTTTGATTTCTTCTTTCTTGATAATTACTTGTGAATTATGTTGGCTTCTTTTATTTCTTTATTATATTATCTTTCATCAAGCAATTACCAATTTATGTGTATATGAGGATAAAAAAACACGAGACACAAGATGTAGGCACTCTGCTAGGGAAAAACCTCTCTCTAGGGGAAAACACAATCAAAATTCTATTCCTTCAATAGTTTTCCTTGAGACTCTTCAACCTAGTCATAGACCGGACTTTCCTCCACACCAAGTCAATCCTTCCAGACCTTTGACCTTGTAGCAGCAACAATTTAACCCCAACAACTTTGACTATGCAGCAACACGCAACAGTTGGCAACAACAATAGTAGAAAGACTTCGATCTTCCAAAGTAGAGAGAGAGAGAGAGAGAGAGAGAGAGAGAGAGAGAGAGAGAGCCCAAAGTTTTGATTTTCTCCTTTTCTTCTTCCTTGACCAAACTTGCACTTCTTTTGACCTCCTCCTACTTCACACTTTTCCTAGCTACTTCTTGAGATATCGAACTTGAGTGAGAGAGTGTGTCCAAATGAATTCGATCTGCTCCAATATATAGGCTCCAGGTGAGGTCGAATTGCGCAGATTGAGACCGACTTGATCTCCTTTAGGTTGGCTTGGTGTGGAGGTGACATAATACCTACGAAACCAGATTTGTGGATATAGGGCCATGTGTCCCGAATCCATCGAATCCGACACGACACGTACATATTCGAATCTGAAATCCCAAATTCGATCGTGTCTGTACAGGACACGTCGAATCCCGATCGTGTCCTGTATGGACATGATTGAATCCGATTCTGCCGGACACAAACAATGCGAAAGTCTGTCCGGTGAGTTATAGAAAAGGGTTTTGCCTCATTGTTTCTCACCAAAGTTTGTGTGTGAGTTGAGCATAGAGCAAGGATTACCAAGGAGCAAGGGAGTGTTTTCAAAGAGATTCAAGCAACCGGTAAGTGCACTGTCTCTCTTTGTTTTTGCATTTAGTTTGCTATTAGTGTTTGCATGTGCATATGTTTTACATAATTGGTCATTTTTGTTTATTTTCTACGGTATTCATGGCTCAATCAAGGGCTACAAGGCAGGGGCAAAGAAAGGGGAAGAATGTCCCCATTGGAGATGCCCCTCCTGTACATATTTCATCAGGGTCTGCAAGTATTCCATCTATTGGAAGTGGGGCTGCAACAACAACTTCAAATATTCAGGGAAAACAAACTGAAGACCCCAAATACCCATTATGTAAATATGTGACAAGAGAGGCAGGTCCAGGTAGCAAGGCGAAGGGAGGAAGCAATGTTGCATGGAAATGAAGTTTTTGCCACAACCATTTCATGAGCACATATTACCGTGTGAAAGCTCATTTGTTGGCTTTGCCAAGTTGTGGCATTTAAGCTTGTACACAGGTGCCATTAGCAAGGAGGAAGAAAATGGAGAAAGAGACATTTGTTGGTGCGGCAAATGTGGCATCAAAATCAAAACAAAACAAGAATGATGACCACCTTCTATTCTTTTGGAATATCAACAACAAGTTCCCTTTCGAGAGTTTTAGTGGGGGACAAGAAACAAAAAGAAAGGCAACTGCACTTGGTCCAATGGACAAGGTTTTCCAGACAGAGAAGAGGGAAGATCTTGATCTCACCATTGCAGTTTTTTTCTATTAGAACTTCATATCCTTTAATGTTGCACGGTCACCTCTATTTATTGAGATGTGCCGAGCTCTAAGTCAAGGGGCTCCATCAGGGTATGTGCCTCCTGGGTCAGAGAAGCTTAGAACCACATTTTTGACAAAGGCAAAGAAAGAGGTGGACAAAATGCTTGAGCCTATTAAATCAACATGGCCAACATCTGGGGTTAGCATTGTTTCTGATGGATGGACAGATCTAGCACGACACCCACTCGTCAACTTCATGGTGTCATCCTTGAATAGTTCAATTTTCTTGAAATCAGTGGATGCACAATATATGTGTGAGCTATTTATTAAAATTATTGAAGATGTAGGTGTCGATTCTTGTGTGCAAATCATTATAGATAATGCACTTGTTTGCAAGGTTGCTGGCATGATTGTGGAAGCAAAATATCCACAAATATTTTGCAAGGTTACCTTGCATTGTCCATTCATTGAACTTAGCACTGAAATCTATTGCCTCTGATGTGCTTTGGATTGGAAGCATTATTGAAGATGCACAACATATCCACAACTTTTTACAAAACCATACAAATTCCCTCATTATCTACAAAGAGTACACCAATCTATCATTGTTGAAGATTGTGGATACACGAAATGCCTCTTCATTCATCATGTTGAAGAGGAGGGAGGTCAAGACTGCTCTTAGGGCCATGGTTATTTCAGAGTTTTGGTCTTTTTGGAGGATGGAGGATCAAACAACCTCAAAGAAAGTGAATGACACAGTGTTGGATGATGTTTGGTGGGAGACGACAGATCTACTTATTCAGATCATGGAGCCTATCATTTCTTTGCTTCGATTTGCAGATACGGACCAACCCATCCTAGGAGAGGTTTATGAGGGATGGGGTTCCATGATTGAGTCTGTGAGGAACATTGTTTTACATAGTCAGTGCCCAGAGTATGAGACATCACCAAAGGCCTTCTTTACCAGCATACATGATATTCTTGTGAGCAAATGGGACAAGAATTGCACACCTTTACATTGTTTGGCTTACTCCTTGAACCCAAAATACTACAGCCATGAGTGGCTGAATGATGGACCTTCCCGCAGATTCCCTCCTCCAATGGATGTTGAAATCTCATAGGGGAGGAAATATGCATTTAGGAGGATTTTTCAGGAGAGGACATCCCTTGATGAGGTGGAGGATGCCTTTGTAGAGTTTTCCACTGGCACTGGGCAATTTGCAAGCTATGATGTGATTCGAGACAGGGGGGCTAAGAAGCCCTATTCTTGGTGGGCAACTCATGGGGCAACAAGCCCTCCTCTACAACAGTTAGCCATGACGCTCCTCTCTCAGGTGACTTCATCCTCTTGTTGCGAGAGGAATTGGAGCACATATGAGAATTTGTATAGCGTGAAGAAGAACAGGCTTGAGCAGTCGAGGGCAGAGACAATGGTGTATGTGCACACAAACCTTCGTCTCATCTATAGGTAGAGGGAGGATTGATTGAAGGGAAAGACAAAGATGTGGGATGTCTTCCCTGATGATATGGGTTTGGACAACAGTGTTGAGTTGGCATTGGCCAACTTGGATCTTAATGAGCCAATGCTAGAGCCTATCACATTTGATGATGGCGATACAGTAGAGGGGTCATCCTCCACACCAACAGATGCAGAGATGACATTGGATACAGAGGAGGAGGATGCAACAGGGGACAGCAGTGGTGAGCATGATGATCAGGTTGAGGACAGTGAAGCTGATTATGATGATGAGGATTGATGACTCATGAGTCATGAGCTACCTACTGCGGCACTGCATTGACTCAGTGAGGCTTGTAGTTGTTTTGTATTTTCTATTTCTATTTTCCATTGGCAGCGTACTACCTAGAGCCTAGAGGCTAGTACTTATGTAACACATTTTGTTTTTGATGACTTAATGAGAAAACTACAGTATCTTAACTTTCTCCTATTGGATCATTGATGAATATGTTTATTACTTTGTAATATGCATGATTGTATGATGTATCAATGTATCAATGTATCATGTATTTTGAATCTTTGTAAAACTTACATCTAGATGAAGATCTATGTTTGAATCAATGAATTTGTATGAATTTGTGTAAGAAATATCTAATTTTTTATATATCTATATATATATTTTTAAATAAATAAATAAATAAATAAATAAATAAATATATATATATATATATATATATATATATATATATATATTTTTTTTTTTAATAAAATAATAAATAACGTGTTCGAACGTGTCCTGTTTCGGGGGGTCACCGTGTCTGAATTCGACACTCGAATCCGTTTGTCCATTGTGTCCCGTGTCCCCGTGTCAGGTGACTTAGCATAATACATGTTTGACTCAAAAATAATTCTTTCTACATGATTCGAGAGCCCAAGAAGGGTTTTATAAAAGGTACAATGACTCTAATGACTCAATATTAATCTTAGTAGTCCACTATGGGGACCTTGACTAATATAATGATGACCCAAGTATGAAAACCATGCTTTAATAAGTCATTGTAACAATAATAAAAGTTCTTTTCTTTATTCTTTTGACAAGTACATTACATAATGACTTGATTACATTTACGAAGAATGAACTTAGTTACAATTTTGAACACTCCTTAACTAGAGAGGTATTAATAAGGAAGATCTCAAACTATATGGAATATGAAGAGTTTAGGCACTATAACTAGATTCCTGACCAGGGCAATCTATGCCGATGGAGAGGTGGGACTAAGATGGATTAAAGCTTTCAGCCTCTCTAGGTACCATCAGGCTTACTTGCTAACCATCAACCTAGGGATCCAGCTGCATATCCGAGGACAGAGCTCTAAGACCAACACCACCCTCTCTACTTTGGGATCTAGTCTAGACCATAGTTATTAAAAGCGGAACCAGTGACCGGATCGGTGGACCTAATGAACCGGGTTTCGAACTGGAACCGGTCTAATCAGTAGCGGTCAGATCTCAATGAACCGGTTTTAAAAAAAATACATTAAATAATTATTTTATAACAAAAAAACTATTTTTAAGATTTGCAACCATGATTCCAAGCCAATAGAGACAAAATATACAAAGTTTGCTCATTTATATACCATGCAAAGGTGAATATATCAAAATGGCACCGAGTGTAATACATATCATCGAAAAATACATAAGCAATGAGGCTCCAAATGGCCCATAAAGTCCAAAAACAATGCTACAAGCTATGAGGCCATTGCCCTAATACAAGACTACACATGAATGATGATCAACCATCAAATTCATCACCGCTACTAGACACAGGATCAACATCGGCTGCTACATAGACATCATCTAGATCAGAGTCTAAGGATGCCTCAGCCTCAGGCTCATCTGCAACCTCAGTACCCTTGCCACCAATA
Source organism: Pinus albicaulis (assembly GCA_034641835.2). Classification (NCBI taxonomy): domain Eukaryota; kingdom Viridiplantae; phylum Streptophyta; class Pinopsida; order Pinales; family Pinaceae; genus Pinus; species Pinus albicaulis. Next base: position 1,417,078,732 of record CM076577.1, read on the forward strand.
ATAATAGAAGTGGACCTAATGGAAGCACGAGTTACTCGAGGTGCATGACTAGTGTCGTCCATTGGTTGTTTGCCTTTGCTTGATGTAGCTACCAATCCTGGGTCTGCGTCTGATGGCACCACCAATCTGCGTCAAATTCACCCCCCGCTACTGCTGCATCAAAATCAAAATCAGCCTCAAACACTGGATCTTCAATCTCCTCCACCCATTCTGATGTTGGATCAATATCATCCAATACAATGGGATCTAGATCAGGTGTTTTGCTCATCAGTTGGTTCCACCTCAAGCGAAGGTTGTATTGCACAAACACAAGATCATTTAACCGTTTCTGTTCCAAACGGATTCTCTTCTTTGTGTGTATGCGCTAAAAAACAGACCAATTGCGTTCACAACCTGAAGCACTGCAAGTTTGGCTGAGGATTCTATTTGCAAACTTTTGCAATTGAGGACATTGGCCGCCAAATGACTCCCACCAATGTGCTGCAAATAAAAAGACATTCATTAGTAACATAGTTCATTTCATTACTTATTTACAAACAATTTAACTTGAAAAGAAAAACAAATTGGAATTGCTTCCCTGGTTGATCCACATCTCTTGCCATTTTTGCCAAGTTCTTTCCAAAGGTACCAGCTGCCATACTGAAATGAGTAAGTTGTTTATGTGTTTCCAAAAGGTCTGCACGGTTAGGGACCATGCGCTCCAAGCAATCAATCAATCCAGATCTGACCTCCCCATCCTGTTGATCTCCTAGCCGAGCTCTATAATGATACTTTGGGTTCAAAAAATACCCAGCTGCATGTATAGGATGATGGAGTTGATTGTTCCATCTGTTATCAATGATCTCCCATATCCGGCCATATTTAGCTAACATGTCCTTGTAAACTGCCCGTATCTGCTCCTTTGCCTGATCCATAGCCTCATAAATGTATCCCATTGCCATCTTTTCCCCATCCACCATCCTTAGCACCTTAACAAGGGGCTCAGTAATTTTTACCAACTCTGAAGACCTTTTCCAAAAATTAATGTCAAAGACTTTTTTTTTGGTGTCTTTTCCATCTTGTCTACGAGCCCATCGAGATTTAGCCCAATCATCAGAAGAAAACATTTTCTGCAGGTTTTTCTGTTGAGAATTGAGACATTGCAACGTGAGGAAGTGAGTTGCAAATCTCGTAATAGCAGGCCTAACAAGCTCTTTGCCCCCAGTGTTTTTCCTCATTAGGCTCAATACCCATGAGTGGTTGTAAATGTATTTTGTAATGCACTTGCCATGCTCTACAGTGTTTTTTACCCATTCCACTTTGCCTATGTCCTCAAGCATGAGGTCTATGTAATGTGTAGCACATGGAGTCCAAAATATGGTATTATACTTGGACTCAAGCATCTTTCTAGCAAGAGCATAGTTTGAGGCATTATCTGTGATGACCTGCACAACATTCTGCTCTCCCACTTCCTGAATAATCTCATCCAAAAGATCAAATAGAAGGGTTGCATCCTTCACCTTATCAGATGCATCAACTGATCTCAAAAACATTATTCCTCGAGGGCAAGCAGCAAGGAAGTTAATGATAGTGCGGTTCTTTCCATCAGTCCATCCATTTGACATGATGGAACAACCTGTTTTGAGCCATGACTCTTTATATTCAGCCAAATACTCATCAATATTACAAATCTCTTGTTGCAAAAGAGCTCCCCTTAAGTCATGCGCATTAGGGCCTTTGAAGCCCTTTCCTGCAACAAAAACAGAGTCCCACATAGCTTGGTAATAAGGTGAGCGAGCAACATTAAATGGGATATTTGAATCATACCACCATCTAGCAATGTGCTGATAAGAAGCTTCTTTGCATTGTTTTTTCCAATGTTGTTCCAAAGTGGGTTGACGACTTGGAGTTGGCTGGGACATGGAGGCAGTGGCTGTGGGATTAGCAGTGGATGAGAAATAACTCATGAGGTTGGGTTTCTTTGTTGGGTTTGATTTTTTGCCAACAGGAGGAACATAGTGAAAGGGGTTATTGGTGGAAGGGATAGAAGTGGAGTCTTGAATATCATACTCATCATTTTCATACCCACTCTCTCTCAGCATTTCTACTATTTCCCTCTTCCTTGCAATTTCATCTTGGATGGCCTTCTCCCTAGCCTTAGTCTCCTCAAACTTTTCAAGCTTGGCAAGGTATTCTGCCCTAACTGGACTTAACACTGCTTTAGGTGCATCACATGGCGTTACATTGCCTCTTATCCTAGCCAACTGATGTTTCAATCTAAGAATACCCCCACCTCCAATACATTTTTGACAAAGTTTGCATACCATCTTTCCCTCAACCACATCACAATGGGCCCATGCATTGTCCTTGGCTTTTGGAGGCATCTTGACTTGAAATAATTGAAATTTGGAAATAAATCTGCCATTTAGAAAAAAATTGCAGCTAAGATAAATGGACAACTAAGGCTAAATTTACGAAACAAAATGCACATTCAAACATACAAAATTTGATAGCATATGACTAGAGATTTGAGAGCAATAAAATAGCTAAACACATGAGAAAATAAATACATGAACAACAATGAAATGATGGATTTTTCAAGTGAAAATTCTTACATGGCAATGCAAACTAGCTTCCTTAGCGTTCTCTTGAAGATGCCAACGCTATTGACAGCTCCAAACTATCTCCAAGATAGCTCCAACTCCAACTCCAAGCCTGCAAGATCACTGCTCTAGCAAACACTCAACACTCTCCAAGCTCTCAATCAAACTCACAAACAACAAATGAGTTGGTGTGAGACAAAGGAGAGGCTGCCCTGCTTATAAAAGATTGGGGAGGGTGTTTTTGGAGGGAAACAACCCTCCCCTTACCCCACATATGCCTAAGACTGTGTAGCTGGCCGCCGGTGGGTCCGCGCAAGGAAGGGACACCTAACCGGCCGGTTAGGTATGGAACCGACCGGTTTATGCATTAACCGGCCGGTTCCGTACCTAACCGGCCAGTTAGGTCCGGTTAACTGGCCAATTCAGGTAAGACACCCCTCAAAACCGGGTTGCAATGGCGGTTGTGACTAGAAGCTAATCTGACTGGCCGGTTTGACCGATTACCGGTTCAAACCGACCGGTTTTAATAACTATGGTCTAGACATCAACATATAGTCTCAGCTTGATGTCCTCCCAGGAAATGCTTCACTCACAAAGCCTCAACAAATCTCTTCCAAATTTTCATCAACAAGATCAACAATATCTATTAAATAAGCATTTTTCTAAGTTATTCGAACTTTTTATTAGGAAAAGACTTTGTTAGTATGTCAGCTACATGTTCATCTGTCGGGATAGACGCTAGCTTCACGATCCCATTCTACATCAAGTTCCTGATATAGTGGAACTTATTGTTGATATGTTTCGTCGTTGCATGAAACACAAGATCTCTAGACATCTTGATGCAGCTTTGGCTGTCACAATTGATCACAGTAGGACCTAGAGGCTTCTGAAACAAATCTGTCAGAAGTTTCCTCAACCATACAACCTCTTTTCCTACTTCACAGGCAACCACATATTCTGCCTCAGTGCTACTCAATGTAATGTGATCTTGCTTTCTACTCATCCACGAGACCATAGCAACCCCAAACTAAAGCATCCACCAATAGTGCTCCTTCCATTGGTCTCACTACCACCCCAATCAGAATTCATGAAGCCAATTAGCTTGACTTCCTTACTATCATACTTTAGGCAGTGATGTATAGTGCCACGAAGATACCTCAATATGTGCTTGGCAGCAGCTATCTAGTGATCATGACGAGGCTCCAACTGAAAATGACTAAGAATGTTTACAACAAAACATATATGCGGCCTAGTGTTTACTAGATACATCAAGGAGCCTACCAACTTTCCATAGGAGGTTAGGATCCACGAGACTTGAGTCAGAGCTCCTCAACTTCTTGAGATTGGTGATCATTAGAGTATTCATGGGTTTGGAATGTTGATTTTGTAGCATTGGAAAGTGTTCTAAATCTCATATTTTGGGAAGAGGCTTGGACATCAGTGTTCTAGAGAACCCACTAATCGTTTGTGGAAATTCCACTCGGATCATGCCTTATTAAAATAATTAATTATTTTAAAGTGATCCCTAAGTCTAAATTTAGGGAAATTAAATAATTAAAGGGTATTAATAAAGTAGAGTGTGAATCTTCTAGAAAATGAAGATCAAGTCATCTTTTAATCTGAGCCATTGATCAAGGATATAATCTGGGCTGTTGATTCATCAACGAGAAGACTATAAAAGAAGACTTGAGGGTCATTTGGAAAGCAAGCCAGGCACATTCTTAGTACCCAAAGGAAATCAATTCTGAAGTAAGAGAATTTGATTTCACAGGGTGAGGTTGTAGAGGCTGGGTTGCAGAGACAGAAGGAGGAGGGAGAAGTCAGCAGAGACGAAGAGAAGGCATACATTTGACGAAGAGGTGGCAGCGCTGAGTAGCAGCACTAGCCCTCCACGCAGAGTGACGCAGTCTAGTGTAGTGACTGTGTAGAGGGGCCACACAGAGTGACGCATAGGGAGGATAAGTGCCTACTGTGTGTCAGGAATTCTTCCGAAGTGTTCGGAAAATTCATTTCAAGTGTATGCTAAGTATCTGCTCGTCATATATTTTGAAAACGATCTTTTCACTGTTGAAGATTAATATAAACCCTCATCTGCTGCACCGATTTTCCCACATTGGGTTTTTTCGGGGACAATTGTCCAAAAATAACTATGTTCATGTGGTTGTTCCTATTGTGTGATACATGTTCTTTTGTTCTTCTGCTTTAGATTAAAGTGAATGCTACAGCCGTATTTATTTCAAAATTTACTGAAGCATTTGTAAATAACTTATCATAAATAAGTAGGCGAAATAAATCAATCACTATAGTAGCATTTTTAGATTGAAAATTTCGCATGGTATCAAAGCTAAAGACAAAAGACAAAAGAGAAGGTTCTGCAATGGAACTAAGATGCGACATAGATGCAACAACAACTCGGAAGGGTTCACGCCAGGGTTGCGGGGGAGCCCCCCCCTCCTCTTGATCCCGCTCCTAGAACGGGCTCCGAGCGGGAGTGTTTTGGGAGCGCATAGAGAGCGTGCTCCTGAAAAACGCTCCCAGATGGGAGCGTTTTCGGGAGCGTGCTCCTTGCGCTGTAAAAAAACGCTCCCTACCTTCTCGGGAGCGTTGCAGGGAGCACTTAGGAGCGAATGCTCCTCGAGTGCTCCCTCCTTAAAAAGACGCTCTGGGAGCGCTTTTTCTAAGGAGGGAGTGCTCAGGGAGCGTTCGCTCCGAGCGCTGAAAAACGCTCCCGCCCAACGAACGCGCGCGGAAAAGAAAAGTGGCCGACGACCAAAGAAATGGAGGGAAGGGAGGATAGGGGAGGGGAGAGAAAGAATAAAAGCCCTCCCTCCCATTCTATTTCTCATTTCAGAGAAGAGAAAGAGCAAGAAGAGAGGAGAAAGAGGAAGAAGAGAAGAGAGGAGAGGAGAGGAGAAGAGAGGAGAGGAGAGAGCAAGGGAAAAGAGGCCTATGCTTGGATCGAATCATCGAAGGAGAAAGAGGGTGGACTCCCCAATCACCAATGATCTAAATTTTTATTTTTTTCTCTGTGTTTTTAATTTGTTTAAACATGAAAATTTGATTTTTTTTCCATGTTTGATAATTAACTTGTTGAAAAATGAAAAAAATGAATTTTTTTTATTTATATGTTGCATTTTAATTTCTTGAAAATTGAAAAATTGAATTTTTTTTCTTTCTATGTTGCATTTTTTCTTATTCCCATTTGTCATTCCTCCATTGTTTTGCAGGCTAAAAACTTGAAAGTTTGAATTTTGATAGTTGAAAGTTGAAAGTTGAAACATCATGGACATGGCTATATTGCTTGGCATTTTCTTCATGTTGGTTCTGTTTTTTCATATTATGGTGTTGGAGAGTAAGAGAAAGAGGCCTAATCCAGAACAGGAGGATGAAAAAGTGGGTTACAGTGGATATGATGAAAATTCCGAAGAGGAGTACCAACCTGAGGAGGAAGGGGACTTAGGGGAGAGTGGAGATAATGAGACCACAATGACACCAACTAATATTGACCAAACACCATTGTAGAAATATTTTACTAGGTCTGAATCAGGGAAAGGTGGTGGAAACCACTTAATTTATATGCCCCCATTGCAATACACAATACACAGGTTCATACACCTGTGCCAGAAGGCACCTTTGTGGGAAAAGGCCATGGGATGGAGATAAAAATATAGGAATCAAAACTTGTGTAAGTGTGTCAGCAACAGATAGAGCCAAATACATAAAGGAGGAGGAGGAAGCCCAATACAAATCTAAAAGATCTAAGGGTTTCATTGAATCTTATGCACCATCACAACATGGACAAAGAAGTCCATCAACTTCCACCCATGGCAGTGGATATGGAGGTACACCTGGACCAAACATCTCTTTAAGGCATAGAACCATATCCGATTTCCTTGGCGAAGGGTCTAGGAGTGATGTGAATTAAAAAAATTTCCGATTTCTCTATGCATGTGGGGTACCATTCAATGTTCTTCGCTCACCATATTGGCATGAAATGGTTTTTGCCTTTAATGATGCCCCCAAAGGATACAAGAGCCCTGGGTATGGCAAGGCTAGAACCGTGGGCTTTGATCATTAAAAAGAAAAGAAAACTCATTCTTTGATTAGAATGACAAGTTCTTGGAATGAGCATGGGGTGTCCATTGTATCTGATGGATGGACAAATGTAAACAACAAGCCATTGATAAGTTTTCTTGCTGTGTCTGTTAGTGGTGCAATATTCCTTTCATCATATGATTATTTAGATAAGTTCAAGACCGACATCAACATTGCAGAGAGCCATTACTTGAAACAATTGAACGTATTCGACCAGACAATGTGATCCAAGTCATCACTGATAATGCTACTAATTGTAAGGCAACGGGAGCAATTATTGAGGATAAATACCCCAACATATTTTGGTCTGGGGGTTTGGTACACACAATGAACCTTTTGATGCATGATATAATTAAAAAAAAACAACCTCAATACAAATGGCTTGGTGATTTGTACAAGAGAGGAAAAAAAATGATAAGATTTATTACAAATCATAGCAATACCCATGGTCTTTTCCGTAGTCACTCAACATTGGAGTTGTTGAAGATAGCAAAGACTAGATTTTCTAGCTATTACCTCACCTTCAGGCACCTTTTGAAGGTAAGAGAGTCATTGGTTGCCATGGTATCAAGTCCACACTGGCAGGTATTAAAGGACAGGGCAACAACATCAGTTGACAAGAAAGGTTTTGAACAGGTGGAGGAGATCGCTCTTGATCCTTTGTTTTGGGCACGTGTGAGGGGAATTTTGAATTTCACCAAGCCCATTTATAACATGATTCGTTTCACAGATACAGATAAACCAGTGATTGGGGAGGTGTATGAGCAGATGGATAACATGTTGGGGCAAATAAAATATGTTAAGGGAAAAGATCCAAACTTGTATTCAATGATTCACAATTGTGTGTGTGCACAGTGGAATAAACTTAATGTTCCACTACATGCTTTGGTGTATATCCTTATGCCAACATACTACTTTCCATCTTGGTTGGGCCAACCTGCACTTGGGGGTGGGGTTAAGATCAAAGCTCATACAAATCCAGAAGTACAAGAGGGATACACGAAAGCATTAGACAAGTTGGTCCCTAAAAGGGAGGAGTGTGCTAATCTGCGCCTTGAATTAGGCAGATACTTCAGTTGCACTAGTTTGCTTGGTTCTTTTCATGCAATGGAAGATAGGGTCAAGTTTGATGCTCTCACATGGTGGGATACATATGGCGGCATGGGACTTTTGCCAAAATTGGCAAAAAAATTTCTCTCACAGGTTGATACTTCTTCTACAGAGGTGTTGGAGCACCTACAGCTTCATCCATAATGTGAGAAGAAACAGACTCAATGAAAACCAAGCAGAAAGCTTGGTTTATGTGCACTACAACTTGAGGTTGTTGAGTCATTATTGTGATTGGGCTTATGAGGATCTCTCATATAAAGTTTGGGACAACAACCCAGAGGATGATAATTTGGAGGACGACACTATACATCTGAAAGAATTGGAAGCAGAACTTTTGAGAGATAAGGGTGAAGCAGCAGCAGACATGTCATCGCCACACTCACCATACGGTAGTAGTGCCAGTGCCAGTGTTCGAGTTCCGACTGTTATTCCTTTGCTACCTCCACCTACATCCTCACGTGGAGGGCATGGGGCTTCTAGTCATGGTCGTGGTACTTCCTGCGAGGACACTGCTGGAAGACCACCATTACAACAAACTGCCCATAAATTAGACATTTCTCGTGGCAAGAGGCCAAGCAATAGATAAAATAGATTTACAATTTACTAGTCTTTTCTATTTTCGAGTAGTTTTTAACTTTTTATAACTGTTGAAACTGGACTCTTTCATATTTAATGGAAGATATCTTTTGAAAACAATATATGACAATTTAAGTTTGAAGTTTGAAACTTTGAAGTTGGTAGTTATAAGTTTATAAGTCATTTTGAATTATGAATATGATGCTTCATGAATGTTGAAAGTTGTTTCATTTCGTTTCATTTTATAACATTTTATTTCATGTTAAATATTCTTTGTTGTAATGGTTACACTTAGCATACAAGTACAACTATGGTGATCAATGAATCAATGATGATAAATGTTATATATTGAATTCTAAAAGCTTGAAACTTTAAGATTGATGAATCATGAGACTCAAGAGTCAATATGTTGTATGTTTCTAACTTATGGACGTGGTTGATGAAGATTATAACTTCTAGATGATTGATGTTATATGGTTCAATTTATGTTTTTATGTTTTTTATGTCTAATTCATCATTCTACATGCTTTTGTTGACATATATGCATCAAAATATAAAAAAATATAAAATATATATATTTAAAAAAAATGCTCCCCGAAACACTCTCGAACCGGGAGCCTTTGAAAATGGCGCTCCCGCTCTCGCTCCTCGCTTTTACTTCTACTCCCAAGTAGCCTTGGTTCACACAATCCTCTAGAACACATGGAGAAACAGAGGGATCATGACATGTCAGTTATGGCATCCAGACTAGAAGAGGATTGTGCTTGTGTATCAAGCATGGCCTCTCCAGGAGTTTGGTATATTGACAGTGGAGCATCTGCTCACATGACGGGAGTTCGAGAATGTTTTTCGAGCTACTAGGAAGAGTAGATGAACTTTCAAATCACGATGGGAAACAAGGTCAAGTGTACCCCCGTTGGTAGAGGGACCATAATATTTCAGGCAGAAGCTGGTAATAAGCTTCGAGCCACAAACGTACTGCATGTACTGGATTGGGGATGAACTCACTGTCTGTGTCTCAGCTCCAGAACAAGGTTTACGATGTATACTTTATTGGAAATAAAGTTTATGTCAAACATCCTAGCTAGAAAAGGAATGCAGAAATTGGAGTAAGGAGCCATAAACTATATAAGCTACAGCTCGAGTCTCCAATGGCACTAATCGACAGTACGGATGAAAGAGACCTGAATGAATTATGGCACAGAAGAATGGGGCATTTACATCATGGAGCCTTAAATATCGTCAAGAAAACTGTCATGGGAGCTCTAGAACTCAGCACAAGGAAAGATGATGTGTACAGGGGGTGCGTACTAGGGAAGTATGCCAAGGCAACATTTCCAAGAAGTAGAAGTAGGGCCAAGAGTGTATTGGAGTTGATACACTCAAACATCTGCGAACCAATGTCCACGACTGCTCTCAATGGAGCAAAGTACTTTTCTACCTTTATTGATGACCATTTTTGAAAAACATGGATCTACTTTCTCAAAACCAAAGATGAAGTCTTTGAGCGATTCAAAGAATTCAAAGCCTTGGTAGAAAATTTAATCGGAAAGAAGATCAAAAAGCTCTGATCAGATAATGGTGGAGTACATTGATAAAGACTTCACAAGTTTCTACACAAAGAAAGGCATCAAGAGAGAATGGACAACTCCATACAATCCAGAGCATAATGGAGTTGTAGAAAGGAAGAACAAGACCATTGTGGAAGCTGCGAGGGCGATGCTATATGGCCAAGACATGCCCAAATTTCTATGAGCAGAAGCCTGCAATACAATAGTCTATGTGCAGAACAGGTTGCCTCATAGAGCATTGGGAAAAGTGACCCCTGAGAGTGTGTTCACGGGCAGCAAGCTTGAGGTGAGCCACTTCAGGATATTTGGCAGTATAGTGTATTGCCATGTACTCGATGAGAAGAGGAAGAAATTGGATCGGACTGCGAAGAAGGGTTATCTTGTGGGATATAGTGAAAATGCGAAGGCATATCACATCTATATTCCAGAAAACATGAAGATCGTAGTAAGGTGGGATGTGAAATTCATGGAGTAGAGAGCTTTTAGGAGATCCCGGGAAATGGCTACAGATACGCAGGCTGAGGAGGATCCGCTAATGCAGCCACAACGACCTACAAAAGATGGCTCGAGTGCCTCTCCATGACACCATGATTTTGAGGAAAGTTCTTCCGAAGGAGAGCAAGTAGGAGAGCAGGTAAATCCACCCACCACCAATGGAAGAACGAGCAAAGAGCTCCAACAGACTCTGAGGGATGCAGAGGAATTTGTTGGAGCCCCTATATACGAGAAGAGGGAACGCAAGCAACCTGATAGGTACCAAGCACTGGTAGCACAGGTCGGAGAACCATCTAGTTTTCGGGAGGCAACTCAACATCAAGTGTGGGTAGATGCCATGGTGGAGGAGTGCAACTCCATCATGAAAAATGATGTGTGGGAAGTAGTCCCCAGAACGCAGAACATATTGGTTGTAGGATCAAGGTGGATCTACAAGATCACTTATGCTGTAGATGGAAGCATAGAGAAGTTCAAGGCCAGATTCGTGGCTAAGGGGTATGCACAGAAGGAAGGGATTGATTATGAAGAAACCTTTGCCCCCGTAGCTCGATACACTTCAATCAAATTTGTCATCTCTCTTGCAGCGCAGATGGGATGTGAGATTTAGCAGATGGATGTCAAGACAACGTTGTTGAATGGGGTGAGAGAAGAGGAAGTGTACATAGAACAACCAGAGGGCTTTGAGACATATGAGCAGAAGACTCATGTATGCAGGCTTAAGAAAGCCTTTTATGGACTAAATCAAGCCCCCAAAGCGTGGTATTGGTGAATTGATAGCTACCTGCAGAAGATGGGGTTTGTCAAGAGTGATGCAAATCCCAACCTCCACTATCTGAGAGTAGGGGATGAGCCACTAATCCTGGTATTATATGTAGATGATTTGTTCTTGACTGGATCATCTAAGCTCATGAAAGGCTGCAAGGAGAATCTGGCTACCGAATTCAACATGAAGGATTTGGGGCAGATGCACTATTTTCTTGTTTTGGAGGTTTGGCAGCAGAAGGAAGAAATCTTCCTTGGACAAGAAATATATACTACAAAGATCCTGAAGAGGTTTCAGATGGAGGACTGTAGACCCATGGCTACACCAATGATTACAAACTGGAAGAAGATAGACACGTCCGAGGATGATGAGGCTGACTCTACTTTGTATAGGCAGCTCATAGGATCATTGATGTACTTGGTCAACAATGGACCAGACATCTGTTATGCAGTGAATACCCTCAGCTAGTTCATGGTGGAACCAAGGAGGGCTCACTGGGCAACAACCAAACATGTTCTCAGATATTTGAAGGGGAGAATCGAATATGGGTTGAAGTACACCAAAGCTAATGAAATCCAGTTGAGTGGGTTCACTAACGCAGATTGGGCTGGAAGCCCAGTGGATCGGAAAAGTACTAGTGGGTACTGTTTTAGTTTCGGATCAGGAATGACTTCCTGGTGCAGTAGGAAACATAAATCCGTGGCACGGAGCTCAACTAAGGCTGAATATATGGCAGCAAGCACAGCTTCGTGCGAGGCCATATGGCTTCGTAAACTTCCCTTGAACTTGATTAAGAAGAGGATGGAACCAACTAGAATTTTGTGTGATAATCAGAGTTGCATCAAGCTCTTTGAGAATCCCGTGTTTCATGACTGGTCGAAGCACATTGACCTTAGGTGCCACTTCATCAGAGACTATGTCCAATGAGGAGCTGTACAGTTGAAGTACATTCCTACAGGATAAGAGGTGGCAAATAGCCTCACAAAGGCTCTGAGTAGGATTGCATTTACTTACTTCAGGGAAAAGATGGTGATGGTCGAGAACCCTTTCGGAGCTGCAGTACGGATGAGGCAGTGGCAGAGGTGGTATCACATGCAGTAGTACAGAGGGTAGCGATGCAACGATGAGGGGCAATAACCAAGACATCAGCAGTGCAATAAATGCTTCAGGTCACAGCAGATACAGTTGGTACCTTGCTGAAACACTTTTCTTGCTAAGAGAGAGTGTTGATTTTGTAGCATTGAAAAATGTTCCAAGTCTCATATTTTGGGAAGAGGCTTGGACATCAGTATTCTAGAGAACCCACAAATCGTTTGTGGAAATTCCATTCGGATCATGTTTTATTAAAATAATAAATTATTTTAAAGTGATCCCCAAGTCTGAACTCAGGGAAATTAAATAATTAAAGGGTATTAATAAAGTAGTGTGAATCTTATAGAAAATGAAGATCAAGTCATCTTTTAATCTGAGCCATTGATTAAGGATATAATCTAGGCCGTTGATTCATCAACTAGAAGACTATAAGAGAAGACTTGAGGGTCATTTAGAAAGCAAGCTAGGCACATTCTCAGTACCCGAAGGAAATCGATTATGAAGTAAGAAAATTTGATTTCAGAGGGTGAGGTTGTAAAGGCTGGGTTGCAGAGACAAAAGGAGGGAGAAGTCAACAAAGATGAAGAGAAGGCAGATAGAAGATGAAAAGGAGGTAGCGCTGAGCAACAACACTGGCCCTCCACGCATAGTGATGCAGTCTAGCGCAGTGACTGCGTAAAGGGGCCATGCAGAGTGGCGCAGAGGGAGGAGAAGTGCCTATCGTGTGTGTGGGAATTCTTTCGAAGTGTTCAAAAAATTCATCTTAGGTGTATGCTAAATATCTGCTTGTCATATATTCTGTAAACGATCTTTTCATTGCTAAAGATTAATATAAACCCTCATCTACTGCACTGATTTTCCCTCATTGGGTTTTTCCGGGGACAATTGTCCAGAAATAACTGTGTTCATGTGGTTGTTTCTATTGTGTGATACATGTTCTTTTGTTATTCTGCTTTAAATTAAAGTGAATGCTGCAGCTGTATTTATTTCAAAATTTACTGAAGCATCTGTAAATAACTTATCATAAATAAGTAGGCGAAATAAATCAATCATTGTAGTAGCATTTTCAGATTGAAAATTTCGCATGGAATCCATCATCCCAAATTTTTGCAATAATTCGATAATGTATTTTCCTTGCCCCAAATATATCTCCCTAGGTTTTTGCCATACTTCCAGACCCAAGTAATAGTGCATAAGTCCTAAATCGTTCATCTCAAATTCAACTGTCGACATCTTCTTGCACTCTTGAATTCTTTGCTCCACACCAGTGATGAATAGATCATCCACATAAAGTAGAATAATGATTGGCTCATTATTCTCTATCTTGATGTAGAGATTTGGATCAAGAGAACTTTTCACGAACCCAATTCTTAGAAGGCATACATCCATTCTTGCATACCATGCCCTAGGTACTTGCTTCAAACCATATAGGGCCTTCTGGAGTCGACATACATGAGTATCTCTATTATTTACCTGAAAGCCTTTGGGTTGATCTATATATACTTCCTCATCAATGGTCCCATTCAAAAATGTTGTCTTTACACCATTTGATGGATATTCCATCCCATGGTGGCAGCTAATGAAACCAAAGATCTAATAGTAGTGTACCTTGCAGTGGGTACAAAGGTTTCTTCATAATCTATGCCTTCCTTTTGAGAGAAACCCCTTGCAACAAATTTGGCCTTGTACTTGTCTATGCTTCCATCAACGCCATGCTTGATCTTATAAATCCATTTAGAGGTGACCACTGATTTGTCACTAGTTTTAGGAATGATTCCCCAAACTCCATTCTTCATGATGGATTGATATTCTTCTTGCATTGCCTTCTTCCAAACTTCTTGATTTGCAACTTCTTTGAGTGTAGTTGGTTCAACTTCAATTAGTTTTGTTATATATGCAACATATCCGAGTATCTCTTCATCCTTTTGCTTTCTCTAAAGGTTCCTTTTGCAACTTCATGTCCTTTAGCATCTTCCAGGGTTGCTTTTAACCAATTTTGCCTTTTCCTAGTGGTTGGTATGACCACAGGTTGAATAGGCTCACTTGGTCCTTCTTCTTGAATAGTAGTAGGATTGTCGTGGTGTATTTCTTCTTCTTCTTCGAATATAGGTATGTCTTTGTCGTCGAAATCAATAGGAACGCCCTTTGATCTTTTGTAGGCTTGATTTTCATCAAATATGACATCCTTGCTTACTTCAATATGTCTTCCTTCTTTGAAGTAGATTCTATATGCTTTTAAGGAGAGACCAACATTACACGAAGCGGGGACGTGGAAGCGTCATTTCCCAAAAATATAGGAAGCGAAGTGTCTCAGAGGCATCTACTATATCTATCTATATATATATATATATATATATATATATATATATATATATATATATATTTGCATTTAAATTCAAAAGAAACATCCAAAATATCAAATGAGTTGTAGAATACATAAAAACATGCATATTTTTACATAAACCAAGATAGATATGGCATCTCTTGTACATCAATGAATAATTATTCCAACACGAACCATCTAGATGCATCAAGCATCTAGAATCTAGATTCCTCTTCTCTTGTCCAGCCTTTCCCTCTACTACGATTCTTTAGGGATATTAGTCAACATTGCTTGATTTGGATCAACAACCTAATCCAAGCCCTATATGGTAGAGAAAGCTTAACATGCTTGATCAATGATTGACTTGAGTGAAGGTTACATTTTTGCTAAGGCTATGACAAAGGAGTTCAACAATCAACAACACCAACACTGGGGTACATATAGGGTTCAATGCTCCTAATTAAATGCCAATCACTTGCCCTCATACATCATATAATCCAATGAAACTCCACAATCCCATTGATCCTGAAAACTGTTAAGTCTGCTGAATTTTGAATGGGATATGAAATTCTATTTTCTCCACATGAACTCTGATGAGGTTGGAACCAAGGTTGCTGGGAATCGTCCGCTCCCCCCTATCTCGCTCCCAAAACGCGCTTCGTTCGGGAGCGCTTTGGGAGTGCGCTCCAGAAAATGCTTCCTGAGGGGAGCGTTTTTCGGGAGTGCGCTTTCGAGCTTGAATAAACTCTCCCTGTTTTTTCGGGAGCGTTTCAGGGATGCTCAAGAGCGAATGCTCCCTCCATTAAAAAAATGCTTTGGGAGCATTTTTAAATGGAGGGAGCGGTCGGGGAGTGTTCGCTCCCGAACGCTCCCCGACAAAAAAAAAGCTCCCCGACGCGGACGAAAAAATTTGAATGACTAATTTCATAATTTTTTTGGGAGGGGGGGGGGATTGGGTAAATAAAAGCTCACCCTCCTCATTTGTTTGTTATTGTTTTAGTTTGAGAGCTCGAGCTTGAGAGTTTGAGAGCAAGAGAGCTTGAGAGTTTGGAGAGCGGAAGTGCCAAGGAGAGAGCAAGGAGCAAGCTGCAAGAGAGCAAGAGGAGGATTGAAGGAGTCAGGAGTCAGGACAAAGAGGTAGGACTTCTAATCTAGTTTTTTATGCATTTTTAAGTTGTTCAAAAATGAAAACCTGATTTTTTTTCTCAATGTTGCATTTTAGTGTGTTGAAAAGTGAAAAATTGAATTGTTTTTTTTCTATGTTGCATTTCCTATTCCCATTTGGCATTCCTCCATTTTTTTTGCAGGCTAGAAACTTGAAACTTGAAACATCATGGCTATATGGCTAGGGATTTTCTTCATGTTGGTTCTTTTCTTTGTAATAATGGTGTTGGAGAGTAGAAGAAAGAGGCGCATTAGAAAAGAGGAGGATGAAGAAGTGGGTTATAGTGGATTTGATGAAAATCTCGAAGAGGAGGAGGAAGGGGAGAGTGGAGAACATGAGGCCACAGAGACCCCAACTAAACAAGACCAAAGTCAAACACCATTGTGGAAATATGTTCAGAGGCAAGGAGGGAAAGGTGGTGGAACCACTAAATTTATTTTCCCCCATTGCAATAAAGAATACACAGGTTCATACACCCGTGCCAGAAGGCACCTTTGTGGGAAATTGCTAGGGGATGGAGAGAAAAATCTAGGAATCAAAATTTGTGTAAGTGTGCCAGCAACACAGAGAGAGAAGTATAGAAAAGAAGAGGAGGCTGCCCTACAGAGATTTAAAAGATCTAGGGGTTTCATTGATTCTTATGCACCATCAGGGCCATCACATGAACACAGAAGTCTATCAACTTCCACCCATGGCAGTGGATATGGAGGCACACCTAGACCAAACATCTCCTTAAGGCGTAGAACCATATTCGATTTCCTTGACGAAGGGTGTAGGAATTATGTGGATTCAAAAATTTTCTGGTTTCTATATGAATGTGGGGTGCCATTCAATGTTCTTTGCTCACCTTATTGGCATGAAATGGTTTTTTCCATTAATGATGCCCCCAAAGGATACAAGAGCCCTAGGTATGACAAGGCCAGAACCGTGGGACTTGATCATGAAAAAGCTAAAATAAATAATTCTTTGGCTAGAATGACAAATTCTTGGAATGAGCATGGGGTGTCCATTGTATCTGATGGATAGACCAATGTAAAAGGAAAGCCATTGATAAGTGTTCTGGCTGTGTCTGTTAGTGGTGCAATATTCCTTTCAACAAATGATTATTCAGACAAATTCAAGACCGACATTAACATTGCAGAACCATTACTTGAAGCAATTGAAAGTATTGAGCCATACAATGTCATCCAAGTCATCACTGATAATGCTGCAAATTGTAAGGCAACAGGAGCAATTATTGAGGATAAATACCCCAACATATTTTGGTCTGGGTGTTTGATTCACACAATGAACCTTTTGATGCATGATATCATTAAAAACAAACAACCTCAATTCAAATGGCTTGGTGATTTGTACAAGAGGTAAAAAAATGATGAGATTTATTACAAATCATAGCAATACCCATGGGCTTTTCCGTACTCACTCAAAATATGAGTTGTTGAAGATAGCAAAGACTAGATTTGCTAGCTATTACCTTACCTTCAGGTGCCTTTTGAAGGTAAGAGAATCATTGGCAGCCATGGTATCAAGTCCACACTGGCAGGTATTAAAGGACAATGCATCAACAATAGTTGATAGGCAAGGTTTTGAACATGTGGAAGAGACTGCCCTTGATCCTTTGTTTTGGGCACGTGTGAGGGAGATTTTGAATTTCACCAAGCCCATTTATCACATGATTCGTTTTTCAGATACAGATAAACCAATGATTGGGGAGGTGTATGAGCAGAAGGATAGCATGTTGGGGCAAATAAAAGATGTTGTTAAGGAAAATGATCCCAACTTGTATGTAATGATTTACAACTGTGTGTGTGCACGGTGGAATAAACTATGTTCCACGACATGCCTTGGCATATATCGTTATGCCAAAATACTACTCTCTATCTTGGTTGGGCCAACCTGCACCTGGAGGTGGGGTTAGGATCAAACCTCACACACATCCAGAGGTACAAGAGGGATACATGAACGCATTAGACAAGTTGGTCCCCGACAGGGAGGAGTGTGCTAGATTGCGCTTTGAATTAGGTAGATACTTTAGTTGCATTGGTAACTTTGGTTCTTTCCACGCAATAGAAGATAGAGACAGATTTGATGCTCTCACATGGTGGGAAGCATATGGCGGCATGGGACTTTTGGCAAAGTTGGAAAAAAAAGTTCTCTCAGAAGTTGTAAATACTTCTTTTGCAGAGAGGTGTAGGAGCACCTATAGCTTCATACATAATGTGAGAAGAAACAGGCTGAATGAAACCGAGCTGAAAGCTTGGTTTATGTGCATTACAACTTGAGGTTGTTGAGTCATTACTGTGATCGGGCATATGAGGATCAATCATATAAAGTTTGGGACAACAACCCAGAGGATGATAATTTGGAGGATGACACTGTACATATGGAAGAATTGGAAGCAAAACTTTTGAGGGATGATGATGAAGCATCAGCAACCATGCCACTGCCAAACACAGGGCCAGTCCCAACATCCAGTAGCAGTGCGGGTGCCAGTGCCAGTGCTCGATATCCAACTATTGTTCCTTTGCAGATTCAACGTCCACCTACATCCTCACATTGCCTTTCGCCTTCTAGTCATGGTCGTGGCGGTGGTACTCCTGAGAGTACTAGAAGACCACCATTGCCTCGTGGTTCTTACAAATTAGACATTTCTCGTGGGCGTGGCAAGGGGCCAGCCAATAGATAAAATAGATTTGTTGTTTACTAGTCTTTTCTATTTTCTAGTAGTTTTTAACTTTTATAACTGTTGAACAGTTGAAACTTGACTCTTTCATATTTATTATGATAATTTTTATAAACAATATATGGCTATTTAAGTTTGAAGTTTGAATTTGAAAGGTGAAACTTTGAAGTTGGCATTTATAAGTTTATAAGTCATTATGAATTATGAATATGATGCTTAATGAAAGTTATATGGTGATCAATGAATCAATGATGATAAATGTTTTATATTGAATTTTGAAATCAATGAATCAATGATGATAAATGATATATATCAATGATAATAAATGTTATATATTGAAATTTGAAATCAATGAATCAATGATGATAAATGTTATATATCAATGATGATAAATGTTATATATTGAATTTTGAAAGCTTGAAACCTTAAGATTGATGATTCGTGAGACTCAAGAGTCAATATGTTGTATGTTTCCAACTTGTGGGCGTGGTGGATGAAGATTATAACTTCTAGATGATTGATGTTATAGGGTTCAATCTATGTTTTTATGTTTTTTATGTGTAATTCATCATTCTACATGCTTTTGTTGACATATATGCATCAAAATATAAAAAATATAAAAAATATATATATTTAAAAAAAACGCTCCCCGAAACGCTCCAGAGCGGGAGCTTTTCAAAATGGCACTCCCGCTCCCCTCTTTCGCTCCTGCTCCCAAGTAACCATGGTTGGAACCGCTCTCAAACACCCCGAGTCATTTCATGGTAATGTTAAAAATTTAAGTAAAAGGATGGAAATGAAAGATAAGGAGAATGTCAGTTTTACTATAAGAATTTAACATTACCATTAGAGAGCATCTAGGAAGTGTCTAGGGAGCATCAAGGGGCACCTTGGGAGTATTCAGAAAGCGTAGTTCCTCACATAACAGTTCGAAATTTCCAAAAGAAATACAAAAAAACCTCGTGGAACTGTATGAACCATCCACCTTCTCTTGGATCTGTTCGCGATTCGTGGCGGATACAGACCCGAACGCCCACGGATCTGCACCCGATCCTTTATTCGGATTGGGCTTCTGGAACCACAGATCAGGCCCCCGTGGATTCGATTTTCCAAGAATTGCCAAAAAATGGTTGAACCAGATCCGCAGTTCAACCAAAGGATCAGTGGCCGATCCGTACGGGACGCGGTTACACCTCCTGATCCTTGGGGGGCGAGACAATTCTTGCAACACTGGTAGAGACTATAGCCAACGAAGATTCCTTTGATGCTTGTAGAGTCTAACTTCTTTCGCTTGTCTTTTGGAACGTGGATCTAGGCAAGACTCCCAAAGATTCGGAGATGACCCACACTCGACTTATTTCTGGTGAATACTTCCTCAGGTGTGATGTTCTTAAGAATTCTATGAGGGCTTCTATTTTGAATGTATACCGCTGTCATTGCTGCTTCTCACTTTCACCCTATAATTTAACATTGACTTTACCACTTATAAAGTCACTTTCATTTTATAAAGTCACACTTAAGAAAATAATTATTTTGGACACTTTTCCCTAGGTAGAGTCTAACCCATGGGAAACTACTTGTCCAAGGTACATTAAAAATCAACACTCCCTCTTACCGAGGAAAGTGTTTCTCACCACACCCATCTTGTCCCTGAAATGGACATGCTTGCCTCTTGGCAAGGACTTTGTGAGAACATCAGCCACCTGCTCATCTGTCGATATATACTCCAGCTTCACTACCCCCTTCTGAACATAGTCCTCGATGAAATGATATCTGATGTCAATGTGTTTTTGTAAATTTATGTAGATGTTCTATGCTTGATGCAACTTTACTTTCTCTTCAATATTTAGACAACAATCACATAAACAATAAAGTAAAATGCTGATAGAACATACTAGTAGATCGACATAAAACAAACCAGAAACATATAAGTGTGATGGTGCATTATGGCGGTCAACAGGATGCTTCAACCAACAAAGTCTCGATATGGTCAGCTAACCAGCAATATCACACAACTCTCAGGACAGCCAAATGGTCAACTCAAAAGTCAACCCCAGAAAAGTCAACGCTGTCAGTCAACGGTCAATGCAAACAGAACAAGCTAGGCCAACACTGAAAAGTCAAAGTCAACGTTTTGCCTCGGGAATAGTGCCAGAAAATGCGGATTAGGGAAATTGAAGTTTAGGGAGAATTTCAGGTCGATTTGACCTTGCGTTGACCAAAGTCAACGCTGGTCAAAGATTGCGCAGAAACCCTAGACCAAATTCAAAATTGCTGCTGCCGGATTTCGCACGTGTGGAGAGAGAGAAGCCACCAAGGTTATCAAACCAATAAGATGAGGAGAGAGAGATGGGTGAGGATGAGATGAGTGAAATGTCCTCCAATGTTGACCTTATTTATATCCATCAGTGAGGGTGTGTGACACATCTGTTGGGGTACAAAACGTTAAAGTCGACTTGCACATATTTTGAATAGATTAAAAATAAATTCAAAATAAATTTTCTGCTCATCGGATCAAGATGATCTTTAGATCGATCTTGCACCTCTCTGCAAGAGGAACCTAATAAAAATATTGGTATCTTCATCTGAGCATCACAACATGGAGTTTGGACCTAGTTGTCCAAAATTAACACTCCCTCTCAACTAGGGAGAACTCCATCCACTTGTGCAATCCAAACATCGTGCATCATCCCGCCGTAACTTGCTTTGCTGGCTCTTTATTTCAAAACAGAAGTGGGTCAGTCACAAAGACATCATTCTCGGTTGACAGATTCAGCCTAGAGGTCTGAAACCTCTATAGGACTCACAAAGAGTCTCATACCAACCCGAAGTTGGTTTATCTGACCCGAAGTCAGTAGGAGGTCTGAAACCTCACTAGACTTGATCCCAAATGAAGTGGTTGGACCGTGCCATCCTAGATAGAGAGTACGACAATCTCTGATGCATCCATCAGTCTTTGCTACTAGTCTCTAGCTTTTCCCACCTCACTGGCCAAAAGAGAGGTACTTCCCATGAGCCCTGAACTCAATGGGTAGGATGCATACAGGGCACAGATAATGAGAGGAGAACGAACTCAATCATCACAACGGTGGGGCCGAAGCACACCAACAAGGTTCGGCAAGTCTAGCCCTGTGGTTGCTTATAGCTTCGAGAAGCTATTCCCAAAGCCCCCTAGAGCTCCCAGAGCTCATCGTCCAACAAAACCCTCATCATAGGGTCGTTCCACGATACCAAGACTCTCACGGAAGGTTAGGAACTTGACCTTCCCCAGGGGCTTTGTGAGAATATCTGCGACCTGCTCATCAGTTCCTATATGATCGAGCCTTATGGCGCCTTGCTGTACCATATCCCAGATAAAGTGGTACTTGATATCAATATGCTTGGATCGATCGTGGAACACGAGATTCTCGGACAAGCGAATCCCACTCTGGTTATCACAAAGTATCACGGTGGTATCTAGCACATGCGCAAACAACTAACTGAAGAGCTTTCGCAACTAGACTGCTTCACAACATGCCATACTCGCTGCAATGTATTCGGCTTCCGTGGTGCTCAAAGCCACCGACTTTTGCTTCCTGCTAATCCATGATATCGAAGTAGATCCAAGTGTGAAGCAACATCCCGATGTGCTTTTACAACATCTAAGGAGTGTCACGCTCTCGACAGTGTATCTCAGCCCATGGTTTATCGTGCCTCGAAGATATCTCAGAAGATTCTTGGCACCAACCCAGTGAGGGTGATGAGGCTCAACCATCTGTTGACTCAAAGTGTTCACTGCAAAACATATATTTGGACGGGTGTTCACTAAGAACATCAGGGCCCCTATGAGTTGACGATACTCAGTAGGATTTGCTAACACAGGCCCAACAGCGCTGCCCTCTCAACTTCTTGAAGTTGAGCTCCATCGGTGTTGACACGGACTTACAGTCCACCATACCAAATCTTTCCAGAAGCTTCACAATGTATTTTCCTTGAGAAAGGAAAATCTCGCCAGGTCTCTCGCTGCACTCCAGCCCAGGAAGTACGCATCACCCCAGGTCCTTCATCTCGAACCAACAACAAGCTCCTCTGTAATCGATGAATGAGAGAGCACACACTTGTCGTAGAGGTTGTTTGAGAGACAGCACTTTGTAATGAGGCTTCTCTATCAACCTTGAAGTAAAGATTCAGATCAGCATTACTACGAGTGAAGCCCAGCTTCATCAGGTAGCCATCTATCTTCTCGTACCAAGCTCTGGGTGCTTGCTTCAGCCCATAGAGGGCTTTCTTCAACCTACAGACATGGGTGTCCCGATCCTGGACTTCGAACCCCAGAGGTTGCTCTACATATACCTCTTCCTTTATCGCACCATGCAAAAATGCGGTCTTCACATCCATCTGATGAAGATTCCATCCTTGCGTAGCAGCAAGGGCTATGATAGATCGAATGATGGTATATCGGGTCACCGGTGCAAATATGTCATCATAGTCTATGCCTTCCTTTTGAGAGAAGCCACAGGCAACGAATCTTGCCTTGAACTTTTCAACACTTCCATCAGATCCATGCTTGATCTTGTAGAGCCATTTCGAGGTGACAACTACTTTGTCCTTTGGTCTTGGAACCACATCCCAGACATCATTCTTCAATATGGACTCATACTCTTCGTGCATAGCATCCTTCCATACTTGATGCTTTACGGCTTCCTCAAAAGATCCAGGCTCAGATTATACAATAGTACTCATGACTGCTAGATACCCTTGGTATCTACTCGGCTTCTTGCTTTTATGGAATGTCCCCCTTGGGGCCATATGTCCCTCGGCATCCTCGAGAGTGTCCCTGAGCCATGATGGTCTCTTCCCCAGTGAAGGAGGTGGATCAATTGGGTCCATTGGTCCTTCAATATCAGGCATCGTCTCATCCTTCGGTCCTTCTTGATTTCTAGGCCTTGCTTCATGATCTTCCTCAGATCTCGAAGATTGACTACTTTCTTTAGGGAAGCATCTTCGTCAAAAGTGACATCGTGGCATATCTACACTTCACTTTGACCAGGCACATAGACTCTATAAGCCTTCGAAGTTTAGCTGTAGCCCACAAACATTCCTCTCTTCCCACAAGCATCCAACTTGCTCCTCTTCTCTTTCGGCACATGAAAATGAACAGGACATCCAAAAACTCTAAAATGTGAGACGTCAGGTTTCTTACCGGTGAAACCTCTTCGGGAGTTTTGGAGTCCAGAGCGAAATGCGGGCATACGTTTTGTATGTACACAACAGTGTTTGCAGCTTCTCCCCACAGAAACTTCGGTAGACCCTGGCCACATAGTATGGCACGGGTAGCTTCCACAATGATCCTGTTCTTTCATTCAGCAACGCCATTCTGCCCAGGAGTATAGACAGTTGTGGTCTCCCTCTTGATGCCAACTCATCTGCAAAAGTTCTTGAACTTGTTCGTCTCATATTTAGTGCCATTATCGGTCCTCAAAATCTTGATCTTCTTCCCTGTCAGATTTTCCACCAAGGATTTGAAGGTACGGAACCACATGAAAGGCTCATCCTTCTTCTTCAAGAAGTATATCCAGGGTTTGCTAGAGAAGTCATCTATGAACGTCATATAATAAGAACATCCTCCCAAGGATGTCATGGGCAACATACCAGACAAATCAGAATGTACTAATTGCAAGACATCAGATGTCTTTGTGACGCTTGAGGGAAAAGGTCCCCTTGTATGCTTTCCTTTGGCACAACCCTGACACACCTTCATGATTTTTTGAGAATTGGGGCATCCCCGTCACCACCTTCCTTGCTTCGGGAAGGGCCTTGTAGTGAAGGTGTCCAAACCTCCGGTGCCATAGTTCAGTCTGTCGGATAGTATCACATGTCATCGCTCCCAAAGGGACTCTCCAACTCGGCAGGAGTGTATCAACTGAACCCAATCGTGATAGCTCCAGCTCTTTCTTCCACATGATCTTCTTCCATCAATGAATGCCACATTGAAACCTTTGTCTTCCATGGCCGATATAGACACAAGGTTCTTCTTCAAATTAGGTACATAGAGTACATCCTGAAAGCGGAGGACTTGACCTTGAGGCAAGTGGAGGGTCATAGTCCTGGTCCCTTTCACGGGATATGTGGTATTATCTCCAAGGATAATTTCCAGATTAGTATCCTTCTCAACTATATTAGAGAGAGTTTCCTTGAACCCAGTGATGTACCTTGAGGCACCACTATCTATCAACTAGACATCCATAGTGTCGGGTGGAGATGCAGCAGAGAGGGAAGATACAAGAATGATTTCATTTCTTTTATCAACAACATTTGATTCCTCATACCTGAAATTTCTCGACCTTTGAAAGGTTTCCTCTTTCCCTTGAACATGTTGTTCCTTTGATTGCCATTCCTCCGGTTGTTGTTGTTGTCATCACCATCGGGAGAATCCTTCTTGAAAGGGCATTCTCTAGCATAATGACCTGGCCTATGACAAGTGTAACACTTGCCCTTCTTTCCTTGGGCCCCTGCTCTTCCTTTGTTCTTTGGACCACCAAAGTTCTTCTTTCTAGAATGAGCAGCATAGGCAACATTTCCTTCACTTTCATACTCCTTCATTCTCGTCTCTTCTTGAACGCATTTCGATAGTACTTCGTCAAAGTCAGGTATCACATTATTATTGAGAATGGTAGTGTTGAACACATGCCATTCGGATGAGAGCCCTCCAAGTGCGGTGAGTACCATCTCTCGATCAGCTATTGTCTCCCCAATAGCCAACAGATTGTTCCTGATCTCGGTCAGCTTCGGAAAATATGATTAAATAGACTCATCCTTGCCTTTCTTCAGATTCTTCAATTGATTCTTGAAGAATAGGACTTGATTCGCATTGTTGGCTTTGAACATGTGGACCAACTTATCATACATCTCTTTGGATGTGCCCAACTCAGAGATGTAGGCAACCAGACTCTTGTGAATTGAGTCCTTGATCATCAGCTTTGCTTTGATCTCCCTCTTCTTATACTTTGTTTTGGCGGCAACAGTTGTAGTGGATGGAGGCTCTTGGATTTTACCCTGCACATAGTCCATGACATCTTGATCTTCCAACAAAAGATCGAATGTCATCTTCCAAGAATGGAAGTCATCCTTCCCAGTGAATTTGTCATCAGCCTTGAAGCCATTGTAGTTTGAGGAACCCATCCTCTTCTTCGATGATTGCTACTAGGGCTTTGTCTTCACCTCAGCTCTGTTACCATGTAAATTTATGTAGATGTTCTATGCTTGATGCAACTTTACTTTCTCTTCAATATTTAGACATCAATCACATAAACAATAAAGTAAAATGCTGATAGAACATTCCAGTGGATCGACAGTAGAACATACCAGTAGATTGACAAAAGACAAACCAAAAACACACAATTGTGATGGTGCATTATGGTGGTCAACAGGATGCTTCAACCAACAAAGTCTCGATATGGTCAACTAACCAGCAATGTCACACAACCCTCAGGACAGCCAAACGGTCAACTCAAAAGTCAACCCCAGAAAAGTCAATGCTATCAGTCAACGGTCAACGCAAATAGTAGCAGCAGCTAGGTCAACACTGAAAAGTCAAAGTCAACGTTTTGCCTCGAGAATAGTGCCAGAAAATGCGGATTAGGGAAATTGAAGTTTAGCGAGAGTTTCAGGTCGATTTGACCTTGCGTTGACCAAAGTCAACGCTGGTCAAAGATTGCACAGAAACCCTAGATCGAATTCAGAATTGCTGCTGCCAGATTTCCCACATGTGGAGAGAGAGAAAAGCCACCAAGGTTATTGAACCAATCAGATGAGGAGAGAGAGATGGGTGAGGATGAGATGAGTGAAATCTCCTCCAACGTTGACCTTATTTATATCCATTAGTGAAGGTGTGTGACACATCTGTTGGGGTACAAAACGTTAAAGCCGACTTGCACATATTTTGAATAGATTAAAAATAAATTCAAAATAAATTTTCTGCTCATCGGATCAAGATGATCTTTAGATCGATCTTGCACCTCTCCACAAGAGGAACCCAATAAAAATATTGGTATCTTCATCTGAGCATCACAACATGGATTTTGGACCTAGTTGTCCAAAATTAACAGTTTTGACCTGTCATGAAAAACTAAATTCTCCGTGAGTTTAAAGCAACTCTGATTATCATAGTGAATTAGTGTTGGTCTCAACTCCTGATCAAATAGGCCATACAACAACTTGCGAAGCCAAATGGCTTCAAAACTAGCTTGGCTAGCGGCCATATGCTCAAAGCAACTGACTTTTGCTTTCAACTGAAACACGACACCAATGCCGAACCTAATTCGAAGCAACACCTTGAAGTGCTTTTCTTGTCAGAAGCAACACCCTGTCGAATTTGAATCTGTGTAACCTGCCAACCTCACTCCATATCCCCGCCTATAGTCCAGACAATAATCAACAGTCACCTGCACGTAGCGAAGAATGTGCTTTGCAGCTACCAAGAGCACCTTCCTGGTCTCAACCACGAACTAGCCTAGTGTGTTCACTGCAAAGCATATATTTGGCCTAGTGTTGACCAGATACTTCAAGGATCCAATAAGCTGCCTATACAATGTGGGATCCACCAAACTAGAATCTGAAGCATGAAGCTTCTTCCAGTTGGTGATCATAGGTGTAGACATGGGTCTACAGTCTGTAGAAATTTCTAAATCTTATATCTTATGCAGAAATTATTACTGTTACTCCGGTTAAGCTCCTCCTAATTAGATAAGTTACTAATTGAATAAATTCAAGTTAACATCGAAGAAAAACACATAACAGATCTCTACCAATCCAGATCTAGAATAAGCACATGCACACATTGACAAAGTGACAATTATTTCTGGACAAATAGTCCCCAGAAAAACCCAATGTAGGAAAACCGGAAAAACCCAATGTAGGAAAACGGTCTCTGGCTGTTGGAGGGTTCTATTTTTAAGAATATTTCTCAATACACAAATTTGGGTTCTAGATCTGAAAAACCCGACAAAGATAATACTAGATCTATAGCTCACTGGCTGATCTAGGGCCAAAATAATGACTAATCCACACCCTCAAATGTGATTTACAAAACTCCGCCAAGATTAGGGTCTAGAAACCCTAGCGTTGCCCTTGAAAGGCTCTGCGTCAGCCTCTGAAGCCCTAGAAAGCCTCTGTGTCAACCTTGGAAGTCCTCGAACCTTCAGCGCTGCTCCGGAAGGGACTGCGTTACCCCAGACTGGGTGACGTAGTCACTACGCTGCCCCTGAAGGGTCTTTGCGTAATAACCCCAGAGGGTTTCCTCCTGAAAATGACATTGTCCTTGGAGAGACTGCGCTGTCCTTGCCGCTGCTGCTGCCTTACTCTGCGCTGTCCTTGAGCTGATCTCTGCCTCTTGTGTATTCTAGTCTCCGGGATCAGATCATCCCCTTAGTCTAAATTCCCCTCTCTGCAGCTGAAACACTTCTGAGTATTCTTAGCAAACCCTGCCCTGGAATCTCAGCTTAGCTTCAATGCTCTGCCTCTGTGTATCTTTACAAATGACCCCAAGCCTTTCCTTTATACTTTTTTTCATTGACAAATCAATGACCATGATCATATCTTGAATCAATGGCTTAGATTAAAAGAAAGCTTGATCTGTGTGACTTAAGACAATTTCATCACATGTTTAATTAAATTCACTTTAATTATTTAAGTGTCCTAAGTTTTAACTTAGGAAATATACTTAAAACAATTAATTAATTTAATATCTCCTAAACCATATGAAATTTCCCAAATCCATTTATGGGTCTTGTAGATCAGGTGAACTCTAGTCCCTCCACAAAGTTTGGGAGCTAGAGCACAAATGATGCTACCCCAAATACACAAAATCTTAGCTCTCCCTCTTAGCATCAAGGGTGTGCTCTAGCAATACATCACACTTATGCATTACATGATTTTGGGTACTAGTTCTATGCTGCTGAAGCTTGGCCTCTTGCCACTCAACTCTGCACTGTTGTTGCCATTCTGTATTGCTGCCCATGACTCTGCCACTGCCACTGCAACCTTTGTACTGCAACTCCCTTTCAATATGCTGCATCTATGTTGCTCATAGCACTGCCAGTGCTGATCTACTGCACTGCAACTTTAGTTGTTGAGAGAAACAACTGAATCTCCTGCCCAATCTTTGACAAAAAAGTCTGATGGGCTGCAACCTCATGACTAAAGCTCCATAGGCTATAGATCGTGCTGGCATCTAAAGAACGATGCACAGCTACAACTTTGCCTGCATAATCAAACTCCCTCTGCACTACTAAAGTCACATCAACTCCTTGTGCTGAAATCTATCACGCTGCTGCTGCACTGTGCTGTCCCTTTGAAGCCTTCTGCATTGCTGCAACTTTGCAATGCGTAAGCAACACTGCTCTGTGCTGCCGAAGTCACATCAGCCTCTGCGCTACTACTGCTTCTACGCTGCTGCTGCTTTGCTCTGCGCTGCTCCTCCCAGCGTTCAGATCTGCCTCTGCTTCTACCTCATCTGTGATCTATGCTCCCACTACTCCACTTGCCCCGCCACTGTCTTAAGGTTGTCGTAGCTCGCATGTAATCCAAGAGATGAGCTACTCAAGGATCTCGTCTGTCTTCCATGTAGCTCCTCTACATGCCCATATCACCCTACCTCCATGGTTCATGAACAATCATGGCTGCATCATCTTTTGACCCATCATTTGCCACAACTGCCTTAGAAGAGGATGCTTCCTTGTCCTTTTTCTTCTGAGGACAATGGCTGGCAAAATGTCACATTTCACCACACTGGAAGCACTTGATCTTTGAAAGATCCTTCTTCTTCTTTGGCTGCTTCTTTGATGCCAAGGCTGCATCTTCCTCATCTTCCTTCTTCATTTTGCTCAATCCTGGGCTGTACTGCCTCTTGGTGAATCTGTGGAGTTCTTCTTGATGCAAAATTGACCACAAGCTGTCCCAATCTGGGAGGTCATCTTTGCCCAAGATACTTTGGACAAAGGTTTCCCACTCATCCGTGACTGCATTGAGGGCAGTCCTGACTATCACAGCTTCATCGACCATTGCACCCGTTGCAGTCAGTTGATCTCTGATTGACTGCAATTTGAAGAGGAAGTGTTCCATGTCTTCGCCCTTGGTCATCATGAATGACCTCATTTGGGTCTCCAACAACATTTTTCTTTGGATAGACTTTCTCTCATACAGGGAAGTCAAGGCCTTCTACATCTCGTTAGTTGTCTTCTTCTCAGCTACTTGTGGTACAATATGGTCCTTGATACCATCCATTATCAGCTGCTTGGAATGCCCAACAGCTTCCTTATGCTTTTGTAGAAGATCCGCATCTGTCGGTGTGGCTAGAGTCTGCTTTGCATGGTCTCTTAGATTGTACGCTCCAAGGACAATCAGGATCCTTGCCTTCCAAACCGAAAAGTTTGAGAGACCATCTAGCCTATCCTGATCACGCAGTCCATGAGGAGCCATCTGCTCAGAATTTGTCAGAACTTCCTTTTCTCTTTGCTAGAGAAATGGATCTAAGGCCCTTGGTGAAATAGGTGTTTTTTTCTCCCTCTGACACTTGATTTCTCTCCTTGGAAATCTACCAAATCAACTATGATTCAACTTCTTCTTTGATCCTCTGATCAAACTCTAAGTTTCCTTTGGCAAGAAACTTCCTGAGAAGCTGATCTCCTCTCAATATTTGTCACTTGTGCTAAGGCTAAAAATCTGAAAACTTCAGAATTTTAATTCCACCAGCTCTTCTGAATTTCTGCAGCTTTTCTGCAGTGTTTTCTGGATCTGACAGATTCAGATCTGAATCACACTGGCTGGCTTCTGACCAAACCAACGCTGTTTTTGAGCTGCCTCTGCACAGTAATTGCGTGGGCTTGCTAGGACATAGCGCTGGACAACATCACCCTTCCCTTTGCGTGAATTTGCTCCTGAAAACTACGCTGTCCCTTCAGATCTGTGTTTTTGCTGCTTTTCCAGCTGCTTTCTGTAGCTAGAACCTTCAGTCTCTTCAGCTTGTGTCCCTCCTAGATCTGCAATTGCTCTGATACCATGTAGAAATTTATGAATCTTATATCTTATGTAGAAAATATTACTGTTAATCTGGATAAGCTCCTCCTACTTAGATAAGTTATTAACTGAATAAATTCAAGTTAACATTGAAGCAAAACATATGACAGATCTCTACCAATCCAGATCTAGAATAAACACATGCACACATCGACAAAGTAACACAGTTATTTCTGGACAAATAGTCCCCGGAAAAACCCAATGTGGGAAAACCAGTCTCTGGCTGCTGGAGGGTTCTATTATTAAGAATATTTCTGAATACACAAATATGGGTTCTAGATATGGAAAACCCGACAGAGATAACAGTAGATCTATAGCTCACTGGCTGATCTAGGGCCAAAATAATGACTCATCCACACCCTCAAACGGGATTTACAGTACTCAGCCAAGATTAGGGCCTAGAAACCCCAACGCTGTCCCTGAAAGGCTTTGCGTCAGCCTCTGAAGCAGCTAAAAGCCTCTGCGTCAGCCTTGGAAGTCCTCCAAACCTTTAGCGCTGCTCTGAAAGGGGCTGTATTACCCCAGACTGGGTGACGCAGTCACTACGCTGCCCCTGAAGGGTCTTTGCATAACCCCAGAGGGTTTCTTGCTGAAAATCACGCTATCCTTGCTGTTGTTGTTGTTGCCTTCCTCTGTGCCGTCTTTAAGCTGATCTCCGCCTCTTGTGTATTCTAGACCCCGGGATTAGATCATCCCTTTGGTCTAATTTCCCCTCTCTGCAGCTGAAACACTTCTATGTATTCTTAGCAAACCCTACCCTAGAATCTCAGCTTAGCTTCAGTGCTCTGCCTCTGTGTATCTTTACAAATGACCACAAGCCTTTCCTTTATACTTTTCTCGTTGACAAATCAACGACCATGATCAAATCTTGTATCAATGGCTAAGATTAAAAGAAAGCTTGATCCATGTGACTTAAGACAATTTTATCACTTGTTTAATTAAATTCACTTTAATTATTTAAGTTTCCTAAGTTTTAACTTAGGAAATATACTTAAAATAATTAATTAATTTAATATCTCTTAAACCATATGAAATTTCCCAAATCTATTTCTAGGTCTTGTAGATCAGGTGAACTCTAGCTCCTCCACAAATTTTGGGAGCTAGAGCACAAATGATGCTACCCCAAATACACAAAATCTCAACACAATCTGCCATGCGAAATCTGCTCAAGACATCCACAACATACTGCCCCCACCCCAGAAAGATATGCCCCTCCTCCTACCACACCTCAAACCCCAAAAAGTAATGCATCAACCTAGTGTCCTTCATCTCGAACTCCATAGCAAGATCCTCCTTGCAACCACTGATCAGTCTCTTTGCCCCAGTAATGAACAAGTCATCAACATATAGCACAAGAATGAGCAGATCGTCCCCTACAACAATGTAGTATAGGTTCGGATCTGCATCACTCTTCGTGAAACCCATCTGCTGCAAGTAAGTATCAATCCTTGAATACCAAGCTCTCGGAGCTTGCTTAAGTCCGTAGAGTACTCGCCTCAACCGACATACATGGGTCTCCTGCCCAAGTACCTCAAAGCTCTGTGGTTACTCAACATACACCTCCTCCTCTATAACTCCGTTAAGAAATGTGGTCTTCATGTCCATTTGATGGATCTGCCAACCCATCTCTGCAGCAATAGAAACAAGGGACCGGATAGAAGTGTACCGAGCTACGGGAGCGAAGGACTCATCATAGTCAACTCCCTCTATCTGCGAGAACCCTCTAGCCACAAACCTCATCTTCTTCTCAATGCTGCCATCCGCAGCATGCTTGATTTTGTAGAACCACCTGGAAATCACAACTGAGTTGCCCTCAGGCCTAGGCACCACCTCCCAGTCATTGTTCTTAATGATAATGCCACACTCCTCCACCACAACCTCTCTCCATACCTCGTGGCTGGCAGCCTCCTCATAGCTAGTAGGCTTAGAGTCAACAATGCTGGTAGCCTTGGCTACATAACTGCAAAACCGCTCAGGTGGCACACCCTAACTGTTCACCCTCTACGGAGGACAAACAGACTCCACATCCTTCAAGGTGTCTTGAAGCCACTTGGGCCTCCTCTTCCCTGAAGAAGCTTCCCCGTAGGGAACCGCATCCTTTTCCCCTTGTTGAGATTTTGGGGTGTTGGGGTAGCATCGGATGTGCTCTAGCACGGGAGCCTTAAGACGGTAGCAGGACAAGTGTAGCAGTGGATGCAGAAGATCACGGATGAAGCAGAGGTAGAGGCTGACACGCTGAGAGGGAGCAATGCAGTGCACATACAGTAGCAACATAGGGTACGCAATGCAGTGTTGTAGCAACGCAGAGGCTTCAGGAGGACAATGCAGCGCAACAACAGCATAGAGGGCAATGACACAAAGGCAGCGCAAAGCAAGTCTGCTTACGCAGTGCAGAGATGCAATAGCCTCCGGAGGACAGTAGAGAAGCAGCCTATGGAGCTTCAGTGATGAGATGCAGCCCAATTGACTTGTCTGTTAAAGATCGGGCAGGAGTCCTTCTGTTGCTTACTCTCAGCAACTGAGTTGCAGTGTAGCAGTTAGTAGTTGCAGTGCTATGAACAACACGATGCAGCAATTTGAGAGGGAGTTGCAGTACAGATGTAGCAATGTCAGTGGCAGCGTCATTGACAGCAATACAGAAGAGCAACAACAACGTAGTGATGAAGGGCAGCAGGCCAAGCATCAGAGCAGCCTTCAGAGTGAAGTGTTTTGCTAGAGCACATTCCTCGCTAAGAGGGAGTTTTGAGACTTTGGGGTGTTGGGGTAGCATCGGATGTGCTCTAGCTCCCAAACTTTGTGGAGCAACTAGAGTACACAAGATCTCCACAAGACCCAGAAAGCAATTTGGGAAATTCCATCCGGTTTTGGAGATATTTAATTAACTAATCTTTTTAATTAAGGACCCTAAGTCTAACTTAGGAAAATTAAAAGAATAAAGTTACTTAAATTAAACATGTGATGAGAATGACTGAAGTGATGCGGATCAAACATCTTCTAATCTTAGCCGCGATTCAAGATCAGATCATGACCATTGAAGTTTCAACGAGAAAAGTATAAGAGGAGGGCGTGGGGTCAGTTGGAGAACACACACACTGGCAGAGCATTGAAGCTAAGTTAGAATTATAGGGCGTGGTTTGCTAAGAATTTCAGAAGTGGTTCAGCTATAGTGAGGGGTAGTATTGGCGAGGGGGATGGTGTAGTCCCAGGCCAAGAGTACAACGAGGGTAGAAAAGCAGCAGACCAAGGCAGCTTAGAGGCAACAACTACGCAACAACTACTCAGAGCAGCCGAGAGCCTAGCAGGGGCAGCAGGAGACCAGGAGGGTTGACGCAGGCCCATCCAGGGCAGCGTAACCCAGTCTAGGGTGACGCAGGCCCATCCAGGGCAGCGTAACCCAGTCTAGGGTGACGCAGCGCAGAGGGCTTCAGAGCAGCGCTGGGGTTTCTAGAGGCGGGAAAAGGCCGAGTTCTGTAAATCCCGTTTGAGGGTGTGAATCAGTTGAGTTTTATGTCTCCAGAATCGAGGTATTGCTACAAATTTATTTCTCTGCCGGGTTAACCAGTTTGGTGCCCAGATCTGTTGTACTTAGAATCTGCTTAATAATAAAAACCCTCCAGAAGCTAGCAACACCGGTTTTCCCGCATTGGGTTTTTCCGGGGACAGTGGTCCAGAAAATCCTTGTGTGTCGCTTTGTCATTGAGCATGTTATTCAGTTTAGATCTACATGTGTAGACTGTTAATGTATTTACTTTGATGTTAATGCTGAAGACTTCAGATTAATAACTTATGTAAGTAGGAGAAGTAAATCAAGAATTTAACAGTAGGGTTTCTGTTTAAGTAAATTCATAAATATTTACACCCCCCCAATGTAGTGAACCTGGAGGTTTGCCTATTGACCTTGGTGTGCCTATACCAACACCTGTCCTTGAAGAATCTGTACCGGCACCTGTCCCTGTGCCAGCTGAAGTGCCTCACAAACTCTGTACTTGTGGATTCCCTAAAGAAGTGCTCGGTGAACTTGCCACTGGTGCCCCAGATGTCACTGACACTGAAGTACCTCCTATACCAGTCAATCCAGAACCTTGAGGTCCTGTTCCCTGTACCTGACCTCCCTGCTGAGGAGAAGTCCGTGACTCTCTCATCAGACTCCCGTGATCTCCGATAGGCCCTCTCCTCCTCGAACTTCACATCCCTCCTGTTAGGAATCTGTAATCAGCAAGATTGGCAAAGTCCGATCACAGAAACAACATCGTTTCAACCACTTTGGGATTCTAGGATCTAGCCCTCCTGAATCTGAAGAGGGATCTCTCTAATAAGTGCAAAGATGGATTTGTCTTTGAAGTTTGGGGTAATAATATTAGGCTAGTTATGAAGGCCAAGGGTTTGTTTTGTTTTTGGATGGTTGAGCATGAATACTGTTTGAGGTGGAAAGTTCTAAATGCAAAGAGTTTCAAAGGTGAGAAGTTGCAAGTGAATAGAACAGCTAGGCTAAAAAGATAGATATAACGCTGGTTTTTAGTCCATTGGGCTATGGAGTCATAACAGGGCTTTAATTGAGCAACAACATCAAGAGTGATCCAAGGGGCAAGTCATCTACATCACAAGATTATTGAGATTAGAGTGATGGAATGGAAACAATAAAGTGTTGGAGAGGTGGAAACTAATAATAATTTCACAAAGGATTTATAGTCAGTCCAAACAAGAAAAGCCTCTTAAGTAACTGTTTAAAACCAACCAAGTGCAGGGCTAACCATTGACTTCTTGGGCAAGTTTGTATTAAAGAAGCTTAATTGACAAACAATCAAGTAATCCACATAATCACCTTCAGAAAGTATGAAAACATATAAGAGAAGACAGAGTGTAAACTTAAGATCAGATAAAGTACTTTTAAACCTAGTCTGCTTTCAGTCAACACCAAGGGAAACTTTTAGAATCTTCTTTTGGAGAATAGAAGCTAGAAACAGGGCAAACCATCACTTTTCTAGTCTAACTTTAATAAGCAAATAAGGAAAATAACTTTCAAGAACAATGTTTAAAGCAAACAGTAGGACGAGGGAACTCCAGCATTCCTAACTGCTTAAACTGTATTAAATCATTCTTAAACAAACAAATTGGAGGAAAACATTGAGATAAAGCTTTTCAGTCAGAGAAGGTTACTGATATACAGTAGGTCCTAACTCTATAAATGTTGTTCTTTATCAGAGAATAGTGAACAATATGAAATACATAGAAGGAAAAACAATAACAAAGAAAGGGGCACTTCACCAGCGATATAGACCAAGATCCCAAGAAACAACTTGTTATTGATGTCAAACCAGTTACAGTCTTCGAGTCCAATGTTTCAGTTCAGCAATCATCTTCACTATCCAGCCTAGCTACTCTAACACAAACAGAGCTTCAAGGGCCAGTGAACACTATTTACAGATAGAAGTCTCAAGCTCAATTACATTACAATGTTCAGCAACCTAATCAACTAACCAATTCTCATCTTCTACAGAAGTATTTATAGAAGAATGAGGAGGTGAGATCTGATAAAAGATCTCCCAAGATAATTAATACAATCTTTATGGCTTCTCGGCCTTTGAGGGGCTTGATGAAGAAGTTTACAAACACTCTGTTTGTATTAACTGATTTACAATTAAGAATAAAGCTCGGCGGGAGCTTTTGTTGACTTTGAGGCTCTATGTTATGTTGGAGTAACTTCGCAGATATTTTTGCATTAAGTTTCCTTGCAGTAGTAACTCTCTGGCTGCGCTGAGGCGAATATCTTCATTTGATCAATAACTTCGGCCTCTGTTTGAATGCTTTGAGGCACAGGTGGCACTTGTGGTAGCTGGGAGGAATCAATTCGCCTCAAATGTGGCGGTGGAGGCCTTTCTGTCTGTTAAACACTTATGATTTTCTTTTAACTGTGTTTTAATTTGGGGGATTAGGCTTTTGATAATCAATCTTAGCCGTAATCCCCGCAAATTGGTCTTCAATCTTCTGTTCTGCTGTGCTCTGTCTTCAACACTGATACTCTTTTAATTGTGTTTTTAAAATTACAGTGTCTTATTAATGTGCAGGCCGCGCAAGGCTCTCAAGGCATCACTGCCTCATGAAGCAATGATGAGACATGGAGTAGAGCCCCGCGAACGGTTTCCTTTTATGAATCAAGGGCACGGGAATCGTCATTCTCGGCCTTCGGCCTTTCTCTTTAATGTAATGGAAAAACCATTAAACACCTACAAAATACAAAAAACATTATAAAATCCTGCGTAATTGGGGAAAAACTGCTTCAGAGGCGGAGGGAAGAGCATGGCCATTGGATGGAAATCATCCAACGGTGGAGATTTATTTAGAGGAGGTCAAACAAGAGCGGAGGAAGAAAAACGTGAGGGAACGATCTGGGACTGTCCGATCTGGACACGTGGACGGTCCAGATCCAATCGGAGGATCGCAATCGGGGGCAACACTCAAATGGCGCCGATGTAAATTTGCGATGCGATGAAGCGCTGAACGTTGATCTGAGGATCAGATCAATGGTGGAGAATAAATCGGAGGGATGGCCGATCGGGAAAAGAAATATAATGCATGCGATGGAAGACTCCGATGCGATTAAGCGCTGGCCGTCGATCTGCAGATCAGATGGACAGTGAAGAGTGAATCAGAGGGGTTTGAAGCGGAAGTAAGACTTGTGATCGGAGGGAATGAGGACCGTTGGATCTTGGAAGGCGGAGAGGAGATCAACGACGGACAATCAATCGGGGATCGGCGATCGGGGGTGGCAAATAAACGCGACTGATGAAAAGTTGCGATGCGAGTTTGCGCGGGCCGTTGATCTAAGGATTAGATCAATGGTGGAGAATGAATCGGAGGACTGGTCGATCAGGAGGAACAAGCAAACGCAACGATTGAACAATGTGATGCGATTGAGCGCGGGCTATTTGATTGGCTTACGATCAACGGTGGAGATTAGTTTTAGAACGAACCGGCGGAAAACCCTTATAATTTTATGATAAACCCACAAATTTTAATAAAACCAAGGTTTTAGTGGATCGGGGCGGAAAATATATATATATGAAGTGACTGGCGCCTGATTGCGGGGCCGCTGGATGTATGGAATACAATGGGCCCGGGGCTTTATATAACAAGGGCCAATCGCAATCGGAGCTTCGGGCCCGGTCTTTCAATCAACCCATTCGAAACTTGCGATGCGATTAAGCGCTTCGGGTCTTTTTGATCTAACCATTTTATATTAACACGTGACTTTAGCATATTGGATCAAAAGTTTGGATAAATGGGTTTTTGGGTTTTACAAAGAAAAAGAACGTCGGGGAAGAAATATTACAAGGTTTTAAGTGCGGAAGGTGGGCCCATGGTTTATATGAAAAAGAGAGAAAGGGCAACAAATGAAGATTAGTTTTTAGTGGGAGAAGGGGGAAAATGATGGTTTCTCAGCAGTCTTTTCTCATGAAATCAGCAGAATTTCTGAGTATAAAATGGAAATAGTAATGAAGATTTGGACAGAGGCATGAGGTCTTTAAGAGTCTTCAAGAGCCAACAATTTTTAGCAATAAAATTTGTTCCTTGAAGGCTCAAAAAAGTCTTAGCCACCTTTTGCTATAACAAATTTTATAGGTGGCTAACACCTTCTAATCACCACTCTCCATTTAGAAGGATTGAAGATCCGATAGGCTT
This sequence comes from Pinus albicaulis, assembly GCA_034641835.2. Taxonomy (NCBI): domain Eukaryota; kingdom Viridiplantae; phylum Streptophyta; class Pinopsida; order Pinales; family Pinaceae; genus Pinus; species Pinus albicaulis. Next base: position 1,417,116,921 of record CM076577.1, read on the forward strand.
TCGAAGTCTCGCTGTAACCCATAAGGATACCCTTCTCTGCCATGGGTTCCATCTTCGTCCTCTGCTCCTTGAGGATATAAGAATATGTGAGACATCCAAAGATACGAAGATGTCCCACATGAGACTTCTCTCTAGTGGAAGCCTCCTCCGGAGTCATATTCCCCAATACTCAGTGATGACTCTTGTTTTGAAGATAAACAATAATATCGCAGGTCTCAGCCCAACCCTTGATCATGAATCATCGCTCTAGCAACCCCAACAATAGCTCTATTCTTCCTTTCAGACACCCCATTCTGCGGGGGGTTGTAAGGAACCGTGAACTCTCTCCTAATGCTCTCTTGTGCACAGAAGTCAGAAAACCCACCATCGGTGTACTCACCGCCATTGTCTGACTTGAAGACCCGAATCTTCCTACCTGTCTGCTTTTCCACAAGAGCTTTGAACTCTTTAAAGCGACTGAAGACCTCACCCTTGGTCTTCAGGAAATATATCCAAGTCCTCCTAGAGTAGTCATCAATGAATATAACATAATAGTCATAACCACCCAAAGACACGAGACATACGACACATTAGGGTCTCAAAGTCTGTCTGTATGATATTTTTGCATCTTCTGATGTGTATCTGATAGTTATTTCATCCTCTCATAAAATTATTTTAAACTCATCGAGTTATGAACATGAAATGTGCTGGAGGGATTGGTATGGCTATATGGGATAGGGTGTTCTTGTGAAATATTAGTTCTGTATCTGTGCTGCCAGTTGGTGCCTCAAAATATGTCTGCGCTGAGGTGTATGACTGTTGTTGAGGGTTCTGCATGTTGCATTTTAGCTTGAGTTAAATACTCTTCTTTTGGGTTATCTGCTGCTGTGTTGCATGTTTGTGAACAGGGTCTTCTGTTGGCTTCTTCCTGACATTTTTTTCCTCTGAATAACAAAACGTTTTTAAAGTTTACAACTTTAAGCGCTGGAAATATTTTAAAGTTAAATATATTCTGCCCAATTTTTTTTTTCAACTTAATAATATAACTTGTCAAAGATTTATAATCGACAACTTGCTTTTTGAGTTTTTCTCTTCCCCCATGAGATTGTTCATGATTTCCAAGAAAATTTGAATCCAATTTTCATGGGTGCAAGGACTCTGAATAACTCTGATACCAAGTGAAATAATGCATACACATGAGAAATGAAGATATGGAATTTAATATTTTATGATAAATAGTCATTTAATTCAGTGAGATACATATCCTTATACAGCATACTTCAGGTAGTTGTGCTAACTAGTTGACTAACTACTTTCTTACATGATGCCCACCTTTATTTAATACTTTATTAAAGTCATTTAATAATAACACCGCTTTATTATATTTGAACTTGGTATTTGAGTGTTAATCCTTGTGCATTGTTTTCCTTTCTTTAGCTCTTTGTTTCAACCTTTTTTTTAATAATTTTTGATTGATGCAGCAAGCACATGATCCCTCTAGCTTTTACACTCGATTTTTAATACCTGGCTTAGAAGGAGATACTCGCTTTTCTCCACTTGTCAGTTCTACATCTGGAAGCAATTACAATGGAAATCATCCATTATTATCGGGTCAAAGCGGAGTGGCATCACAGGAGGTGATTGATGATCTGCCACCCTTACTTTTAAGTTTATTAATAGCGGTTTCTTGCATGTAGATACTGATACAGATAAGATGTTCCAGGCTGGATTTTCTATGGTACCATCAACTACAGATCCTGCCCATGTAATGCAAAAATCTGGGACAATACAGGCTAGAATTCCTCCACAGCAGCAGCCAATGCTGGTGTTTCCCCAATCTGCCGGTGTGAATACTTGTCAGTTACCTTCGAATTACCTCCCCTATCATCAGTATCTCTCTACACTATATGCTCCACCAACAGTTCATGGCTTCACAGGAAACCCTGGATATTCTCCACGTCACAGTGAGAGCAATTATAATCTGGCTGCCGGTAGCTCATATCCTCAATCTGCTGCAGCTGTAAAATATTCTCTCTCTCAACATAAGCCAGGCACTGTCAGCAGGAACACTCTTCATGGGGCTTTTCCCATGGGTTATGGTAGTTATAACACTCCTGCAGGATATGCTGCGAGTCCTGCAGCAACTGGAGGGAGTGGATCTAGTTTTGATGACATTGCTGGACCACAGTTTAAGGAAACTAATCTATACCTTCCAAGTCAGCAGGTAATTTTCATTAGGCATATATGTAGATGGCTCATCCTACATGTGATTTTTAATTCATGATCTATATTTACCGTGATTCCTTGCCTGTCATTTCTTTTGGTATACAGGCTGAAGGCTCTAGACTCTGGATACAGTCACCTGCCCGAGACCTTTCTGGCATGCAAACAAGTTCATACTACAACAGGCCAGCTCAAGCACAACATTCAGCGTATGCAGCAACACAGTCTACACATGCAGCTTTTGCACCCACACAGTCTGGCCATTCAACAGATGCTAGATATCATTCAATGCAGCCTGGGTTGGCTCGAAATTTGGATCATTTGCTTCACCGATCACAGGCTTTAGGAGGAGCTAGTGGTCAGATAGGAGCATACAAGGAACCAAATCATGGTCAACTAAACTGGAGTCTGGACTAACAATTTCTGACATGTTGAAGCTAACCCACTTGCTCGATTTGACAGAGCTAGGTGCTGTAAATGGGGAAGATATTGAATTCAATGGTGACGGCTCTGACATAGGGCCGTTAGGATTGTATATAATGAGTTACAGGTTAACACCTAGATAGTGAAAGAGAGCCAGTTGAATGGTTTGGATTTTAAATATTTAAAGTCGGACTCCTTTGGCAGCAGGTGAATATCCAATCATGGCTCTGATGTGGCACCATTGTTTTATATCTGATGCCATATTAATTGAGGTGTGTGCAGGTTGTGCATTTGTACTATGGTTAGTGAAGGTTCATGCTTTTCTCCTTGTTAAGCATGAATTTAAGGTATAATGTATAAGCAGGTCTTGGCCTGACAATAACTTGTTAACACAAACAAGCTAAGCACATAGCTGTAGTAGCAACACTAGGCTGTTGCTTGAATTTCATAAGGCCACTTGAGTCAGCTACTCAATTGTTTGGAAAGCACCCATCAGAAGCCATTTGATCCTTTATATTTATTGTTGTATTTTAGAGTTTTTTATCTCATGTCCAAGTTATAGGATGGTGTAGTCTTTCACATGTTGGAAATTTCAGTTGGCTTTCTTCAGTTGAGCACAGCCTAGCCATTTCTTTTTCCTTGATATTGCCTGTGTATAATTTACATTCTAGATTGTATATTGAAAATGGATGAGTTTGTCCGGGACTTGTACATGATAGATAATGCAAAGAACCAATCAATCTTGATTCTACCTCTGTTGAAGCATCAAGCTCTTGCATGCATCAATTCGCACCATCTGTTGTTTTAATTGTAAAGGCAAGACACCCATCTAGAAAGGTGGGAGTCTTGTAGTCAGTCCGGGCCTCTTTGATTATAGATATGTGTGTGGGGGGGCCATTGCACCTGTGCTGAAGTTAAAAGATGATGGAAAAATTTCACTGCTGCTGCTTAAAATAAAAACATGAAGATATGATGCAGTTGGCACCATTATCTGTTCAGACTGCAGTGGTTTTTGTATATCATTTTTCATCAATTAATAATATAATATGAATTTTGTATGTTGACATGAAATTTGGCACAATGATAGTGGAAAAGGTCTGGCAGACTGTTAACATCAAGAAGGATAAAGCACCTGGAACAGATGCCTTTCTGGCTGAGTTTGACCAAATAACTTTTGAGGTGATTGGGAAGGATGTCTTGGCAATGGAAGAGAAATCAAGACAGTCAGGTGTTGTTCTTGATGCTTTGAATGCCACACATTTCTTCATGTAAATCCCACAAATGCTAATAGACTCTGGGGAATACCTCTGCATGTAATACTCTTGTAAAGGTATTGAGAAAGTCTCTGATAATCTGAGTCACCTGATACGGGGATACGGGGATTTGAGAATCAGATTCGGGATACGGTGACCCCCGGAACAGGGCACTTTTGGGATACGATACGTTATATATATATATATATATATATATATATATATATATATTAAAAACTAGATATTTTTTTACACAAATTCATATAAATTCATTGATTCAAACATAGATTTAAGATCTTAGATACTCATATATGATACATTGAAATTTGATATATTGAAACATCATACAATTGTCAAATTTACTCAGAAAGACAAGATAGTAAGATACTGTAGTTTTCTCATTAAGTCATCAGAATCAAAATGTGTTACATAAGTACACTGCCAATGGAAAATAGAAATAGAAAATACAAAAAAACTAGTCTCCAAGACTACAAGCCTGAAGCCTCAATGAGTCAGAGTCAATGAGTCATCAATCCTCATCATCATAATCAGCGTCATTGTCCTCATTCCGATCATCATGCTCACCACTGCTCTCCTCTGGCTTTGATGCATCCTCCTCCTCTGTCATCTCTGCATCTGCTGGTGTGGAGGATGACGCCTCTACTCTATCATCAAATGTGACAGGTCTAGCACTGATGCATTGAGATCCAAGTTGGCCAATGCCAACTCAACACCACTGTCCAGACCCATATAATCAAGGAAGACTTCCCACATCTTTGTCTTTCCCTTCAACCAATCCTCCCTTTGCCTATAGATGAGACGAAAGTTGGTGTGCACATACACCATTGTCTTTGCCCTGGACTGCTCAAGCCTACCCTTTTTTACACTATACAAATTCCTATATGTGCTCCAATTCCTTTCGCAACAAGAGGATGAAGTCATCTAAGAGAGGAGCCTTTGATTAAGCCATGAATACTGTAAAAAATAAACAAAAATAACCAAATATATAAAACATATGCACATGCAAACACTTATGGCAAACTAAATGCAAAATATAGAGGGACAATGCACTTACTGGATGCTTGAATCTCTTCGAAAGAACTCCCTTTCTCCTTGCTAACCCTTTCTTCTTGCAAACCCTTGCTCCTTGCCCACTTCACAAACAGAAAACGGTGAGAAAGAATGAGCGGATTCGGGGTTTTATAAACTAAAATCGCACTTTTTTGAGACTGCGAATCCAGTGGTATGGGGTACGGCTGTATCTGTACAGGGTATGGTCGGGATTCGCTGTACCTTATACGGATACGGCTGTACCCCATGAATCGGGTACGAATCCTAGTGAATCGTATCGGATTCGCCGGATTTGGGATTCGGAGCCCCTGGGGGATGAATCCGGTTTCTTAGCTGATAATCGGTTGAAGAATATCTTGTCTATAATATATTAGCAGCAAAGTGCTTTTATCAAAGGGAGGCTCCTTCAAGGTAATCTATACTGGCCCAAGACCAGATACATTCTATTCAAACAGACAAATATCTGGGGTGGGAATGTGACTTGAAATAAAAAAAGCTGATGATAAAAGAAACTGGCTACTGATTTAAGTATTTTGAAGTCATTTGGCATTTGCAAAACCCCCATCAGAATCTTTCATTCTACCGGAGGACTGAAGTTTGTTTGCCCGTTGTCCCCTGATCTCTTTGTCATGTTGGTCTCCTGCACCTAGTACAGAACCAATAATACTTCTTCTGTGTGTGGATGACAATATGCTCTTTATTAAGGCCTGTGCCCCAGAGGTCGAGAATTTAAGGTAGCTTTTGAAAACATAGGAAATAGCCTCAGGTGAGGAAATAAAAATGAAAAAGTTGAGATTTTCTTTATAAAGTTGGTAACATAATTATAGGGGATATTCAATGTTTTCTCTGATGTAATCAATACACTTTCTCCATGAGGTATTTGGATGATTCTTTGCACTGGAAAACTTTGAATGGTATATTGGAAACAAGTTTTGAATAAAAGTAGAAATAGAATGAGCTGTTGGAGTAATGCTTGGCTTACTTTGGCCAGAAGAGGACAACTTTTGAAGTTTGTTATATGTGCTCTTCCAATTTTTAAATTCATGTCTCATGCAGTGCCAATTGGCCTTTTACAGCAGTGATAAAAAACAGTAAAGTAAATTTTGTGGAAAGGCAAAAGGGAAGAGAGAGTTCCGCGTGCTGAGTTGAGACGTAGTATGCAAAAGCAAGAATTATGGAGGACTAGCAATTAAAAACTTAACTGGTAAAGCAACCCTTCAAACTGTTTTGGAGGATGTTAGAGCATCGGCTTTTGCTATGGTATCGGATGCTTGCCAAGTGACAACTCTTGTGATCCTCGAAGGAGAGATTTCCGTAGAATCAAGGGATCCCCAATTTGGTCAGCCATAAAAAAATGAAGTAATTTTAGAAAGCAAAACAGATTCTCAGAAAGAGATTGTAAAAGAATAGATTCTGATTGTAAAACAATAGATTTTAGGGATGATGTGTGGAACAATCACCCCCGTTGTCGTTCAAGATTTAAAAAAAAACCAGAGTAGTTTAACGAGGACACAAATTTGTTCGAAAAAAAATAGAAATTTTGGCAAAATTATGATAAAATTTGACAGAATGTTTTGGAAATCTGGAGTTATAACCATCAAACTTCCAGATGAATTCTGGATGGGTTTTTTTTATGAATTTTGGACAGTGCTGAATCCATTTTCACCATTAACTAAACGATTCAAACACTGCAGCATTCTGATTTTTAATTTATTTGAACACCAAAAAAGTTGTCACCAAGCTGGCCTCCATAGAGAACGCCAAAAAAGTTGTCACCAAGCAAGAGAAGAGTTCCAGAGAGTAAAAATGAACGAAGTGGCAGCTTCTCTTGATCAAAATAACTATTGAAGGTGTAGACCTTTACAGAGAAATTTAAGTGTACAATTCAAATTTTATAACCCGTACTATGGCCAATTAATTAACCCGGGCAACTGCAATACGATTTTTTGAAGTTTTTCGGTACATTCACCACCGTACAATCATTTACTGTCAATTTGAACAATTTGAATGGGAGGAAAATTATATCCGGCGTGCCTGTTGAAAAATGAGCCGTTGACTTATAGGCAGTGGCTTGGTTAAGGGAACCCAGCGGTAAACATAAGGCAATTGTGACTGATTATGGACCTGAACTTTTAGAATTGAATATGTTATTATGGAAATTAATAAATTACAAGCTATAGAAAATTAAATGCGGTGGTGAGACGGTATATGCCCAAAAGAACTCGCACGCTTTGCATAAACAAAAGCAAGCTCCTCTAAGGTATTCGTAAGAATCCATGCCTTGCTTGGCAGCGACAATCACTCATACGACCAGCTCCGCTTTTTTTCACACTAACAATACAAATGTTGTTAACGTTATATTGTTAACAGAAAACTCATTGTAGTTGTTTTTGTGAGATTTTTTAGATTTTTTGGTCTGGGAAATGATACGGACTTCATGTCAAACACTAATCCAATGAGAGATTTAAATATATTACTAATAAGTGAGGGATAAATGTGTGTGATTGGACATGTTTGTGATGAGTGGCACAAGCACTGGTGTTTTTTTCAAATTATTTTTTAGAATCAATAGAAGAAATTTAGTTTGGCACGAAAGTTGTATTCTCGCTTGCATGGTTGTTAGATTTAAACAAATTTAAATTTCAAACTGGGCATATATTGTCCCACCACATTTAATTTTCTACAGCTTAGGCAATTTACGATTTGTGTACTTTATAGTTAAAGCACATTGAATTGGGTTAATACAATTAAATTTTTTAAGGAATAATGTTATAATAGAATTAATATCATATGGTGAAAAACCCATGATTTATTAAAATTTAAGACACTAATAAAGTGAAGTAATGTTTATTTTATGGATCAACTGCATGATAAAGTTATTATGGAAATTAATAAATTACAAGCTATAGAAAATAGAAGAAAAGTGAAGTAATTTAAGACACTAATAAAGTGAAGTAATGTTTATTTTATGGATCATCCAAAAATAGAAGAAAAGAGATATGAACGCCTTAGAAATAAGCCACTTCGAGGGGGCAACCTCCAATACATTACATAAATGAACAATTCTTGGATGATACAATTCACAAAACCTCCTTTCTATATATAGGAGTCCATGGGGCCCTAATGTAATCCTAGTGGGCCACAATGTAATCCTAGCCGACCTAACAATAATAATTTAGGGGCACAATAATAACCAAATGGGGGTTACAAGGGTACAATAATAACAATAAGGGGGGCTACACTAACATAATAAGGGGCTACACTATTAATATAGGGACTTATGGAACAAGCTCTTCCCAAGGTACGATGATGGGCAAATCATAATTTGAGCTACGCATGCACATGTGTTGTTCAATGTAATGAATGTGGATCAGCTGCAACTTTATCTTCTTTCTTCTGATGAGAGTCCTTCACAATCTTCTGAACAGAAACAGGTTCAGAATGGTGACTCTTTTGCTGAAGTTCATCTCGTTGGAGCTGAGATTCCAACTGCAAAAACTCAATCTTTTCTCGTGCATCTTGCAAACAACTTTGAATATTACAAAGAGCATGCTTGCTCATTTTGATCACATCATCAACATTTGAATGAATGAGGTTACTCAACAACTCTAATACCTCATTGATTTTGGCCATTTTCAACAACTTAGGCTCAAAAAATGAAGGGTGTCGGCTTCAACCGAAAATGCACCCGTTTACAATGTGATGCAACAACAAATACAAATGAATCCAAAGAATTTTCAAAGTACAAAGTGTGCTCCTCAAATGATGGAGGGCAATCAACAATGACTTACATCAACAACTCAACTTCACTGATTTCAACTATGAATGAAGAGGCAAATTCACTCACAATGTGAGTTCAATACAAAATCTCTGCAAAATATTTGAATGTGCAGCAAAAACAACTTGTGCAAGAGGCCTTTAAGGCAGCTGAAAACTTTCTTCAAATAACTGGTTTGCAATGATGGCAAACTTGTCTTCAAATGTGAAATTCTTCAAAAAATCACCCTCATGTCAATGCCACAAATCACAAAGCAAATCTGCAATTTTCTCTATGTATAGTCCGTGTGCTCCATATGTCAATTTTCTCTTTTTCTGCTGTTCAAATTTTCTTTCTCTCCTCTCTTTCTTTGCTGTTTTTTTTTTTTTTTTTTTTTAATTAAAAAAATAAGAATAATTAAAAATGTGGGGGAATGGGATTAATTAAAAAAGATTTTAAAGATTTAAAAAAAAAAGTGGGAATATTAATTAAAAGGGATTTTAAATAATTAAAAAAGGAAGGGGAAATATTAATTAAAAGGGATTTTAAATATTTAAAAGAGGGAAGGGGAAATATAATGGGGGAAGGGATTAATTAATAAAAGAGGGGAATTTAATTTAATTAAGAAATGGGATTAATTTAAAAAGAGGGAATTGATTTAAAAAGGAGTGGGAGAGTATATACGTAAGGGAGGGAGAGGGATTAAATTAGGAATTAATTAATATGGAGATGGGTTTTATTAAAAGGAGGGAGGCAGGGGGTTTATATGGAGAAAGGGTGTATATTATATAAATTTAAAAATCGATTTTAAAAAGAACAAATGGAGAAAGTCGTGTATTAGTTATGGGAGGTGAAGGGTTGAGTGAAGCCGTGAGGCGTAGGGAGAGCAGAGCCGTGGAGTGAGGTGAGATATGTAGTGGGTAAGGAGGGAAGGGCGTAGTGAGTGGGAGATGTGCGTGTAGTCTTGAGGGTATGGGAGAGCCGTAAGGCAGATGGGAGGGCGGGTAGGATAGGAAATAGCGGTGAGGGTGCAGAGGCCGAGGGGCAGGCCGTAGGTTGGAAGGTGAGGTTCGTATGGAGTGTGAGTTGGACGCTGGCGTTGGGTATTAAGAGTTGTAGGCCGTGAGGTAGAATAGCGAAGGGCGGCCGCGGGTTGGAGTGAGATAGTTGCAGGGATATTTTTTTTTATTATTATTATTATTTTTTTAAAACAACAGAGAGCAGAGAGATTCCAGTATTGCAGAAAGCAGCAGAATGATTCCAAAATTGCAGAAAGCAGCAGAAATTTTTTTATTCTTTCAAATATAGAGCAGAGTTTTTCTGGAACATATAGCAGTAAAAATCCAAAATTTTGCAGGAATCTTCGAATGAAAAACTCAGAAATTCTTTCTCATTAAAACCAGAAATCTCTACTTCAGAAACCCTCGTTAAACAGTGTTTTCCAGCAACTCTTCAATGCAGAAATTAATATAAATTGCAGGAAAAATAAGAATGAAAACCTTCAAATGGGCAGTGTTGCCTTCAAAACAAATTCTGAATGCTGCTCTTTCTTCTAAATGCTGCTCCTTCTCCAAAACCACTTTCTGAATGTGGCAAAAAAACTGCTACAAACACTTGAGTGCTGCAAAAAAACCAACAACTTTTGCAGATATGCATAGGCCATAAACACAAATGGCTCACTCAAAGTGGAGCAGGGCCAGCAATCGCCCGCTCTGATACCATGTTAAACACCATGTTGAAGCACACACATGGTGTATGAGGAAGATGAGCACACACACACACAAGAGACTCAACACAATGAAGGATAAGCGTGAGGCTTTCTTATTTTCCATTATACAAAGATGTACATTTATAGTACAATGGTGTGACTCTTGGTTTCATCTTCCAAGGTCACTTGGACTCCATTGTGACTTTTTGCATTCCACACCTACCCATGTAGGATTAGGTGTTCCAACAAAATTGAAGACTTATAATACCATTGACGATTATGAATATATATCTCGATTTAATGTTACAACTATACAAAAGGAAAAGATCGACATAATTCTCAGTTTATCATGGTTCGGAACCTTGGGTTCTTTCATATTAAATACAATAAACAATTTTTTGACTTGTAACATATCATGACATTACAATGAAGTCATATTTGATAGTACCTTCATCAAAAGCTTTGAAGGACATATCAAAAGTGATAATTAAGAAAGTCAAGAGTTAGTGCAAAATAAGCAAAAGGAAGTTGACAAAATTTCCACTGAGAAAAATGAAGAGATATTTTGCCTCCAGGGCTGTAGTGAAAAATTACTCAGACAAATTAAGATGCTTAAAGAAGTATAAGAAGTTGAAAAACAAAGTACACCAATGGATTGAAAGGGAAGCATTGAATTTTTCAGATGTAAAAACTCAAGTTTGAAAACAAGGGGACAAACATTGATCCAAATGATATCATTGTTTAGAAGGTTCTTGATCTAATTGAAGTGAAGATATACAAGGATGATACAATACAAACAATGAGAATTTCAATTGAAAATTGAGTGCCTGAAGAAAATAATTTTCTTAAAATAAGCCAGGAAAACATTAAAAGTATGACAACAAAAAATCGAATTCTTTATGGGCAACTTAATCATGAGGGAAAATACATTAACTAGTCAAGTTATTAGCATCAATCTCCCAATGAATACTAATACCAATATTATTAAGTCTTATGAAAGAAATTCATCTTAGATATCAACTAAGTGCGAAGTTTATCAAATCACTGAATTGGGATGGCTAAATCATTTTCACTTTGACAATTTTGCCTAACTCTCAGATGTTCATACTGTCTTATCTCATCGATGTTGATAGCTCCAATAATAAAGAATGATGCGAGGACTTTACAAGTCCAGGGAAAGACATCAAACCTTTCCACCAAAATGCTTTAGGGGCAAAGCACTGCTTTAGGGGAAGGCATTGTAACGAATATAATAATGTAAATATTATTAAATAATATTAATAATCATAAATAGTAATAATAAAAGGTCATGTCTTTTCTAAACAACATAACTTTTCATGAAAGGAAATTCCCACCAAGTTATATAAATGGGATATCATTTGTAAATACCCATATCATATTATAGATATTTTCATATTCTAGATATGTTAAATATTTTGGGCAAGAATGAACTTTGTTCATCCTACAAAGTAATATGGATACAAATAGTTGCAAAATATAAAAAAATTGAAATTTCCATGCAAGAAATCTAACTAAGTAAAGACAACAAACGCATAACAAATTGTTACAAGAGGTGCAAATCAAGGACCATCACCGTAGAAGGTTAGGTGGGATAATCTGTCGAGGGAAACTATTCTATCTAAGAAGGTTATAGTCTACTCAACTAGAAAGTAGAAGACTGTGTAATTGGTCTCATGGTTGGTCCGCTATGATTTAGACCAAAGTTGGGTCTTTTGCTTGGGTGACATTAAGAAAACAAGATTTTTGATTAAAACAAGATATCACACACTTTTCTGTTGTGCCCAATGTAGGGAAGCAAAATAGAGAACCCAACAATTACACATTTACTTTTGTTGCTTCAATGAGGTTGTCTGGGAGCTAGCTAAACTAAGCCGGTAAACATATAATGTTAGATTTTGTATCTCAGATAAGTGTTCTAGTCTTGAGAGGTGTCATTAAGGCTAAGAACCTGAAGGAATTAATTATCTCCAAGCCCATGTAATTTTTTTTAATGGATATATCTTAATTATGCCAATTATTTCCTCAGTTAAACTTAGGGAAAGTGAATAATTAATTGGCATTAGTTGGGATAGCATCGATTCACCTTTAAAAGCTTGTAGAAAGTTTCTAAGATGATATTAGACATCAATTGGATCAAGTGAACTTCTAATTATAGTCATTTAGTTGTGAATAAGAGATTATAAAGAGATATTGATTGGAAACATTGGAGATAGATAAGAAAAAAACATCGAGTGCATGATTTTCATAAGACACTAGAGGGTTTCAACATTTGTGATTGACGAGAAATTTTCGAGATTATTCTTCATCAGATAAATTTCTAGTTTCCGAGTTCTAGAGGGAGTTTATCAGGGCTGAATTATTTCTGCAAAAGGAGGTCGAGTTTGGTAGAGCGAGTTTTCTAGTTTACTAGTGTGAGTTGCCAGAGGTCCAGATCGAGTTGCCAATGCCTAGTGTGAATTGATGGAGGTAGTGCGAAAGGCTTGTGAAAGTTACTAGAGGAAGTATAACTTGCTAGATTGATTTCTCAGAGGCAGTGCAATTTTCTTAGAAGAGCAATGCGAGTTCCCAGTTCGCCAGTGCGATTGCAATAAAGGAGTGCGAATTGCAGGAAAGGGATGAGTTGATCTGCAAAGGGAGACAATGAATTTTTCCAGATCGATTTGTTTAGAGTTGGAGATAAAAAAATTGTTGGAGCTTTGTCGGTGTGAGGTAAGCAGTTGTAATTTATCAATCACAGTTTTTATTGAAGATATTATTAAAAACCCTCATATATGAAAACTGGTTTTCCCCACATTGAGGTTTTTCTAGGGACGTTTTTGTGCAAAAATATTGGTGTAAAATGTGTGATTTTTTTCTTGCATATTTCTTGTAATTTGTTTTTGTGGTTGGTGCTATTTATGTATTATTCATTACTTCCTGCAAAGGAATTAATTTGTCGCGAATAAGTAACAAGAAATAATTAACTAGTCTCTTAATAACACTTTGTGGGAAGCCAAAAATTTCACATGGTATCAAAGTAGTGAAGCACCTTCTGAGTGTAAAGGTTTTGAACAAGAAATCAAAATATTTATCACACATATTTCTCTTCAGATATCTTCAAATTTATTCGAGTTTATTGTTAAAGGGTTTTAGAAATGGCTTTAGCTAGATTGAGGGATTAAGGCATACTTAATGGTGCATCGAACTTAAGTGTATGGAAATCCAGAATTTTATTATTGTTGGAAGAGCATGGACTAAAGGAGTATGCTACGACAATGGGTTTTCATACTGAAAAATTCGACGTAGTTAACAATTTACCACAAGGAGGATGCTAAGGCTAGGCATATTATCCAAGACGGGGTTAAAGATCACATCGTTCCCCATATTGCTGAATTGGATATAACCAAGAAGATTTGGGATGCCATCTTGAAGTTGTTCTAAGATGGGGTTAAAGATCGCATCGCTCCCCATACTGCAGAATTGGATACAACCAAGAGGATGTGGGATGCCATCTTGAAGTTGTTCTAGAATGCTACTGTAAGCAAAAAGTCAATCCTTAGAGAGAAGCTAAGAAACACCAAAATGATCAAGGGAGAATGAATAGCTAGTTACCACACCAGGATCAAACTTGTTAATGACAAATTGGCAACTGTTGGAGAAAATATAGATGTTGATGAGCTCATGAGAATTTCTTTCAATGGGTTCTGAAAGCAATGGGACATTTTTGTCCAAGTGAGCAATAGATAATGAGACCTACTGACTAGGATCGGTTGTGGAGTGACTTCATTCAGGAAGAGCTTAGGTTGAGCCTTGTTAATGGCAGCGATAGTAAAAGCCATAAGTGTGAGGATGATAACAATGTTGCTCTTGCGGGAAAGGGAAAAGCCAAGAAGGGCTCAAGAAAAGGGCCTAAGTCCAAGGGAGAGAGGGAAAATAATGACTTGACTAAGATCACATGTTTTGGATGCGTTCAACATGAACACTATGTCATTTGATGTACAAATAGGAAGAAGGGTGATAAGAAGAACCAATAGACAACAACTTTAGTTGATATCGTCGAGTTATCTTTGAGACTAGAAGATGAGTTCACTCTCATAACTTGCCTATCTAGCTCGAGCATCACAAGAGTTTGGTATATTGATAGTGAGGTGTCATGTCATATGACAAGAGTTAGAGAGTATTTCAACAACTACAAAGTAGAGGAGATAGGATTATAGATTCAAATAGGAAATAAGTCCAAGTGTATTATAGTTGGGAGAGGGACAATCACATTTTAGAGGTAGTCAGGAAAGAGTACTCATATTATAGATGTGTTGCATGTGCTAGGTTTGGGAATGAACTTGATTTCTGTTTTTGTTCTTTGGGATAAGGGGTAAGACGTATACTTCAGAGGACAAAATGTGTATATCAAACGCTAGGTTTGGAAGGCAATGAAGGAAATTGGAGTGAGAAGCAACAAGTTATACATGTTGTTGTTGGATGCTCCAAAGACATTAGTGAGCAACAACATTAACAAATATATGTGGGAGTTATGGCATATGATGGGTCATATCCATCACTGGGCACTTAAGTTGCTTGGAGAGATTGTGATAGGTGTTTTAGAAGTAAGCATAGAACATGATGACATGTGTAGAGGGTGCATTGGGAAGTTCGTAAAGGAAACATTCCTAAACAGTGACAATAGAACCAAGGGTGTGCTAGATTTGATACATTCTAATATTTTTTGTCCATTGTCCGCTGAGTCTCTTAGGGGTTACAAGTACTTTGTGACCTTCATTGATGACTTCTCATGGAAGACCTGATTTACTTCTTGAAGACATGGGACGAAATATTCAGTCGCTTCCAAGAGTTTAAGGCTCTTGTGGAGAATTTTATAGACAAGAAGATAAAGGTTCTACGAATTGATAATGGAGGAGATTAGATTGAGAAATCCTTAAAGGATTTTTCGCAAAGGAAGGAATCAGGAGGGAATAAACAACTCTATACAAGCCACTTTAGAATAGAACATGATGATAGTTGGAGCAGTTAGGGCCATGCTATATGATCTAGACATGCCTAGATATCTTTGAGTAGAGGCATGTATCACAACAATGTACATTCAAAATAGATCCCTGCACAAGGTGTTGGGGAAGATGACACCCAAGGAGGCATTTATAGGAAATAAACCAGAAGTTGGACATTTTAGGATTTTTGGCTGTATCACATATTGTCACATTCCAAATGAGAAGCACAACAAGCTAGATTTTGTTGATTTTTGTAGCATTGGAAAGTGTTCCAAGGCTCAAATTTTGTGAGGAGGCTTGGAAATCCGTATTCCAAAGGACCCAAAAACTGTTCATGGAAATTCCACCCAGTTCATGTTTTATTAAAATAATTAATTATTTTAATGACAACCCTAAGTCTAAACCTAGGGAAATTAAATAATTAAAGGGTATTAATAAAACATAGTGAGAATCTTCTAGAGAACGAAGATCAAGTCATGTCTCAGCGATTGATTAGAGACCTAATCTGGGCCGTTGATTAATGAACGAAAGGATTATAAGAGAAGGCTCGAGGGCCATTTGGAAATCAAGTCGGGCACACACTCATTACCCGAAAGAAATCTATTCTGAAGGAATAGAATTCGATTTCAGAGGGAGAGTTGCAGGGAAGAGTTGCAGAGGCAGAAGAAGGAAGGGGAATTCAACAACGATAGAGAAAGGAAAGAGGAGGACACATATGGCCACAAAGTACAATGTTGAGCAACAACACGCAGAGTGATGCAGAGGGAGCTAGGGTGTCTTTTGGGTATTGGAAATTCTCCAAGAGGATTCATAGAATTTATCTCAGGTGTATTCTTAAGAGATATGCTCGTCTATTTCTTGTAAAATATTTCCATTGTTGAAGAATTATAGAAACCCTCATCTGCTGCACTGGTTTTCTCGCATTGGGGTTTTCCGGGGACAATTGTCTAAAAATAGTTGTCTACATGTGATTGTTTCTATTGCTTTATATATGTGCTCTGTTCTATTATCTGCTTCTGGTTAAGTGATTGCTGCAGTTGTATTTATTTTAGAATTTACTGAAAGAAATTCATAAATAACTTATCATAATAATAAACAGGTGAAATAAATTTATCACTACAATAGTATTTCAGATTTGAAATTTTCATATGGTATCAGAGAAAAAGATGAAGTAACCGAAGAAGATATTCTGCAATGGAACGAAGATCCGACATTGATGCAACAACAACTCGGAAGGGTTCATGCAGTTCTCTGGAGCGCATGGAGGAACAGATGGATCATGACAGCTTAGTTCTGGCATCCAGACTGGAAGAGGAATTTGATTTTGTGTCAAGTATGGCCTCTCCAGAGATCTGGTATATTAACAGTGGAGCATTTGCTCATATGACAGGAGTTCGAGAATGCTTGTCAAGCTACCAGGAGGAGCAGATGAATTTTCAAATCACTATGGGAAATAAGGAAAAATGTACCCTTGTTGGAAGAGGCACCATAATATTTCTAACAAAAGCTGGCAACAAGCTTTGGGCCACAAATGTGCTGCATGTACCAGGGTTGGGGATGAATTTACTCTCTGTGTCTCAGCTTCAGAATAAAGGCTATGACGTTTACTTTATTAGCAACAAAGTTTACGTCAAACACCCATGTTGGAATAAGAAGGCACAAATTGGAGTCAGGAGCCACAAACTGTACAAGTTACAACTCAAGTCCCCAATGGCTCTGATAGGAATTACTGATGAGAAAGATTTGAGTGATTTATGGCATAGAAGAATGGGGCATCTACATCATGGAGCCTTGAAAATTATGAAGAAGACTGTCACGGAAGCTCCAGAACTTAGCACCAAGCGAGACAATGTCTGCAAAAGGTGCATATTAGGAAAGTATGCCAAGGCAGCATATCCTAGAAGCAGCAATAGGGCCAAGAGTGTGTTGGGAGTGATACACTCAGACATTTGCGGACCAATGTCCACCAATGACCATTCCAGAAAGACATGGATCTACTTTCCAAAGACCAAAGACGAGGTCTTTGCTCGATTCAAGGAGTTTAAAGCTCTTGTGGAGAATCTGACAGGAAATAGGATCAAAACATTGCGATCAAACAATGGTGGAGAGTACATTGACAAGGACTTCACAAGGTTCTGCGCAAGGGAAGACATCAAGAGAGAATGGACCGCTCCATATAATCTAGAGTAGAATGGAGTTGCGGAGAGGAAAAGCATGACTATTGTCGAAGCTGCAAGGGAAATGTTGTATGATCTAGACATGCCGAAATACCTGTGGGGTGAGGCTTGTAATACACCCATGTATGTGCAGAGCAAGGTTCCTCATAACGCATTGGGTAAGGTTACTCCTAAGAGCGTGTTCATTGGCAATAAGCCTGAAGTGAGTCACTTTAGGATATTTGGCAGTATAGCGGATTTCCATGTACCCGATGAGAAAAGGAGGAAGTTGGATCAGACTGCAGAGAAAGGATACTTTGTGGGATATAGCGAGAATGCAATGACTTACTGCATCTATATCCCTGAGAGTAGGGAGATAGTAGTGAGACAGGACATGAAGTTCATGGAGGAAAGAACCTTCAAGAAATCTCAGGAAATGTCTTCAGCTACACAGTCTGAGGAGGATCCGCTGGTCCAGCTAGAACGACCTATGAAAGATGTCTCTAGTGCCTGTCCAAGGCACAAGGATCCTAAGGATAGCTTTTTCGAGGAAGTGCAAGAAGGAGAGCAGATAAATCCACCCACCATCAGTGGAAGGACGAGCAGAGAACTACAACAAACTCTAAGGGATGCAGAGGAGTTTGTTGGAGCTCCTAGAAATGAGAAGAGGCAGCGCAAACAACCAGATAGGTACCAGGCATTGATAACACAGGGTGGATAACCCTCTAGTTTTTAGGAGCCATCTCAGCATCATGTGTGGGTAGATGCGATGGTGGAGGAGTACAACTCCATCATGACAAATGATGTTTGGGAAATTGTTCCTATACCTCAGGACAGATCGGTTGTAGGTTTGAGATGGATTTACAAGATTAAATATGCTACAGATGGCAGTATAGAGAAATTTCAAGCCAGGTTCGTAGCTAAGGAGTATGCTGAGAAGGAAGGGATAAACTATGAAGAAACCTTTGCCCCAGTAGCTCGGTATACTTCAATAAGATCTGTCATATCCCTTGTAGCGCAGATGGGATGGGAGATTCACCAGATGGATGTCCAGATCGCGTTCTTGAATGAGGTGATAGAAGAGGAAGTGTACATAGAACAACCAAAGGGCTTTGAGATACATGAGCAGAAAAATCGCGTGTGCAAGCTTAAGAAATCCTTGTACGCACTGAAGCAAGCCCCTAGAGCTTGGTATGGTCGAATTGACAACTACCTGGAGAAGATGGGATTTGTCAAGAGTGATGCAGATCCCAATCTCGACTATCTGAGAGTAGGGGATGAACCTCTAATATTGATGCTATATGTAGATGATCTGTTTCTGACTGGATCATCTAGGCTCATCAAAGACTGCAAGGAAAATCTAGCAACATAATTCGACATGAAGGATCTAGGGCGGACACACTATTTCCTGGGGTTGGAAGTTTGGTAGCAGAAGGGAGAAATCTTCCTTGGGCAAGGAAGATATACTACAGAGATTCTGAAGAGATTTCAGATGAAGGACTGTAGACCCATGGCTACACCAATGGTCACAAACTGGAAGAAAATTGATACATCTTAGGATGATGAAGTTGATCCTACCTTGTATAGGCAACTCATGTAAATTTTCGTAGATGTTCTATGCTTGATGCAACTTTACTTTTTATCCCCAATATCAACCAACAATCACATAAAAAAGAAAGTAAAATGCTGATAGAACATACTAGTAGATCGACAAAAGACAAGCCAAAAATATATGTGTGTTGGTGCGTTACAGTGGTCAACAAGATGCTTCAACCAGCAAAGTCTCAATATGGTCAACCAACTAGAAGTGTCACACAACCCTGTTGGATAGCCAGATCAGTCAACCCAAAAGTCAACGCTATCACAGTCAACGGTCAACCCAAACAACAACAAAAAGTCAACGCAACCTAGTGAAAAGTCAATGGTCAACCTTGATTTCTGTTCCAGAAAATGCGGACTACAAAAATCATAATTTTGACCAAAGTTTTTGGTCAGTTTGACCATGCATTGACCAAACTCAACATTGGTCAACTCTGCGTTGAAACCCTAGGTTGAAAATAGAAATTTCTCGTTGTTGCGTTTTCCCACGTGTGGATGAAGAAGAGCCTCCAAGTGATCGAACCAATCAGATGATGAGAGAGAATGTGTGAGGATGGATTAGTGAAAATGACCTCCAACGTTGACCTATTTATATCCATCAATGAGGGTGTGTGACACAACTGTTGGGGCTTCAAGCCTACAATTCATTTCAGGTCGACCTGCACATATTTTGAATAAATTCAAAATAAATGTTCTGCTCATCGGATCAAGATGATCTTTAGATCGATCTTGCACCTCTCTGAAAGAGGAATCCAATAAAAATATTGGCATCTTCATCTGAGCATCACAACATGGAGTTTGTACCTAGTTGTCCACAATTAACACTCCCTCTCAACTAGGGAGAACTCCATCCACCTGTGCCATCCAAACGTCATCTGTCATCCCGCCGTAACTTGCTTTGCTAGCTTTTTTATTTCAGAAAAAGGTGGGTCATTCACAAAGACATCATTCTCGGCTAACAGATTCAGTCCAGAGGTTCGAAACCTCCATAGGACTCAAAAAGAGTCTCATACCAATCCAAAGTTGGTTTACCTGACTCAAAGTTAGTTGGAGGTCCGAAACCTCACTAGACTTGATCCCAGATCAAGTGGTTGGACACGTACCATCCTAGACATAGACAGTACGTCAATCTTTGATGCGTCCATCAGTCTTTGCTACTGGTCTCTAGATTTCCCCACCTCACTGGCCAAATGAGAGGTACTTCCCATGAGTCTGGGACTCAATGGGTAGGATGCATACGGGGCATAGATCACGAGAGGTGAACCAACTCAACATCATAACGGTGGGGCAGAAGCACCACAAGGTTTGGCAAACCTAGCCCCGTGTGTGCTCATAGCTTCGAGAAGCTATCCCGAAAACCCCCTAGAGCTCCAAGATCTCATCGTCCAACATGACCCTCAGCATATGGTCGTTCCACGATACCAAGATTCTCACGGAAGGTTGGGAACTTGACCTTCCCCAGGGGATTTGTGAGAATGTCCACGACCTGCTCATTAGTTCCTATATGATCGAGCCTTACGACGCCTCGTTGTACCATATCCCGGATAAAGTGGTACCTGATATTAATATGCTTGGATTGATCGTGGAACACGGGATTCTCGGACAACCGAATCCCACTCTGGTTATCACAGAGTATCATGGTGGTATCTAGTACATGCCCGAACAACTCACTGAAGAGATTTCACAGCCAAACTGCTTCACAACAGGCCATACTTGTTGTAATGTATTCAGCCTCCACGGTGCTCAAAGCCACCGACTTTTGCTTCTTGCTCATCCATGATATCGAAGCAGATCCAAGTGTGAAGCAACATCCTGATGTTATATAAAATATCTCTCCACTTTTGAGGTGTAAATAGAGCATTCTATAACTATAGTACTCTTACGATCCACCACATTTCTAGCCCAATCGGCATAAGTATATCCATGGAGCGTCATGCTCCTGACAGTGTATCTCAACCCATGGTTTATTGTGCCCCGGAGATATCTCAACAGATTCTTGGCACCAACCCAGTGACTGTGATGAGGTTCAACCATATGTTGACTCAAACTGTTCACTGCAAAACATACGTCTGGACGGGTGTTCACTAAGAACATCAGGGCCCCTACGAGTTTACGATACTTAGTAGGATTTGCTAGCACGGGCACAACAGTGCTGCCACTCAACTTCTTGAAGTTGAGCTCCATCGGTGTCGACACAGACTTACAGTCCACCATTCCAAATCTTTCTAGAAGCTTCACAATATATTTTCCTTGAGAAAGGAAAATCTCGCCAGGTCTCTGCCAAACCTCCAGGCCTAGGAAGTAATGCATCAATTCTAGGTCCTTCATCTCAAACTTAGCAATGAGCTCCCTCTTACACTGATTGTTATGAATATTTTATTAATTATTAGTTAGATATAGTTATATTAGGTTTGTTAACTGAAAGGGCATGATCCAAAGATCATGCCTCTTCGCCAAGGGACACCTTGAGGCTATTTAAAAGCCTAGGCGATCCCTCATTGTAATCATCTCATCTTTCATCATTAATAATATATATTTATCAAGTTTTACCAGAGTTTTTATACTCCATTGGTATCGGAGCCATCGCTCTTTGGATCTGTGTGATCACCCAGGAATTGCAATTCCAGAATTGCAGATTTTTTAAATCAGATTTTTTCAAGATCGTGTACTGAAGAAAACCGAGGAGGACTTGATATCTCTGTTTTTTTGGGCAAATTCTATTAAATTTTTTGAGGACAGTCATCTTGTAAGAACTCGAATCTGCAGCTCTTCTAGAAGCTCGGACTTTGGACAGTTGTTAAGCAGTTCGAGCAGCAGCCCTCTCTCTATCACGATCTCTCTGATTTCCGCGAGTCATGGTGAAAAACCGAGCTTGAAATACGACTTCTGAATTCCTTCGTCACTAGCCCAGAAGGGCTTCAACGGCTGCCCACAAACACAGAGCTCCCTTGGGAAACTTCCACACCCAAGCAAAGGAGGAGTCCAACAATTATATAAAGGGTTAAAGGCGTGACAGTCACCGCGATTCTGCCGGCCCTCTGACAGAAGCAAACTCGATTCGTTTAAAAAAAAAATCCCGAGCAAGTTGATTTAGAACGGCGTGTTTTTTTTCAAACGGAACGAGCTTTCGACGGAAGACTTAACCGTATCAGAATTAAACGGCGCAACTTTTTAAAACTGGAACATCGTTAACATAAGAAACGGCGTGTTGTTTAAAAAATAAATAAATTTGGACGGCTGCGTTAAAAACACTCCAGCGTTTAAAACGGACGGCAGCATTTAAAGATCGATTTGTTAAAATTATAAGTTAAACGGCAGCAATATTAAAAAAAAACCGTGAAACAGTGTCCACCTCGGGCTGCCGGTTGCGGTGCCACAGCCGGTGCCACAGCAATATAGCGTTTTAAAAATTTTAGGTTCATTTTACAATCAAATCAAATCGGGGCTCGGTCAAACGACAGCAAATCGGGTTTTAAACCTGGTCAAATATACATCAGCAAATATACATCGATTTCACATTAACTCTTTCGGACAGCAAACAAAAATCGCGTTTTTTTAACAGTGAAACAGGTGTGTCGGATATATTAATCGATTTGTAAAATTATCAAACGGTGCATCGATATATTAAAAGAAAAATCGATTTGTTAAAATATAATCGATCTGTTGTGAACGGACGGGGTTGTGCCACGGTGCTATATGTTTTTAATCGGACGGGTAATACACTGGCAACGACACAGCACAGCGTTTAAAGAAATACAGCGTTAAAAACAAAACGGTGGTCGAGTTCAGTTTGTTGTTTGACATGAAAGAGTGTGTCGTTTCAACAAATCGGGATTAAAAAATTCGATTTGTTTAAATCATATATATATACGAAACGGACGGGTATAGTGTGACATTGATAACATATATATAATAAATACATATATATGTTTATAATTCGATTTTTATATAAACTTTAATTCAATTAAATTTATATAAAAATTAGTTATAAAAAAAAAAAAAATTATTATTGTTATATAAAAATTATATAATTTATTTATATATTATATAATTTTCAAATAAATAATTATATAAATATAATAATTATATAATTTATTTAAAAACAATAATTATTATTATTATTTAAAAAAAAAAATTATTATTAATTAATTAAATATTAATTAATTAATTAATTCAAAAAAAATATTAATTAATTAATTAATTAAATATTAATTAATTAATTAATTTAAAAAAAAAAAAGAGGGAAAAAGGAGAAAACTGGCAGAAAAATATCAGTATGTCTTTATCAATGCTGACGATTGATCAGATAAAAAGGCAAATATGGCTTAAACAAATGGAGGCTAAGGACAAAGAGGACAAAATATTGCAGAAATTTAATGTGATCATGAACAATATGACAGAACTCTACAGTAAGCTAAATGATAAAGTAGATAAGTTAAGTCAGACACAATCCCCAATATCTCCTAACAGGGAACAAAATCAACCAAACAATGCCACAGATTCAGGGAACTCAGAAGAGCATCAGGAAAAAGCTGATTCCCCACATCACCATGAAGATACAGATGTTTGTAAACAACAAAATGTTCCATCCCCAGACTTGAACGAAACATGTGAAGCAACAAACACATCCGAAGCCACTGATATAACAGCAGAAGCTGTTGAGGCCTTCGATGATGAAGCACATATCGTGGCTAAGAACGAAGCGTTTGATGATGAGAAGAAGTTGCATCAAACAATAATTGTTGGTAACTTACCTCAAAATCTAAAAAGGAATCACAAAAAATCACCAGAAAAACAAGGAATAGTTGGGAAACATGAAAAAGTATTCCAAGATCTACCCATAAAGGTGCCTTCTGCTAGGAAAATCAAACATCCAATAGAAGTCAAGACAGTATCCAACTCTGTTGATATCAGATCGTTTCACTATCCACATCACTAACAGATGGAGCTCGAGATGCTGTTTCACGATCTTTTTAAAATGTGGGACGCAAGAGCTCATCGCTTGAGAAAACCAGACATTCGTCAACGTTGTCCATCAATTACATATGCTTTGAGGACAAAGCATCTTTAAGGGAGGGGCAATGTTATGAATATTTTATTAATTATTAGTTAGATATAGTTATATTAGGTTTGTTAACTGAAAGGGCATGATCCAAAGATCATGCCTCTTCGCCAAGGGACACCTTGAGGCTATTTAAAAGCCTAGGCGATCCCTCATTGTAATCATCTCATCTTTCATCATTAATAATATATATTTATCAAGTTTTACCAGAGTTTTTATACTCCACTGATGAATGAGAGGGTCAGCACTTGTCAGGAAGAGGTCGTCCACATACAACACTAGAATGAGAGGCTTTTCTTTATCAACCTTGAAGTAAAGGTTTGGATCAACATTACTATGAGGGAAGCACAGCTTCATCAGGTAGCTATATATCCTCTTGTACCAAGCTGTGGGTGCTTACTTCAACCCATAGAGGGCTTTCTTGAACTTGCAAACATGGGTGTCTTGATCCTGGACTTCGAACCCTAGAGGTTGCTCCACATACACCTCTTCCATTATCACACCATGCAGAAATGCGGTCTTCACATCCATCTGATGAAGATTCCATCCATGCGTAGCAGCAAGGGCTATGATAGATTAGATGGTGGTATATCGGGCCACAAGTGCAAATATGTCATCATAGTCTATGCCTTCCTTTTGAGAGTAGCCACGGGCAATGAATCTTGCCTTGAACTTTTCAGCACTACCATCAGATCCATGCTTGATCTTATAGAGCCATTTTGAGGTGACATCTGCTTTGTCGTCCGGTCTTGGAACCACATCCCAGACATCATTCTTCATAATGGACTCATATTCTTCGTGCATAGAATCCTTCCAGACTTGATGCTTTACGGCTTCCTCAAAAGATCCAGTCTCAAATTGTATGATTGTACTCATGGCTGCTAGATACCCTTGGTATCTATTCGGCTTCTTGCTTTCATGGAATGTCCCCCTTGGGGCCATATGTCTATTGGCATCCTCAAGAGTGTCCCTGAGCCATGATGGTCTTTTCCTCATTAAAGGAGGTGGATCAATCGGGTCCATTGGTTCTTCAACATTGGGCATCGTCTCATTCTTTGGTTCTTCTTGATTTCCAGGCCTTGCTTCATGATCTTCCTCAAATATCGGAATATTGATTACTTTCCTTAGGGAAGCATCTTCATCAAAGGTAACATTGTGGCATATCTCCACTTCCCTTTTACCAGACACATAGACTCTACAGGCCTTCGAAGTTTCGCTATAGCCCACAAACATTCCTTTCTTCCCAGAAACATCCAACTTGCTCCTCCTCTCCTTCAGAACATGAAAATAAACAGGACATCCAAAAACTATAAAATGTGAGACGTCAGGTTTCTTACCAGAGAAAACCTCTTCGGGAGTTTTGGAGTCTAGAGCAGAATGAGGGCATCGGTTTTGTATGTACACAACAATGTTCGCAGCTTCTCCCCACAGAAACTTCGGAAGACCTTGGTCACATAGCATGGCACGGGCAACTTCCACAATGGTCTTGTTCTTTCTTTCAGCAACTCCATTCTACTTAGGAGTATAGACAGTTGTGGTCTCCCTCTTGATGCCAGCTTCTCTGCAAAAGTTCTTGAACTCGTTCGTCTCATATTCAGTGCCATTATCAGTCCTCAATATCTTGATCTTCTTCCCTGTTAGATTTTCCACCAAGGCTTTGAAGGTACAAAACTGCATGAAAGCCTCATCTTTCTTCTTCAAGAAGTATATCCAGGTTTTGCGAGAGAAATAATCTATGAATGTCATATAATAAGAACATCCTCCCGAGGATGTCATAGGCAGCATACCAGACAGATCAGAATGTACTAATTGCAAGACATCAGATGTCTTTGTGACACTTGAGGGGAAAGGTCCCCTTGTATGCTTTCCTTCGGCACAACCTTGACATACACCTTCATGATCATTTCTGAACTCGGGCATCCCCGTCACCACCTTCCTTACTTCGGGAAGGGCTTTGTAGTGAAGGTGTCCAAACCTCCGGTGCCATAGTTTAGTCTGTTGGATAGTATCACATGTCATCGCTCCCAGTGGACTTCCTCCAACCTGGTAGAGTGTATCAACTCTAAACCAAATCGTGATAGCTTCCTTGAAACTCTTCTTCCAGATACGCACCTTCCCATCAATGAATGCCACATTGAAACCTTTGTCTTCCATGGACGAAACAGACACAAGGTTCTTCTTCAAATCAGGTACTTATAGTACATCTTGAAGGCAGAGGACTTGACCTTGAGACAAGTGGAGGGTCACTGTCCCTGTCCCTTTCATAGGATATGTAATCTCCAAGGATAATTTTCAGATTAACATCCTTCTCAACCATGTTAGAAAGTGCTTCCTTGAACCCAATGATGTGCCTTGAGGCACCACTATCTATCAACCAAACATCCATAGTGTCGAGTGGAGATGCAGCAGAGAGGGAAGATACAAGAATGAATTCGTTTCTTTTATCATCAACAACGTTTGATTCCTCATACCTGGAATTTCTTGACTTTTTGAAAGGTTTCCTATTTCCACCAGAGGAAGCCTTCCTCTTTCCTTTGAAATTGTTGTTCCTTTGATTGCCATCCCTCCGGTTTTTGTTGTTGTCATCATCATTAGGAGAATCCTTCTTGAAAGGGCATTCTCTAGTATAGTGGTCAGTCTTGTGACATGTGTAACATTTACCTTTCTTCCCTTGGGCCCCTGATCTTCCTTTGTTCCTTGGACCACCAAAGTTCTTCTTCTTAGCACGAGCAATGAAGGCAACATTTCCTTCATCCTTGTCTCTTCTTGTACGCTTCTCGATAATACTTTGTCAAAATTAGGTATCACATTGTTATTGAGAATGGTAGTATTGGATACATGCCATTTAGATGAGAGACCTCCAAGTGTGGTGATAACCATCTCTCGATCAGCTATTGTCTCCCCAATAGCCAGAAGATTATTCCTGATTTCGGTCAGCTTCAGAAAATATGATTGAATGGATTCATCCCTGCCTTTATTTAGATTCTTTAGTTGATTCTTAAAGAATAGGACGTGATTTGCATTGTTGGCCTTGAACATGTTGACCAACTTATCATACATCTCCTTGGATGTGCCCAACTCAGAGATGTAGGCAACCAAAATTTTATGAATTGAGTCCTTGATCATCATCATTGCTTTGATTTCCCCCTTCTTATACTTTGACTTGGTGGCAACAGGTGCAGTGGATGGAGGCTCTTGGATTTTACCCTCCACATAGTCCATGACATATTGGTCTTCCAACATAAGATCCAATGTCATCTTCCAGGCATGGAAGTCTTCCTTCCCAGTTAATTTTTCATCAGCGTTAAAGCCATTGTAGTTTGAGGTACCCATGCTCTTCTTCGATGATTGCTACAAACTTGGGCTTTGTCTTCACCTCAGCTCTAATACCATGTAAATTTTCGTAGATGTTCTATGCTTGATGCAACTTTACATTTTATCCCCAATATCAACCAGCAATCACATAAACAAGAAGGTAAAATTCCGATAGAACATATCAGTAGATCGACATAAGACAAGCCAAAAAATGATATGTGTGTTGGTGCATTACGATGATCGGCGGGATGCTTCAACCAGCAAAGTCTCAATACGGTCGGCCAACCAGAAGTGTCACACAACCCCCTTGGACAACTAGATTAGTCAACCCAAAAGTCAATGAAAGTCAATGCTTTCACAGTCAACGGTCAACACCAATAACATCAGTAAAAGGTCAACGTATCCCAGTCAAAAGTCAATGGTCAACCTCGATTTCTATGCCAAAAAATGTGGATTGTAGAAATAAAAATTTTGACCAAATTTGGGGTCAGTTGACCATGCGTTGACCAAAGTCAACGCTGGTAAACTCTGCGCTGAAACCCTAGGTCGAAAATAGAAATTTCTCCAAGTGATCGAACCAATCAGATGATGAGAGAGAATGTTTGAGGATGGATGAGTGAAAATGACCTCCAACATTGACCTATTTATATCCATTAATGAGGGTGTGTGACACAACTGCTAGATCGTTAATGTACTTGGTCAATACTAGACTAGACATCTGTTATGCTGTGAATACCCTCAGTCAGTTCATGGTAGAACCAAAGAGGGTTCACTGGGAAGCAACCAAACATGTTCTTAGGTACTTGAGGGTGACAATCAATCTTGGTTTGAGGTACACCAAGGGCAATGACATCCAGTTGAGTGGGTTCACTAACGTAGACTGGGCTGGAAGTCTAGTAGATCAGAAGAGTACCAGTGGGTACTGTTTCAATGTAGGATCAAGAATGACTTCCTGGTGTAGTAGGAAACAAAAATCCGTGGCGCTGAGCTCAGCCGAGGCTGAATATATGGCAGCTAGCACAACTTCATGTGAGGCCATATGGCTTGGTAAGTTGCTCATGAACTTACTCAAGAAGAGGATGGAAGCGAACAACATTTTGTGTGATAATCAATGTTACATCAAGTTCTCTGAAAATCCTGTGTTTCATGATCGGTTGAAGCACATTGACATCAGGTGTCACTTCATTAGAGACTATGTCCAACAGGGAGATGTACAATTGAAGTACATTCTTATAGGAGAGTAGGTGGTAGATATCCTCACGAAAGCTTTGGGTAAGACTAAGTTTTCTTACTTTAGAGAAAAGATGGGGATGGTAAGGAATCCATTCCAGTAAGAGGAATGGATAAGCTCGAAATTCAGAGGGAGCTACAGTACGAATGAGTTAGTGATAGTGATGGTGTCATGGGCAGCAGTACAGAGGGAATTTGTGCAATGGATGAGGGGCAGTAGCCGAGAAATCAACAATGCAGTAGATGCTTCAGGTTAGAGTGGATGCAGTTGGCATCTTGCTAGAACACTTTCCTCACTAAGAGGGAGTGTTGATTTTTGTACTATTGGAAAGTGTTCCAAGTCTCAAATTTTGTGAGGAGGCTTGGACATCAGTGTTCCAAAGGACCTAGAAACCTTTTGTGGAAATTCCACCCGATTCATGTTTTATTAAAATAATTAATTATTTTAATGAGGACTCTAATTCTAAACTTAGGGAAATTAAATAATTAAAGGGTATTAATAAAACCGAGTGAGAATCTTCTAGAGAATGAAGATCAAGTCATGTTTTAATTTCAACCATTGATTAGAGATCTAATTTGGGCCGTTGAGGGTCATTTGGAAATCAAGCTAGACACACACTCAGTACCCAAAGGAAATCAATTCTGAAGAATTAGAATTCGATTTCAGAGGGAGAGTTGCAGAGGCAGAAGAAGGAAGGGGAAGTCAACAATGATGGAGAAACACAAGAGGCCTGACGCAGAGGGCCACAAAGGACAATGTTGAGCAGCAACACTGAGTGCCCACGTAGAGTGACATAGTCCAACGTAGGGACTGCGCAAAGGATCACGCAGAGTGATGCAGAGGGAGCTAGGGTGTCTTCTGGGTGTCAGAAATTCTCCAAGAGGAATCAAAGAATTTATCTCATATGTATTCTTAAGAGATATGCTCGTCTATTTCTTGTAAAAGATTTCCATTGCTAAAGAATAATAAAAACACTCATCTGCTGCACTGGTTTTCCCGCATTGGGTTTTTTTGGGGAAAACTGTCCAAAAATAATTGTGTACATGTGATTGTTTCTATTGTGTTATATATTCGTTTTGTTCTATTATCTACTTCTGGTTAAGTGATTACTGTAGTTGTATTTATTTCAAAATTTACTGAAAGAAATTCGTAAATAACTTATCATAATAATAAGTAGGCGAAATAAATCTATCACTGCAGTAGTATTTCAGATTTGAAATTTTCACAGATTCAACTACAGAGAATGGGTATTTTGTTGATTACAACAAAAACTCCAAGGCATACATGATATATATTCCAGGTAGCAGGACGATCATTGTGAGATAGGACATAAAGTTCTAGTAGGAGAAAGCCTTTAAGAGATCTTGCGAGTTACCAACAATTGATCAGAGTTAGCTAACATAAACTCTAAGGGTTGAACAAGATTCTTAGTCTCAAGGTATGAGTACTAGTACAGTGACTAGTATGGACACATGTACAAGTGCGGAGGAGAGTTCACATGTGGAGCAACAACAACATGATAAGGAACTTAAAGCTCCACCCACTACAATTGGGAGAGGGGAGGTGCTTCAAAT
Source organism: Pinus albicaulis (assembly GCA_034641835.2). Taxonomy (NCBI): domain Eukaryota; kingdom Viridiplantae; phylum Streptophyta; class Pinopsida; order Pinales; family Pinaceae; genus Pinus; species Pinus albicaulis. Next base: position 1,417,147,275 of record CM076577.1, read on the forward strand.
GTTGTAAGATGTGCAGGAGTTTGTGGGAGCTCCTAGATTGAGCACCAGGGACAAGAGACCGCCAGAAAGATATTAAGGGTATAAGGCATTGATGATTAAGATAATTATCAGTGAGACTTCCAACTATTAGGATGTTGTACAACACCTGGTGTGGCAAGATGCAGCGTTAGAGGAGTACAACTCCTTCATGCAAAACGATGTTTGGGTGGTGGTGCGTAAACCGTTGTACAAGGCATAGGTTGGTTCCCACTAGATATACAAGATCAAGCACACTGGAGATGGTAGCAAAGAAATATTAGTTCGACTACAGTATGTTCCCACAAATCAATAGGTTGTAGACATTCTGACGAAGGCCTTGAGTAAAGGAAAGTTTGTTTTCTTCAAGGATAAGTTGGGTGTTGTGGATAACACCTTCCTCACTTAGAGGGAGTGTTAGATTTTGTAGCTCGAACATGTGTTCTAGTCTTGAGAGGTGTTATTAAGGCTAAGAACATGAAAGAATTAACTATCTCTAAGCCCATGTAATTTTTCCTAATGGAAATATCTTAATTATGTTAATTAGTGTTTTAAAAAAAATTATTTCCGAAGTTAAACTTAGGGGAAGTGTAATTAATTGACATTAGTTGGGATAAGATCGACTTACCTCTAGAAGTTTGTAATAATTTTGTAAGATGATCTCAGCCATCCATTGGATCAAGTGAACTTTTAATCATGGCCACTCATTTGTGAATGAGAGATTATAAAGGGAGATCAATGGACAACATTGGAGACATATTAAGACAACACATCAAGTGAATGATTTTCAGAAGGCACTTGAGGGTTTTATCAACAATGATTGAGGAGAGATACTCCTGGGATTATTCTTCATTAGATAGATTTCCAGTTTCTAAGTTCCAGAGGGAGCTTATTAGGGTCAAATTATTTCTGTAGGAGGTCGAGTTTGGCAGTGCGAGTTTGCTAGTTTACTAGTGCAAGTTGCCAAAGGTCCAGAACGAGTTGCCAGGTGCTAGTGTGAATTGCTGGAGGTAGTGCGAGTTGTTGGAGGCAATATAACTTGCTAGATCGATTTCCCAGAGTTAGTGCAAATTTCTGGGAAGGGTAGTGCAAGTTCCCAGTTAGCCAATGTGATTGTAGGAAGGGAGTGTGAATTGCAGGAAAGAGCCAAGTTGATCTACAGAGGGAGACAATGAAGCTTTCCATATCAATTTGTTTAGAGGTGAAGATAAAAATATTGTAATAGCTTTGCCAATACAAGGCAAGCGGAAGATTTTATTAAAATCCCTTGGATCTGCAAATTGGTTTTCCCCATATCAGGGTTTTTTTAGGGATGTTTTTTTGCAAAAATAATAGTGTAAATTGAGTGATTGATTTCTCATATATTTCCTGTAATTTTTATTATGTGATTGGTGTTGTTTATGTTATAATTCGTGAATAATTAACAAGGAATATTTCACTGAGTTAATAACACCTTCTCGGTTTCTAGAAATATAACAATTAACTCATCCCAAGGAAGTTCTCTTCATATTTGGTGGAAAGAATGTATCCAGAAATGAAAAACATTATTTAGGGAGTCAAGTTTACCAACAAATAATGCAGTTATTGCCACTCTCAATATGGTGGAAAGTTTGGATCACAATAAAAGAATGCATTTTTGAAAACAAAATTAGTGGTCCAAATGAGAAGTGCACCAGGGTTGAGAGTAAATTTTGCAAAAACACTAAAATGTCATGGAGCTTAAGAGGATGTAGGGATAAATGACAGTAGTTTCAATTTTGGGCAGCTGGGGAGTTCCGGTTAAACAAGGTCCAAATCCCAACAGAGTAGTTAGAAAAGAAGCAAAACCTTAAATGGTCATCATGAACTTTGATGAAGTTACAAAAAAGGACCTTGGAGAAGCAGGTTGACGGGGAGCTATACAGAAAGCAAACGGTGAAATTATTTTGATTCATGTGTTGGGCCAGGGAGATTGTCTAAACTGAATCAACCCGTGATTGCTTTTCAAATATGGGAGTGATTCTGGAATTAAAATCTGGGTAGTGAATGTTAGAATGACGGAGTAAGAAATGAATTTAAAGAATTGTAACTCCTACTTTATTTATATTTCTGTTTAACACTGTAGCGTTCGTATTTGTTAGTCTTGGTTTGTAGTTCAGATTAGCTTCTCAGAGTGATAATAGTGTCTATATTTTTTCATTTTGTGCAAATTCTTTCAAATTTTAGTGAGTGTTATCTTTCAAATGGAATATTTTAATCATATTTGTGGCAAGACTGATTATGTGCACTTTTTATTGTTAAAAAGTGCTTGAAATTTGCTTTTAAAAACAATTAGTTTAAACGAAATGAATATAGCTTTAGTTATAATAACTTTTAGTATTATCTAAATGGATTTCACACTGTGTTTACGCAGAATTATTATTGTTTTGTAAGTTAAAAGATGTATTTATATTGATATTATAGGAAAAAGAGTATTGGTGTAGCATTTTGTGATTTTCTATAATGAAAATGAGATTATAGAGAATTAAAAAATATTTTTATTATTTTTTTCATTAGTTTAATATTATTATTAGTGTTTTTATTTTTAAGTAAATGGCTTGTTATTTGTATTAAAAAAAATCTAGTTTAGGAGGGGATCTATTTCCCGTAAGGGTTTGCTGCATTTTTACTTTTGTTGAGTCCATAGTATCCTGATTGACATTCGATATTTCCTGCTTGGTTTCTATTGCTGTTGATTCAATTTCTTTGGTCGTATGTTTCCTTCTTGTCTTTTGGTTCTTTCTTATCCTAAAGCACTTCCTCTTTAAATACTGTATAGTGAATAACTTGAGCTCTTCCCCACCATATGGGCCTTATTTTTTTTTTTTTTAAATCCGGTCTTTGTTGTTCTGTTAACACTTGGGGAAATTTTTAATTATGTGTCCTGTTTCATAACAGGATCTACACTGGAAATAAATATGCTCATAGTCGATCTTTTGGACCTAAACATAGTTTGGAGTCCTCATATTGATCTCTACAAGAAAACCCTTGTTGAAGTCAATCTCCACACATATTCGGGCATAATTAGTCTTGAAAAATGTTGTAGTTTCAGGACAATGACGATAAAACTTTCCCAACACATTCCCAATAGAGGAAAGCAATGGAGGATTTCAAAATTGCAAGGGAAAGTTCGAAAGCCTTACCCAAACCAGAGCCATAAAGATTGATGCTGTTACAAGATCAAAAGTGGGAGTCTAGGGCTGCATGAAGAGATCAATGCTACCCTCAAACAACAGCCTAGCTTCGCAAATGGCCTTCTTGTCCTCTATATTATCAAAAACCACAACGAAAAACCCTGTGCTAAAGGGTAAATATTTAATTCATCCTTCAAAAGGGGCTTCCATGTCTCAGAGATCCATTTGTGCAGATCAACAAGCTATGACCAAAATTCATTAAACTTGCAAAACAAACCTTGATTTTATTTTATTTTTTCACAACTGATAGCTTCCTCATCCATATGAACATTGAGGGAAGGAATTTCTTGAACCACTGAAAGACTAAAACATAATGTCAACATGTAACTGTATGGAGCCAAGGAAGAGCTTGCTAGAACGACAACTATACGTGCAAAAGAAACTGTCTTTTTCGCTGAATCACTGGAATTCTCCATTAAAGAAGAGATCTGCAAAATTTTCATGCAAACTAAGCATAGAATGGTCGGCTAGGGTGAAACCCTAGCCACCATGAGGGTTTGCAAAGCTCCGTCCATCTCCTAGTTAAGCTATTGAATATGTGTACTATTATTATTTACTTATTATAAGCATGCTTTGTGTTATTATTAGAATATTTAATAGAATTAAAATTATAATATACATTAACAATAATGGCTAAAAAAGAAAAATATTTATAGCTTAAGGGTAAAAGTCATAATGAACATTTTTGAATTAGCTTGAAGGCTTGTAAAAGTAGATGCTTGGGGCTATAATTGTTGTTGTATTCATCATTTCTAGGTTGTCAATGTTCGAACAACCCTTCAAATTAACTGCAATCATCAAGAGCACTCTTGCCCTTAGCTTGTCTCTATTTCTTTTGCATTTGTCAAACATGCATAGCTAGGTTTTGTGACAAACCTTTCATTTAACCCAAATTTTGTAATGTGATTGTAATGCTAGCATGGGCACAATAGCCACGACTACTTGATATGATGTATTTTAAATATCTAAATTTAATTTCCGACTTAAGGAGAGGAAAAATTTCATATCCCAATGTATGATGGAGTTTGGTTGTTTGGAAAGCCACACAACCAAACCTGAACTTAAATGCTAAAGTTAATGAGCCATCAATTGCAAACCAAATTGAGCTACTTATTGGCAGTTAATTTATGAGATATGATTGGAGGCGGTGGAGAGATGGTGCCTTTTCTCCCAGCACATGTAAGAGACAGGTGGGTGGTCTCTCAAACACATAAAGGGATGCTGAGAAGAATTATAAAAAGACACAACCGAAGATAAAATAGGGTTCACAAGTTCATTTTTTCATTAGTTGGTTGCTTTGTTTTTTTGGTTTCTTGTTGTTGATCATTAAAGATAGAGTGGTGCCTGAGCTGGTATGTAGAGCCTTGTGTAGGAATTATGTTATGAAACCAAACCCCAAAATAGAAGAAAAGAGAGATCAACGCCTTAGAAATCAACCACTTCGAGGGGCAACCTCCTTTACATTACATAAATGAACAATTCTTAGATGATCCAAATGAAAAAACCTCCTTTCTATATATAGGAGTCCATGTGGTCACAATATAATCTTAGCCGACCTAACAATAATAATGTAAGGGCACACTAATAACAATAGTGGCTTTTATGGGGCACAATAATAACAATATGAGAGCTACAGGGGTACAACAATAACAATAAGGGGGCTACACTAACAAAAATAAGGGACTACACTAGTAATATAGGGACCTAACATGTCCCTCTTCTTCAAAAAAATGTTGTCCTCAATGCTTGAGTAGCTCTGGATGCTTTTTTATAAAATTATCATCCTCCCATGTGGAATCTTCAGTGGGTAACTTCTTCCACTTGATGAGATACTATGAAATTGATTGATTTCGTAGCTGTCAAGTTCTTGTTTCTGTGAATGCTTCAGGTTCCAATATGGTTTTTCCTTCCTCATCAAGTTCTAGCAATATCGTTTGAACTGGAATTTTGTCACCTATAAACTTCTTTAAGCATAAAACATGGAAAACTGGGTGCACTTGAGAAGAAGCAAGAAGCTCCAATTTGTATGCCATAATACCAATCTTTTGCAACACCTTGTAAGGACCATAGTACTTTGGTGATAATTTATTATCCTTCTTATCTTGTTTGAGGGGCATTTGTTTGTACTGTTGTAGCTGTAAAAATACCAGTCTCCTACATCAAAACTTCTCTCGCTGTGGTGTTGATATGCCCATTGTTTCATTCGATTTTGTGCCAAATTTAGGTTATCCTTTAAGAGTTGGAGAACTTGTTGTTGATGCTCGATGTGATCTTCCATTGCTTGAACCTTAGAATTTTCTCTTAAAGATAATGTGATGAACAGTGGATAATATCCATAAAGTGCCATAAATGGGGTCATTTTTGCTGCAGTATGGAAGGAAGTGTTATACCACGATTCAACCAGAGGTAACCACTTGACCTATTGTGTTTGTTTATCAGATACAAAACAACAAATATATCCTTCCAAACATTTATTCACTATCTCAATTTTCCCATCAGATTGAGGATGATAAGATGAGCTATGTGCTAGTTGAGTACCCAAACAAGAAAATAATTTCGTCTAAAAATTTCCAGTAAAAATGGGATCTCTATCACTTACAATAATATTTGGGTTTCCATGTAGCTTTTTAATTGTTTCCATAAATGCAGTAGCAACTGTACTTTCTTTAAATGGATGAGATAATGCACAAAAGTGTGCATACTTGGTAATTCTATCAACTACCACAATGATGACACTCTTTCCTTCGGACTTAGGTAAACTTGTGATAAAATCCATTGAAACCTCCTCCCAACGTTGAATTGGAATGGATAAAGGTTGTAGAAGACCCAGGGTCTTAATTGTCTCAACTTTATTTTGCTGGAAAACCAAACATTCCACCACAAACTTTTGAATATCAGATTTAAGGCCATCCCAAAAAAATTCTTTCTTCACCCTGTGTTAAGTTTTTAAAATTCTTGAGTGTCCTCCTAAGGGAGAGGTGTGCAATTCCAAAAGATATTTTTTTTTAGTTGAGAATTCTTACAAAGATATAATCGATATTTGTACCATAAGGAATCATTTTTCAAACTAAATGTATCAAATGTACTAGGATCTTGCTGCAACTTTTGAATGAGTGTCCACAATTCTTCATCATTCTTCCATTCATCCTTTGCTTCTATTATCCAATCTGGTTGGATAATAGAAATGTAACAAAGCAATGCTTCCACCTCTTCATCCTTTCTTGAGAGTGCATTTGCAACAACATTTAACTTCCCTTTTCTGTAGATGATTTCAAAGTCATAACCCAACATCTTTGTGACCCACTTTTGCTGCTCTTTTGAATATAGTCTTTGTTCCAAAAAGTAGTTAAGACTATTATGTTCAGTTTTTACCTTGAAGTGTCTTCCCATTAGGTAAGGTTGCCATTTATTTAGTGCATGTAGTATTTCCAACATGTCCTTCTCATAAATATCTTTCTGTAAATACTTTCCTTTGATTGGATGACTTTAAAAAACAATGGGTCTTCCTTCTTGCATTAAAACAACACCAATTCCATTTCCTGAGGCATCATATTCCACAATAAAGGTTTTTGTGAAGTCTAGCGTAGCTAAGACCGGTGCTAGGCACATTGCCTCTTTAAGATGTTCAAAGGCCTTAGATTCTTCAAGAGTCCATGAAAATGAATATTTCTTCAATAATGTTGTTAGAGGTGCTGCTATTCTCCCACAATTCTTAACAAACTTGCGATAATATCCTGTTAATCTGAGAAATCCTCGCAAATGCTTTATGGTTGTGGGTACTTTCCACTCAATGGCTTTAATTTTGTTAGGGTCTACCTTAACACCCTCCTAAAATACAATATGACCCAAATATTCCACCTCTTATACTCCAAAGAAACATTTGGAGGTTTTTGCATATAATTGTTTCTCCTCCAATAGTTTGAGCACACTCTCAACATGTTGAACATGATTCTTCCAAGACTTGCTATAGATTAGTATATCATCAAAAAATACTAACACAAATTTTCTAAGGAATGGTTTGAAAATGGATTTCATCAACCCCTGAAATGTAGAAGGTGCATTGGTAAGGCCAAAAGGCATGACCAAAAATTCATAATGAACCTCATGAGTTCAAAATGCTGTTTTTGGAATATCTTTAGTCTTCATTCTAATTTGATGATATCCTGAATGAAGATACAACTTGATAAAACAAATTTCTCCATTTAATTCATCCGATAATTTATCAATCACATGAATGAGAAATTTATCTTAAATAGTGAGCTTATTGAGCTCCCTATAAATCCAGACACATGCGCCATGATCCATCCTTCTTGTGCACCAATACTACTGCAACAGAGAAAGAAATTTGACTATGTTGAATTATACCAACCTCTAACATTTCTGCTATCATACGTTCAATTTCTCTTTTTTGGACATAATGATATCTGTAAGGCCTGTTGTTTGGAGGAACACTTCCTGGAATCAAATGAATAGCATGATCATGATCACGAATAGGTGGGAGTCCTTTGGGAGTTTCAAACACCTTGGAATAATTGTCCAAGATTTTTTGGAGATCTGCAGAAATAGACGATTTTGATGTTGGAACTTCTAGTGAGCATAATTGTGCAATTACGCCTTGTTTTTATTTCTTCAGAAGTTTTTTCATGACATTTAAGCTTATTATCTTTCCTGGATTCCCTGCGATACCCCATAATTCAACTTCCTTTCCTTCTGAAAAAAAATTCAATAAAAGTCTTTAAAATTAAAAGCTACCATCCCCAAAGATTGTAACCATTGTACTCCTAGTACAACATCAACACCTCCCATTGGAATGGAAAGCATTGGACTATTCAATACATATTCCTCCATGGTTAGCTTGATATTATGGAATTTTCCAGAGAAAGTTATAGTTCCTTGATTTGCAACCATCGCTTGACACTTTCGTGATGGGTATAAGAAGCAATTCAATTCCTTGGCTACCTTAGAATGAATAAAATTATGGGTACTACCTGAGTCAATCAGTAATATTACCTTTTTTTTCTTGATATGTCCTTCTATCTTGAGAGTTTGAGGAGTGGTAATTTCTGCCAATGCATTACTAGATATGGTCAGACTTATTTTTTCTTTCTCTAGGGTTGGTTCTTGGTGTATATCCTCTTCTTTTGAAGTTTCTTGTTCATTTTCTTCCTCCTTTTCACAATCTATGTAAAATAATTTGTTCTAAGAACACTTATGACCTTTAGTGTATTTTCTATCATACCTGTATGACCCTCTGCTTCAATTCTTCAAAAAAGGTTTCAGTACTGCTTCAATACTTCCAATATCTTCTTTAACAAGTCCTAAAAATTATTCACAATCTTCTTCAACAAATGCCTCAAATAGTCTGCAAAAATGCTTCAGTGGCTAGTTCATAAATGTCATCTTCAACAGGCCTAGTTTGTGTCTTGATGGGAGAAAATGGCTTCAAAAATGATGCTTCTTGATAGATGAATTGTTCAACAATAGTTAATAAATCCGCCCCAACAAGCCTTCAAGGTATCTCTAAGGGATAAACTTCAATATTCCAAAACTGTCTTCAAGTATTTTTACGAAGTTTCTCCAAACGTAGACCAAGATGCCTACTCCAAAAGTGTCTTCAAGGTCTCTTCAAGTATGATTTCAAGGTACTCTTCAAAGTATTCTATAGAAGATGTTCTTTAATTTTTCTCCAAATAATCCTTCTTCAAGCCTACTCTTCTATTCTTCTATAATTCTCATATTCAACAAAATCAATTTTTCCTCGATGATAAGCTTCTTTCTCCACATGTACTTGTTAGAAGATATCAACCTCCCTTTTCTTGAATTGATGACAAGAAATTTAGGCATCCTTCCACATTTGATCACATACTTAATCACAATGAATTTTGTTCAATTGTAATAGAGGTATGGCATAGTCTCACTCCTCTTTAACAAGAGTACAACCTTTCATAAGGTAACCAAAACAAATTTTGTTGTTTTTCACAGAAAAATAATCTCAGAAAATTTGTTGTCCTAGCTCCAGATTCGAACTTTATAGATTGTATGGCCAAGGTAATATGAGTTGTAGGTATATTAAGTCTCAGGATGATTACATGTTGTAAGATCTACAAAGTGAATAAGGAAATTCATGTCGTGTTCTAGAGTCTTAGTAGTCGGATGACATATCAGTCTGGCTCGTAGACAGATTGGAGTGTGGAGTGAGAGCCAGCCAACCACGACCCCGAATCAAGGTGGAGCCCATGTAGTTGGGCTTGCGGGTCTGTCTCAATGAATGGAAAAGGGGGTTGGACCCTGATCACTCGACTAACCTCTAGCGCTCAAACCCAACCTCAAGTGGGACTTGCGATTTTACTCATCGAAGAAATATGCACTGAGGAACTTCACGTTGAGGGAATATGGCAAGAATATTGGCCATATATACGAATTTGATCAGAGGTGAAGCATTGGAGTTGGAATTCATTGGCCATATGTACGAATTTAATAGGTGAAGCATTGGAATTGGAATCTGATTTCATCAAGTGGTATCAGAGCAGGGAAACATTTCATATATTGGAATAAATTTCAACTATGGTTGGGTAGAAGTTTTTGCAGAAATTAAACAACTGCGGTTGTGGGTATAATTGTTGAGAGAAGTGAGTAGTGTGCAACAATCATAGGAGCAGAGGAAGAACAATAAGGTTCTAGATGAGGTGAAACTGTGATGCCAAAAGATCGAGCCAAAGGAGATAGTTGGTGAGCTGTATGTGTAGATTATGGTTGCAACTAACTGTTGAGCAAGGGGAGAATCTTAGAGAAACATGCATATGAGGAAGAAGACCAACATGGAGATGAGCGAGATGCAACAATGAAGGAATATGATCAAGAGATCATGAAATTTTATAAATGCAGGAGTATGCTCTAGGGAATGAACACTAGCCCAAACCAGATATAATTCTCATAGGATTTCAAAAGGAGTGAGATGGTAGCTAGAGGAAAAGGACATGAATTTCTTTATATGGTCCTTTCCTCAAGTCAGGGTCGTGGTTGGTCCTCACCCATTCTTCACTCCAATTTTTCTATGAGCCTGACCTTTATTTTTCCCAATTGAGACTTCATCCCACTACTCGACTAACTACCAACACCCGACCCCAACTTGGGGAGTGACTTGTGAGTTCATTCATAAAGGAAATGCACATTGACGAAATTCACATTGAGGGAATATGGTAAGAATATTGGCCCTATATGTGACTCAGGTTGGAGGTGGAGCACGGGAGTTCGAATCTGAATAGAGGGTGAGCTATTGTTGTGCAACAATGGTAATAAAAGATAGGTTTAGTGGGCCATAACCTAAAGAATTCTAGAGTTGAACCATCCAAGGATAAAATTTGAGAAACCTCCAGAATTGGTTTTCATCAAGTGGTATCACAGTAGGGAAACATTTCTTGCAAAGGAACAAATTCCAACTGCAATTAGGTAGAAGTTGTTGTGGAAATTTCACAACTACGGTTGTGGGTAGAATTCTCGAGAGAAGTGAGAAATGTGAAACAACTAGAGTAGAAGTGGAAGCTTAAGAAGGTTCCACAAGAGGTGAACCTGTGATGCCAAAATATCAAGCCAAAAGATAGAGCTAGTGAGGTGTTTATGGAGGCTATGGTTGCATCTCACTGATAAGCATGAGAAGGAGCTCAGAGATACGTGTAGTGGAGGAAGAAGAACGATATGGAGATTAATGAGATGCAACAATGAAGGCACATGATCAGGATACCTTGAAATTTTCCAAGCTGGAGAGTATGATGCAGGGACTGAACCCCACCCCAAACCAGATTTGATTCTCATATGCTTCTATAAGGATTAATGTGGAAGATAGAGGAAAATGACACATTCTGTTGATTTTTATGTAAAATATTTTAAGCCTCTAGAAGGCATACATGGTGATAATCCTCTTGTTTTTGTTAGCTTTGTTTTGGGTCTTTGTTATTTACTCTACCTATAAGTGTGTCAGAAGGAAGAGGGACAGAAAAATGAAATTTAGGCCAGAAAGGTATCAGGCCCTATGTGGTTGCCTATGTAATCCATTTATTTATTGTGAATATATATATATATATATATATATATATATATATATATATATATAGTGTGTGTGTGTGTGTGTGTGTGTGTGTGTGTGTGTGCATTGAGTATTATCATTATTCAATTTATGATTGTTGGATTTTTTCAATAACCATAACATTATTGTTTAATACCATGTCCGAGTGTGTGTTGGCCAAGAGCCACAAGAGACTCAGGTTCTACTGCACGAAGCCACCATTGTTGAGTGTTTACAAGAGGGATGATGCAATCATTAATCACCATAGGGATCAATCAAAACTTTGGAGTATTGACTAATATCAGAAACCATGCAGAGGAATGGATTTCAGTGGGAGATTGAGGATGGAAAAGTATCAAGATGATTGCAGCTCATCAGAACTACAAAGTGAATGAGTAAATTCATGTTGGGTTCTAGTAGTCGGCATAGTCAGATAAAGTCTTTGTTAAGCCAAATAAAGGTCAGGCTCATAGATAGATTAGAGTGTGGAGTGAGATCCAACCAACCACTACCCTAACTCGGGGCGAGGCTCGTGTAGTTGGGCCTGTGTGTCTATCACAATGAATGGAAAAGGAGGTTGACCCCTTGACTACTCGACTAACTGCTAGCGCACAACCCTAACCTCAGGTGGGACTTGCAAGTTTAGTCACTGAGGAAATTCGCATCGAAGAAGTTCACATTGAGGGAATATGGTAGGAATATTGGCCATGTATGCAACTATGGTCAGAGGCGAAGTGCTGGAGTTGGAATTTGAATGGAGGGAGAGCTCATTTCTGCACAAAAATTAAATCTAAGTTTGATGGGCCATAACCCATAGGCTTTCAGAGTTGAACCATATGGGGATGAAAATTTAATAGACCCCAGAATCAATTTTCATCACTCTAACTCATGATGTCCAATAATAAGAACATCATAAATATGACCACCACACATCAGATAAAGAAAAATAGGAGTTAAATTTAATAAATTCTTTAATTTAGTTATACTAAAATCCTCTACATAAACTTATTAAATATTATGATTAATATATTTTTCAAGATTTAATCAATTGTATAACCTTATGTATATATGATTCACCATTAAATTAATAATATGTTTATTTAATTTTTATCCTTTCCAAATTATTATGTGAATTGTATAGGTATGGTTTGAACTTATCCATTATCATATGAATTTGGAGGGTCTGGTTTGTTAAGTTGTTGGTTGGTTAGAAAGTAAGTTTTAGCCTACCACCATGTAAAGGAGCTTTGTATAGTTTAAGATAATTGATTGTAGGTTGAATAATTTTTTTTAAAGTATACACTTGATCTAGCTGGATATTGGTCGCCACCCACCTATTCCACCTAGAACTCTAGTTCATTTCATATGTTTCCTTGAATATAACAACATTTACTATTTTTAACAGTTTTTTGGGTGAGGTCTGCAATAGACCCATTGCCATAGGAAGTGGCCTGCATAAAATAATGTAGAAATCAGAAAGGTATTTCCAACGAGGTAGCGTACGCACCAAACATAGATCCATTGCCATAGGAAGTGGCCTGCATAAAATAATGTAGAAATCAGAAAGATATTTCCAATGAGGTAGCGTACGCGCCAAACATAGATCATATGACCAAGTTACGACCCTAGGAACTTGGTTGCCCAACTAACCCCAAGAGGACCCACAAATGCTTTGCGTTCCATCTCCCAGGGTTAGGGTTTTGGTTGTTTAGGGTTTTCCTTTGTTGTTCAATAATAAAATTTCCTTGAGCCTCATTGTAACACAGTTCAGAGGCATGTAGCCACCACATATATTCTCAAAGATAAGCTACCATCGCGCGAGCTAGTTTATTTCCACTATGCTTGTAAGCATGTTTCGGTTCTTTGATATTAATGAAATAAATATTTATTTTTGCTGCATATTTTTGTTTACATTTATATCCGTATTATGTTGTGTTCCTACATAAGTTTGGATCAGTTGTATCAGACTGGTCTTCTCTTTCTTTGTTTTTATTTGCATGTCCCCAACAAGGTCCTGGTATAAGGAGTTAGGGCTTGAAATGGTTGAACCTTTGTAAGACCAGCCTCGTAAACTCCAATGACCTCCCACAGGGGAAGAAAATAAAGACAAGGGAGTAGCATATTCTTTCAAAATATTACTCAAGGAAGTCCTCAAGCATCAAAGGAACGTGATGATGGATAACTTTGCCCATATCCTGTGGCGACTACCCACAGGTGACACATCTTCATCCAATAACCACTCTGGAGGCACCACTCCCTTTAAGGTACGAGACAACTTTGACATTCCCATATTTGAAGGCTAGACAGATGCATATGTCATAGATAAATGGTTAAATTTGTTGGAATGGTATTTTCCGGTTCATGATTTTTCCAATCGAGAAAATATTACTTTTTCACTCCTCAAAGCTGCCCCCCATGTCAAGGACTAGTGGGAAACCTACTATGAATAGAGGGAAGAGAGAGAACCCTCACAGTTTTTAGCCACACTCATTTTCAATTCTATTTGAGATGCCATCAAGGAACAATATTACCTTGAGGGGAGCTATGAGGACAAATACATACAATGGATGACACTGTAGCAAAGGGAGAAAGATGTTCATGAGCTATCAAATCTTTTCCATACACTACACAAAATGTTGGGTATCAAAGATTTAGAAGAACATTTGGTGCTCAAGTACCGCAATTTCTTGCAAAAATACATTCAGGAGGAAATGGAGTTCGTGGACATCTCCTCACTTGGTGAAGCATACTGCTACACTAATAATATTTAGCACAAATTTAAACAAAAGAAGCAAGGCTTTGGATTTATGAATCTGAAGCAAGGGAAATGCACCCCCAAATCGCAAAATAAAGGAAAAAGCTAAGGTGGGGCAACGCAGGACAACTCGTTGAAGCTGCAACAAAAGAACAACACTACAAATACAAAGAAGGATATGGGGAAATGGTGTGAGTTCCATAAGAGCCCCACACACAACATAAGTGATTGTCGAGCCAAGCAGTCATTGGCGGCCGAGATGAAGGCTTCTGAATCAGATGCATGTTTTGAATCTAAGTCAAAATCCAAAAAGGGTAATGACAAAGGGAAGCAGATTATTTATTCGGAGCCCAGTGCCACCATTGCCACGACTAAGATCCAGAATATTGACCCCGAATATCTAGAGGAGGGGGAGAGACTCTTCCACTCATAAATGTGGGTGAAGGGTTCTCTGTAGCAGTTCATTGTTGACATCGGGAGCCAAAAGAACTTCATATATGCAGTGGTCGTGAAGAGGTTGGGCCTACTGACCAAACCGCACACATAGTCGTACACCATCAGGTGGCTTCACTGAGGACGAAATATCCACATCAACCGGCAGTGTCACCTTCCTTACAAAATCAAGTATTTCATAGATGAGGTATTGTGTGATGTTGCCCCTCTTGAAGTTTGTGATGTATTATTAGGCAAAACATACTTATGGAATCATCATGCTATGTATGAGTCTAGACCTCACATTGTTATTATTTCTTTGGTTAATAAGTTATACAGGATACCAAAGGTAGCACCGCCTATTGCCATCTCTTTGATCTTTGTGAAGTAAAGCAAGAAGATAATTTCTCATATTGGAAATTTGTCTTCCTTATGATCCACCCTCAGGAAAAGAAGAATACTATGGCCACATCCATAGCCTCCACACAGGGCTCCTCTGCATGGCAACAATAGATGGAAAAGCTCGTGCAAGAGTGTAGGGACATCTTCACTTCCCCCACAGAGGTACCCCTGCACTGTTAGGTCAAGCACTCCATCGATCTGACCCCAAGCATGATGTTACCCGATAGGCCGATCTACCAACACTCTTTTATGGAGAATAATGAAATTAAGAGGTAGATTCAGGATTTGTTGCAAAAAGGGCACATCAGGTCAAGTTCATCACCCCGTGGGAGACCAATCGTGTTGGTACAAAAGAAAAATGACACTTAGAGACCTTGTATTGACTATCGAGCATTGAATAATATCCCTGTCCAAAATAGGTATCCAATCATATAGATTGATGAAATGTTGGACCAACTCATGGGGCCCAAATATTTCAACAAGATTGATTTGAAGTCTGATTATCACCAGGTCCCAATCAAACCCTCTGATGTGTGGAATACTACCCTCAAATCCAAGGAGGACCTTTTTGAATGGTTGGTCATGCCTTTTGAGTTGATGAATTCCCCCACAACCTTCATGAGGCTGATGGACGATATCTTTCACCTTTCACCAAATCATTTGTGCTAGTGTATTTGAACGACATCCTGATCTTCATCCATAGTTGGGAAGAGAACCTGCACCATATATGGCAGGTCATCCAAACCCTGCAACAACACAAGTTATGTGCCAATTTGGAGAAATTCACTTTTGGTATGACCCAAGTTCAATATATAGGGTACATCATTGATGAGCGTGGTGTGCATGTGGACCCAACCAAGATACAAGTTATTCAAGATTAGCCAGCCCCAACCACTCTGCTAAAGCTATGCAGCTTTCTGGGACTTGCCAATTTCTACAATGGGTTCGTGTTGGGTTTCTCTCATATCACTTGGCCTTTCATTCAAGTCACCAAGTGCAGAGAAAAATAAAATTTATTCTTGTCCGAAGCCCAACAAAAGGTATTTGTTGAGTTGAAGAATCACGTTTTCTATGCACAAGTGCTCACATTACCAGACCTGAAACAACCATTTGAGATTGAGACAGATGCCTCTAGCTATGCTATCAGGGAAGTTCTTACTCATTAGGGGAATCTCATGGCATATTACAGTGAGACACTTTCAGACATAGTTTGAAAGTACCTCACCTATGACAAGAGATGTATTCTATTTTACAGGCTTGCCGACAATGGAAGCATTACGTTTTTTGAAAGGAAACACTCATCCACATAGAACACTAACCCCTTTTGTTCTTACAGACACAAGGAAAGTTGCATAATGATCACCATCAGAAATGGTTCACATATTTGCAACAGTTCCACTTGAACATCAATTACAAGAAGGGAAACACCAATAATGTTGCATACTGTCTCAACCAACCACTGGTCATGGCGCTGACCATTGTGCTCAACTCTTCTGGACATGAGAATTTGGGGTGGCCACATCTTTCCAAGAGCAATCCAGAACTCAACAACACATATCAGATGCTCCTAGAAGGCAAGCAAGTTCCAGATTTTCACCTCAAGGGACAACCTGTTATGTCACCTGTTATGCCACTTGTTATGTGCCAAGATGATCTAGGAGGCGCACTACAATGAGGTCGCATGACATTTCAGAGTAGAGAAAACATTGGCAGTACTGCAAAAGTATTTTCATTGGCCGAAACTTCGATAGGATGTTGGGAAGTACATTAGATCCTGCACTACCCGCGCCATTTCCGAACTGAAAATCAAGAAGAAAAGCCTATATACTCCTTTGGCTACCCCTAGATGGCCTTGGGAATCCATATCCATGGATTACATGTCGGGCCTCCCTTCTACTAAGCATGGAAACAAATTTGTTTTCGCGGTATTTGAAATATTCTCTAAGATGACCATCATGGCGGTGTTGTGAAACCAACTCCAAAAAAAGAAGAAAAGAGATATCAATGCCTTAGATATAAGCCACTTCGAGGGGGCAGCCTCCAATACATTACATGAATGAACAATTCTTGAATGATACAAATTACAAAACCTCCTTTCTATATATAGGAGTCCATGGGGCCATAATGTAATCCTAGTGGGGCCACAATGTTTTCCTAGCCGACCTAACAATAATAATTTAAGGGCACAATAATAAAAATATTGGGGTTACAGGGGCACAATAATAAAAATAAGGGGGTTACACTAACAACAATAAGGGGCTATACTACTAATATAGGGACCTAACATGCCCCTCTCCTTCAAAAAAGTGTTGTCCTCAACACTTGAGTAGCTCTGGGTGCTTCTGTATAAAATTCTCATCCTCCCATGTAGAATCTTCAGTGGGTAAGTTCTTCCACTTGATGAGATAATTCTAAAAGTTAAAATTTTCGTAGGTCATGAGTTCTATGCTCTGACCGTAACAGTTCCACATAGACTTTTCTTCCTCATCAAGTTCTGGAAATATTGTTTGAACTGGAAGTTTTTCACATATAACCTTCTTTAAGCATGAAACATGGAAAAATGGATGCACTCGTGATGAAGGAGGAAACTCCAATTTGTATGCCATAATACCAATATTTTGTAACACCTTGTAAGGACCATAATACTTTGGCGATAATTTATTATCCTTCTTAGCTTACTTGAGGGACATTTTTTTGTATGGTTGTAGTCATAAAAATACCCAGTCTCCTACATCAAAACTTCTCTCACAAGATGTTGCTAAGTTAAATGAGCCTATCTGAGTTTTGAGTTTTTGGGTTATCCTAAGAGTTGGAGAACTTTTGTTGATGCTCGAGGTGATCTTCCACTGCTTGAACCTTCTGACTTTTCTCTTAGCATAGTGTGATACGTGGATGATATCCATAAAGTGCCATAAATATTTTTGTCAAGTATGAAGGCATGTTATACCACCATTCAGTGAGAGGTAACCACTTGACCCATTATGTTTGTTTATCAGATACAAAACAACGAAGATATCCTTCCAAAAATTTATTTACTATCTCAGTTTGACCATCAGATTGAGGATGATAAGATGAGATATGAACTTATTGAGTACCCAAACAAGAAAATAACTCCGTCCAAAAATTTCCAGTAAAAATGGGATCTCTGTCGCTCACAATAACCCTTGGGTTTCCATGTAGCTTTTGAATTGTGTCCATAAATGTAGTAGCAACTATACTTGCTTTAAATGGATGAAATAATGCACAAAAATGTGCATACTTGGTAAGTCTATCAACTACAACCATGATGACACTCTTTCCTTCAGACTTAGGTAAACATGTGATAAAGTCCATTGAACTCTCCTCCCAACGTTGACTTGGAATGGATAAAGGTTGTAGAAGACCTGGGGTCTTAATTGTCTCAACTTTATTCTGCTGGCAAACCAAACATTCCGCCACAAACTTTTGAATATCAGATTTAAGGCCATCCCAAAAAAATTCTTTCTTCACCCCGTGGTAAGTTTTTAAAAATCCTGAGTGTCCTCCTAAAGGAGAAGTGTGCAATTCCAGAAGAATATTTTGTTTTAGTTGGGAATTCTTACAAAGATATAAGCGATCTTTGTACCATAAGGAATCATTTTTCCAACTAAATGTATCAGATGTACTAGGATCTTGCTGCAACTTCTGAATGAGTGTCCACACTTCTTCTTCCTTCTTCCATTCATCCCTTGCTTCTGTTATCCAATCTGGTTGGATAATAGAAATGGCACAAAGCAATGCTTCCACCTCTTCATTCTTTCTTGAGAGTGCATCTGCAAAAACATTTAACTTCCCTTTTTTGTAGATTATTTCAAAGTCATAACCCAACACCTTTGTGACCCATTTTTGATGCTCTTCTGAAGATAGTCTTTGTTCCAAAAAGTGTTTAAGACTATCATGATCAGTTTTTACCTTGAAGTGTCTTCCCATTAGGTAAGTTCGCTATTTCTTTATTGCATGTAGTGTTGCTAACTTTTCCTTCTCATAAATAGCTTTCTGTAAATACTATCCTTTGATTGGACAACTTTCAAAAGCAACAAGTCTTCATTCTTGCATTAAAACAACACCAATTCCATTTCCTGAGGCATCACATTCCACAATAAAGGTTGTTGTGAAGTCTGGCGTAGCTAAGACCAGTGCTAGGCACATTGCCTCTTTAAGATGTTCAAAGGCATTAGTTGCTTCAGGAGTCCATAAAAATGCATCTTTCTTAAATAATGTTGTAAGAGGTGCTTCTATTCTCCCATAATTATTAACAAACTTGCGATAATACCCTGTTAACCCGAGAAATCCTCGCAACTGCTTTGTGGTTGTGGGGACTTTCTATTCCTTAATGGCTTTAATTTTTTTAGGGTCTACCTTAACTCCCTCGTGAGATACAATATGACCCAAATATTCCACCTCTTGTACTCCAAAGAAACATTTGGATGTTTTTGCATATAATTGTTTCTCTTGCAATAGTTTGAGCACCCTGTCAACATGTTGAACATGATCCTTCTAAGACCTGTTGTAGATTAGGAAGGGTTTGAAAATGGAATTCATCAACCCTTGAAATGTAGAAGGTGCATTGGTAAGGCCAAAAGACTTGACCAAAAATTCCTAATGACCCTCATGAGTTCGAAATGCTTTCGGAATATCTTCAGTCTTCATTCTAATTTGATGATATCTTGAATGAAGATCCAACTTGGTAAAATAAATTGCTCCATGTAATTCATCCAATAATTCATCAGTCACAGGAATGGGAAATTTATCTTTAATGGTGAGCTTATTGAGCTCCCTATAATTCAGACACATGCGCCATGATCCATCCTTCTCGTGTACCAATACTACAGGAGCAGAGAAAGAACTTTGACTAGGTTGAATTATACCAACCTCTAACATTTCTGCAATCATACGTTCAATTTCAATCTTTTGGACATAAGGATATATAAGGCCTGATGTTTGGAGAAACACTTCCTGGAATCAAATGAATAGCATGATCATGATCACGAATAGGTGGGAGTCCTTTGGGAGTTTCAAACAACTTGGAATGATTGTCCAAGACTTTTTGGAGATCTGCAAAAATAGATGATTTTGATGTTGGAACTTCTAGTGAGCATAATTGTGCAATTATGCCTCATTTTTCTTTCTTTAGAAGCTTTGTCATGACATTAGAGCTTATTATCTTTCCCGACTTCCCTGCAATACCCCAAATTCGACTTCATTTCCTTCTAAAATTTTTTTCAAGAAAAGTTCTTAAAAATTAAAAGCTACCGTCCCCAAAGATTGTAACCATTGTACTCCTAGTACAACATCAACACCTCTCATAGGAATGGAAAGAATTTGACTATTCAATACATATTCCCCCATGGTTAGCTTGATATTATGGCATTTTCCAGAGCAATTTATAGTTCCTGCATTTGTAACCATCACTTGACATTCTAGTGTTAGGTATAGGAAACAATTCAATTCCTTGGCTACCTTACAATGAATAAAATTATGGGTACTACCTGAATCAATCAACACTATTACCTTTTTCTTCTTGATATGTCCTTCTATCTTGAGAGTTTGAGGAGTGGTAATTCCTGCCAATGCATTACACGATATGGTCTGACTCATTTCTTCCTCTTCTTGGGTTGTTTCCTAGTGTATATCCTCTTCTTGTTCATTTTCTTCTTCCTCTTCACAATCTATGTAAAATAATTTCTTCTCAGCACACTTATGACCTTTAGTGTATTTTCTATCACAACTGTAGCAAAGCCCTTTTGCTCTTTTTTCTTCCAATTGTTGTGGTGTCAACCTTGTAGTTTGTGGAAATCTAGGAGTAGCAACACTTCCTTCTTTATAGAAGTGAGTGGTAGGCTTCTTTGTCGCCATAATTTTACATTCAATTTTTCTTGCCAACCTGAATGCCTTCTCCAATGAATCAGGTTCCAAAACGTGAACTTCATGTTGGATGTTATCCTTTAAAGTACTTATGAAGAGATCAATCATGTGTTCCTCTGGAATATCAGTTACCCTTATATTCAATTTTTGGAAGTCCTCAATGTGCTCCCCCACTAAACCCTTTTGTTTGAGATTTATCAATTGGCTAAAGAAGGTGTTGCTCTTTGTATCCTCATAATGTGCTATCATTTCCTCCATAAAAATTGACCAAGTGACAACTTTTTTATGGGAGCAAAGCCATCGATACCATACAAATGTATTTTGTTCTAAATGTAAAGTTGCAATGCGTACCTTTTGTGTGTTTTGCACATTATGGAGATCAAAATATTGCTCCATCCGTAGTATCCATGTTACAGGATCCTTTCCATCAAACTTCCTCATATCCATTTTTGGAATATGGTGGTTCTTCCCTCCAACATTAGAGTTTATGAAATCACGATTAACATTTATTTTATTCTCATCATGAGTTTCCTCTACTATCTTTTCACCATTAGGAAACATTTCTTGTATCAACTTTGTCAAACCTTCCATGTCTGCCTTTAGATCATTCTTCATGTTTTCCATCTTAGCTTCCATGTCATCCATCTTAGATTCCATGCCAGCTTCCATGCCGTCCATCTTAGCTTCCATGCCATTCTTCAAACTATCCATCTTAGACTACACGCCTTTCTTCAAACCATCCATCTTAGTTTCCACGCCTTTCTTCAAAACTTCCATGTCATTTTTTTTTGCTCTTTGTGAGAGCGAAATTTGTTGCACTTGCTCTTGTAATTTTGATATGTCATGTTGCCATTATTCATCTTCATGAGTCATAGTAGAGCCTTATAAAGGCTTTATGGGTGTTGAATTCTTTTTAGGGGCCATTTTAGAATCCAATGCTGATATCTATTTTACAATATTCCCTTGGAATCAATTCAACTTGATTATTCAAACAGGACTTATGCAATTTGGAAAAAAAATATGCACACCTTTTACTTGCTTTTGAGGAGCTCGATATTGAAATTGAACTATCTCTATAATTGCAGCTCCTCAATATCTGAAATTCAGCCCTGTAGTAGCCCTCTGAAGCTTCTTTCAAATTCCACAGGTCTGACCTGATTTGGATTCTTCGAGGCAAAGTTATGTCCAAACTCCCACAATGACCTAACTATGGACTGGTTCAGCTCTGAAATTGATAGACAAGAAACTAGAGTCTGTGTACTTGTGGCCACTTTTTACAACATTCCAATCCGATGCTCAAAGAGAGAGTTATGAAGATTTTCCCATGATCACGTCTTTGAGATGAAATTTGGGAGCCTGAAAAAGCCCTAACTTACATAGACCATATCTCCGAAAATATTGTGAACGAAGCTCTGAAATGTTTGGAAAAAGTTCCTCAGGATTTCGTCTTCACACTCTAACAATTTCAGCTTCTGAAACTTCGTAGAAAAAATGTTATAGTGAAAATGCCACAATGACATGTTTAGGTTAAATTCAGGAGCCTGCACAAAGCCCTAACTTCCACATATCATATCTCCAAAAATATTACGAACGAAGCTCTGAAATTTTAAGATGATTTTCCTCAGGATTTCGGCTTCACGCTCGAAAAATTTCAGCTTCTAAAACTTCGTAGAAAATAATTTATAGCGAAAATTCCACGATGACCTGTTTGAAGCAGCGAAACCCTAGCATCCAAAGCTCTGATATCAAATGTTGTGAAACTAGCTCCAAAAATAGAAGAAAAGAGATATCAATGCCTTAGAAATAAGCCACTTCGAGGGGGAAACTGTTGAACCTTTAGTTAAACTGAGAGGGGGGGGGGTGAATCAGTTTAACACAGTCATGGTCTTTTAAAACTTTCCTTTAAACTTATTTACACTTTCATTTCATGATCAACTTACTATGTGAGCAATCTTAATATGTGAGAAACAAGTATTAAGTAGATTAGATAATGTAACATCAATCTGAATATGTGAGCAA
Organism: Pinus albicaulis; assembly: GCA_034641835.2. Lineage (NCBI taxonomy): Eukaryota > Viridiplantae > Streptophyta > Pinopsida > Pinales > Pinaceae > Pinus > Pinus albicaulis. Next base: position 1,417,170,055 of record CM076577.1, read on the forward strand.
CAAGTATTAAGTAGATTAGATACACCATATCAACACATAAACATCATGCACATAGACAATAGATATAAGTGGAAACCTATAAGGGAGAAAACCACATCTTATTATTGTTGTGATGCAAAGGCAAGCTCCAACTCCCTCTCAACACTGATTTTCTGTAGGCTCCTACCTCAATTCTGCAAGCTGCAACTTGCAAGGAAGCTCCAACTCCCATCTATTTTCTGTAGGCTACAACCTACAAGAGGCTCCTACCTCAGTCAGCTACAACTGACATCTATCAAGCTACAACTTGATATGGAAGCACCAACTTCCTCACTCTTTCATAAAAAACACTTGCTGATTTACTTGGATATCAGCTTTGTTCTGTACCTTCTTCACTGCTGTCCACTAGCCTTCATATCTGCCTTTTATCAACTCTGAGCCTTCACAACTTCTCTGTCTGTTCCTCTTTCTTCTTACCCTCTCTGCCTCATTTCTCCATTCTCTAACCTCTCTATGCATATCTTTGCAATATTATTTATAGAGATTATCTCATGACTGTTTGTATTCCACGGAGAATTCGAAGTGAATAGCCATGACTCTTTGCCTTCTGCCTTCTCATTTCTTTGTCCAGCTCATTCAGAAAAATATAACAATATTATACATTTTAGTTTTACAGTGGAGTTTCTTTTGCCTACCGGAGACTTGCCAATGCATCACAAACAATATAAAATAAATAAAACTTTACATTTTCAGTTACATAAATCAATTTCACTCAGCCATTTTTCCGGTCCTTGGCTCGCTGTGCATTTGTATTTTCTACTGCTGTCATGTAACTGTTCTGCATACCTCTGTTTCCCATGCATGTACACCTGTCAAACCCACATTTTCATTCCTGTGCATGTAAGAATGCATTCCCGTTAATGCCCAATCTAAGCTCACTTTCTGTGCAAATTCAAACCTCTAAGGAAGCTTATTTATATTCCTGGTTATAAAACCACACCCCCAGATTTCAATATCTTTGTCTCATGCGAAAGCTTTGAGCTTCAAATCTCTGTTTTTAAAAGCTTACAATACGCCTCATGTGCGGAAGCTAAATTCCTGTTATTAACACTATGGTTAGAATCCACATATCATAAACATACACGGGAGCATTTATTTTCCTTATGACCCTACGGTTATAAATCATAAAATGGCAACTAATTGTGGAAGTTTCTTATTTCAGAATCTATGGTTAAAACCATATAAATAAACCCATAACACATGTAAATGCTCTTCCCTTTTTATACACCAACCAACCCTTATATCCAGAATCATGTTTATAATCGGCGCTTTTCCTTCTATCGGACCTTTGGTTAAAACCATAATCAATACCCTTCATATAATATGTCGAATTAACATTCGAATATTAAAACTAGACCATTATAAAACTTTAACTTTCAATCTTCATATGTGACGTTTCCTCTATATACCATTTCTCTTATGGTTTATGAAAACCATACAAACCTCAGATTACATTTGTGAAGGCTTTACCTTTACACTCTTTGATTTACAATCAACCCCAGTTCACAATTTTCATATGCGGAAACTTTTCCTGTTTCAAATCTGTGGTAAATATCATAAGATAACCCCCATTCATGAATGCAGTCACTTTACATACGGAAGTTGTTTAATTAAGCCCATGGTTGAAACCATAACCAAGTTAATTTCATCATATTTGACATTCTACCCCCACTTCATGAGCTTCAAATCTTTATTGAATTTCATGTCTAGACCTATTATATAATGGTTCCTTATATGAATTGAATATGGCATAACCTTTAATTCTACTGCCGTTTATTAACACTTCCGGCTATAAAATAAACCATCGCATCAAACATAAATTGCACATAAAAAATGTTCCTTACCTTGGTTTATCTCTCGATATCATCCAACGGATGACACATCGTCGCATCAAACCACAATAATCCAACACATATCGCATTATTGAGATGCATGAGATTTAATTCTCAACTCATGCGATGAAACTGGGTCCCAGCCTTTAACTCACCATTCACATCCAACGACGAATAATTTATCGCGATCCAACCACAAATCCGACGGTAATCATGTAATATCGCGCAATTAACATGCACGAGGGTTATTCTTCAAAATTTACGTGAAACTCGTGGTATTTGAATACCACTATTATGTGATGTGTCAAACGATGAAACGTATCGCGTTTTTTTCCAACAAACTACTTACTGTTTTTAAATTATGCAAAAACCATAACTGTTTTCTGAATCCGCCTTTACTGTGTGTCACTCCTGGTTCCGTTTTGACTCGTGGTTCCATTACAATTCATAATTCCTTCTCCGATTCAAATATTCTTAATTTTCTATGCCTTCAATATTCCGAACAGGTTTAAATAAACCCCAACATTTAACCAATGCATGGTTAAATTGCTATGCCCAATTCAGTTAACCAACGTATAGTGATTCTATCTCTGCGCCTTCAATGCTGTGCCTTCGATTTCTTAAATGGTGATCCATCGCTGTACAGAGATTCCAATTCATGGTTTGCTCGGGTTCCAATATCCTCTTGCGCTTTCGATTTATTTGATTCAGTCTCCACGCGGACGGTGACCTTAATTCACAGTTTCGAACTTCCGATTTCGATTGTGGTAAAATCCACATGGACTTTAAAATCCTGGTCTCGCTTCACTTCAACTACACAATAAAACTTGAATTCAACTTTAATAGATTACAACATTCGATTCGGTCTCTATTTAACACAGTTATTCCTAGATTGATCCTCCTTTCACGGTTTACACACGACAAAGTGTATAACTAGACCCTCTTCTTGCATATAATAAATGAAGCCATCGTTTCATACAATAGCATCGACTCATTCATTCCTGAGATTGAATTATACCGTTCACACAATCCTGTAATCTTAATTTAAAACCACAATCGCACATAATAAATCAATCCTATGAATCCAAAGTACAATTGACAAGTTTCAATTGATTTTAACAATTCCACTAATACACCATAACTCAGAAACTAAACCTCTGAATTAAAACAATATTTACTCTGTATTAATTAGTGGCCTTTCTATCCTCTGTATTAATTAGTGGCCTTTCTATAATTGCCTCTGCTTCATGTCTATCTCCTTTGTGCTCCTTTTATGCTTTCTTACTGCTGCCTCTTTGCTACTCTGCTTCTCTCTTTGCTGCCTCTGCTACCTCTCTGCTTCTTTGCTGCCTCTGCTTCTTTTCTTCTACTTTGCCTTGTTGCAGGTTTAGGTGCTGCTCCTTTGTGCTCCTTTTCCATCAATGACAATATTTGCAACAGTCTTCCCCTTTGGCATTGATGGCAACACATCCACCAATACTCCAATGCTTCCTCCAAGTATTCCTCTGCCTATCTTCTTTTTCTTGCTTTTCCTCCCCCTTTGACATCAATGGTAAGGGGTTGCACATTGCTCAGTGTAGATTCTATATTTGCATTTCCTCTCTCTGAGTTGTGTTTAGGCCCTTCTTCTTTTGTCTTTTTATACCTTGCTGCTCCAGACTGGTGCACACGAGTTGTTGAGAGAACGCTTTTGGGAATTATTGAACTTGTATATATACAGTAAGTTGATACCATCCCAAAGTACAGACTCCTTGTACTTGTATAAAGCTGAAAGTGAAGATAATTCCACTTTATAGAACATACTTATATAGTTATACTTATATGCTCAGAGATGCATCATTTGGATCAATACTTAAAGATTGTGAATGCTCCATGTGTCATATCAAGCTTGCTTCAGCTATACTTCAGTCTATATTATAATCTTCATCTACGATGCATATCTATTGAGGAAGGTTGTAGATGGAGTAAGTCTTTTCTGCAATGCACATCTACAGTACACATCTGTTCAAATATGATGATGCCAATATATCTTTTGTGGTTGTGGTTCACCTGTACTGCCTGTTGGTGGTGATATGAGCTAGGATGCTGACAAGGATATTACACTTAGTAGCTGAAAGGTCCTTGTTGCTGATGTGAACAATGAATCAACCTAGAGCTTACAACTTATTGTGAGATTAGAGGATATCTTTCAATTTAAGAGACCAAATACCAACTTTACTATTTGTACAATGTACTTTCAAAACAAACCCTTGAGGCTAGATACATTCAATGTATTGTTCAGTCTCACTTATCAACTGTGAAATTTTCTTTATGACATAAGGGGGTATGTATGTCAATTATCAACCTCTTTTCAATGGTGAAATACCAGCAATTCCTTTCTGCTGAAGTATGCTTGTGATGAATCAATAACAGACTTTTGAGCTTCAACTGTTAGATTAACACAACTATTCTGTCATGATGATTTTCAACAAAAAACATCTTCATGTTGTTTAATTGATATCTCAGCCAACAGACTTCACACAATTTTATGAATGATCTTAAGAAAGGGGCCTTGAAGATATATATGTACTGACTTCAGGAAGGCATGTAGTTATATCTAGAAATATATCATGCTCAATATAATACTTCAAGTGTAAACACGATAATGATCCTTTTGCCCTTTCATTGACCCTTTTATGCTTTTAAAAATTCAGATAACGCTGGGATACTACCTTGATGTACTCTTGCCATAATCCTTTGATCCTGAGGACCTGTACCATACTGCTGCTCCACTAATAACAATTGGTATTCTGTTGATAGGCATGCTGCATTTACCTAAATATCAATTGATACTACCATGCAGAGATTTCACTTCATCTTGCACATGAACCCATAGTTAAGACAACCTTCATAGTTTCTCCTATTGAGCTCTCCACTGTTTTCAACAACAATCATCAACATACTGAATCTGATCTTGGCGTTATTAATCTTTTGCTTATTCTGTCATTCTGGTTTAACAGAATGTCACTGCATTTTCCTTTCTTGGACTGCTCCAGAATCATTGTTGCTTTATATACAATTCAACTGTTCTAACATAAAATCTTTGGGAAGACATCTTCAATTTCTATACTAGGAATCTTCATGGGCAGATCACTCAGAGATTTATCACTTACTTAAATGCATTCCTCCAAGGGAACTTTTCATTGATGAATGATGTAATGACATAATGATGATAGACACTTTTCTTACTCATCCTTCTTAATGTGATTCATTGTTAATTCTAGCAGTATGATGCACAATGTGATCATCCTTTATGGGTCTTTCCTGTTCTGTAGCTCAAAACATAATTTTTTTTTTTTGTGATTTTAACCATTATCACTTAGTGTGTTGATGTCTTCTTAAATTACATGTTCATTACAGATGTTCCCTTTACCATCATAGCTGGTTGCTGCCTTCTCTTCTTCCATCAATCTGTCAGCTATTGAATGCTTCAGATAATCTTCTTCCTCTACAGTTCTCTGTTAGAGAAATTGTCCTTTCCCTTCCTGATCTTATATCTGTCCTCATTCCAAGGAGCTCTTCTTAGACTAGTTTTGTGGGGACTATTTATGAACTGCTCTCCCCCTGGGATGTTGCTTCATATCTATCACTGGTTGGATATTTGCATTGATTCCTAGAGGAGCTCCCCCTGAGACTATGATGGATTCATTATGTTATTGAGGTAACAGGCTCCCCCTTTCTCTTTTCCTTCCATACTTTATTGGGGTTCTTCATAATGTCTACACTTCTTTTTGATTCATAGTTTTGTTTGATTTGATTAGATTTCATCTTCTGTCTAGATTTCTTTAATGTATATGGCAGATTACAGTCTTTTGCTTTGTGACCAAGCTTGAGGCATACATAACATCTTATTTTATCAAGATACATTTGAGCTCATATGTATAATATTTTATGCTCCCTTTTGAACATAATTTACATTCAACAAGTTTATGTCCAAAATTATTGCATGCATAATAGTAGCCATGGAAATGATTTGTGTACCTCGTGAAAGATTGTCTTTTCCATTTGCTTGCTTGAGGGGTTCTTCTCTTTTGCTGCATCCTTTGCTGGTTGGACTGGATTTGCTTTCTCTTGCAATATGCTGCAATATGTCCTAGTTTATGACAAGTGAAACATGTGATATTATTCATAGGAGGCAAGAACCTTCTTTGACATCTTCCAAATTTTTTCAATTCATATTCAAGTGTGTATGAGCCTTTTTCAGCTGAATGTTTCATCCTCTCATTCTCTATCCTTTCATGTTGCTGCTTGTTTCTGTTTGTTTCTTTGTAAATCATGTTCTTGCTGGCTTCTACTTCTGTTGGAATCTTCTGAGCTGCTTCATTATCTTTTACAGATTTTTCAAAGATGATATTCCTGTTATCTTCTACTTTGGACTTACTTGTTTCTACTTTATAGCCTATCCCAACCTTTATGAGAGGGGACCTTTGAGCATTTAGGATCTTGTCCAACTGTTCAGAGCTTGTCATTTGAGGAGTATTCATTATTAATTCTCTTTGGGTTTTTTCTAATTTCTTTCTCATGCACACTACTTCTTCTTCCAATTTCTCTTGCTTCTGAATTTTATCCTTTATTTGATTTTATAGAGTGTCTTCTACTTTCCTTGCTTCTTCAAGTTGTGTCTTCAGGCCAACAATTTCTTTCTTATCTTAATATTCTCTCCCATCACATATTTGCACCAATGTCTTAAGGTCTTTGTTTTCATTCTTCAATCTTTCTATTTCAGTCAAGGCTGTGTCAAGTTTGGCTTTTTCCTCAATTGTAATTTCTTCATGGTACTCACATCCATTCACCTTGGCAGGTATCTCATTTGATTGACCTTTTTCCTTTTGAAAGGAATCTTTCTTCTTCTTCTGGTTTATCTTTTCCTTCTTGGCAATGCAACCCCTTGTGTCTGCTTCATGCATGAAATGAAATCTATCCCAGATTTCTTTTGTAGAGGTTAAATCCATTATTAAATCAAGATCCTTGTTATGAAGACTGTTATATATCACACACTTTGCCTTGGAATTCCACTGTTGTTCTTGCACCGAGGGAGAGTCTGTGCAGTAACTATCACATACAAGTTTCCATACCTCAGGTTCATAAGCCATTAAATCTATTTTAACCTTATCTCTCCATTCAGAAAAGTTTGTTGTATTAACCACGGGTACATTTTGATAGTCCATGACTCAACCAGATCTCCTTCAAGCTATAAGGCTTACACCAAAGGAACCCGCTCTGATACCAATTGTTGAACCCTTAGTTAAACTGAGAGGGGGGGGGGGGGTGAATCAGTTTAACACATTCATGGTCTTTTAAAACTTTCCTTTAAACTTATTTACACTTTCATTTCATGATCAACTTACTATGTGAGCAGCAAGTATTAAGAAGATTAGATAATGTAACAACAATCTGAATATGTGAGCAAAAATTATTAAGTAGATTAGATACACCATATCAACACATAAACATCATGCACATAGACAACATATATAAGCAGAAACCCATAAGGGAGAAAACCACATCTTATTATTGTTGTGATGCAAAGGCAAGCTCCAACTCCCTCTCACCACTGATTTTCTGTAGGCTCCAACCTACAGAAGGCTCCTACCTCAATTCTGCAAGCTACAACTTGCAAAGAAGCTCCAACTCCCATCTATTTTCTGCAAGCTACAACCTACAGGAGGCTCCTACCTCAGTCAACTACAACTGACATCTATCAAGCTACAACTTGATATGGAAGCACCAACTTCCTCACCCTTTCATAAAAAACACTTGCTAATTTACCTGTATATCAGATCTGTTCTATACCTTCTTCACTGCTGTCTACTAGCCTTCATATCTGCCTTTTATCAACTCTGAGCCTTCATAGCTTCTCTGTCTGTTCCTCTTTCTTCTTACCCTCTCTGCCTCATTTCTCCATTCTCTAACCTCTCTATGCATATCTTTGCACTATTATTTATAGAGATTATCTCATGAATGTTTGTATTCCACAAAGAATTCGAAGTGAATAACCATGACCCTTTGGCTTCTGCCTTCTCATTTCTTTATCCAGCTCATTTAGAAAAATATAATAATATTATACATTTCAGTTTTACAGCGGAGTTTTGTTTTCCTACCGGAGACTTGCCAATGCATCGCAAACAATATAAAATAAATAAAAATTTACATTTTCAGTTACATAAATCAATTTCACTCAGCCCTTTTTCTGGCCCTTGGCTCGCTGTGCATTTGTTTTTTCTGCTGTTGTTATGTAACTGTTCTGCATACCTCTGTTTCCCATGCATGTACACCTTTCAAACCCACATTTTCATTCCTGTGCATGTAAAAATGAATTCCCGTTAATGCCCAATCTAAGCTCACTTTCTGGGCAAATTCAAACCTCTAAGGAAGCTTATTTCAATTCCTGGTTATAAAACCACACCCCCAGATTTCAATATCTTTGTCTCATGCTTAAGCTTTGAGCTTCAAATTTCTGTTCTTAAAAGTTTACAATACGCCTCATGTGCGGAAGCTAAATTCCTGTTATTAACACTATGGTTAGAACCCACATATCACAAACATACACGGGAGTATTTCTTTTCCTTATGACCCTGCGGTTATAAATCATAAAATGGAAACTAATTGTGGAAGTTTCTTATTTTAGAATCTATGGTTAAAACCATAGAAATAAACCCATAACGCATGTAAATGCTCTTCCCTTTTTATACACCAACCAACCCTTATATCCAGAATCATGTTTATAATCGACGCTTTTCCTTCTATTGGACCTTTGGTTAAAACCATAATCAATACCCTTCATATAATATGTCGAATTAACATTTGAATATTACAACTAGACCATTATAAAACTTTAACTTTCAATCTTCATATGCGGTGTTTCCTCTATATACCATTTCTCTTATGGTTTATGAAAACCATACAAACCCCATATTACATTTGCGAAGGCTTTACCTTTCCACTCTTTGATTTACAATCAACCCAGTTCACACTTCTCATATGCGGAAACTTTACTTGTTTCAAATCTGTGGTAAATATCATAAGATAACCCCCATTCATGAATGCAGTCACTTTACATACGGAAGTTGTTTAATTAAGCCCATGGTTGAAACCATAATCAAGTTCATTTCATCATATTTGACATTCGACCCCCACTTCATGAGATTTGAATCTTTATTGAATTTCATGTCTAAAACTATTATATAATGGTTCCTTATATGAATTGAATATGGCATAACCTTTAATTCTATCGCCGTTTATTAACACTTCCGGTTATAAAATAAACCATCGCATCAAACATAAATTGCACATAACCAATGTTCCTTACCTTGGTTTATCTCTCCATATCATCCAACGGATGATACATCGTCCCATAAAACCACAATAATCCAACGCATATCGCGTTACTGAAATGCACAAGATTTAATTCTCAACTCATGCAATGAAATTGGGTCCCAGCCTTTAACTCACCATTCACATCCAACGGCGAATAACTTATCACGCTCCAACCCCAAATCCGACGGTAATTGCATAATATTGCACAATTAACATGCACGAGGGTTATTCTTCAAAATTTACGCAAAACTTGTGGTATTTTAATACCACTATTATGTGACGTGTCAAACGCTGAAACGTATCGCATTTTTTTCCAACAAACCACTTACCGTTTTTAAATTATGCGAAAACCATAACTGTTTTCTGAATCCCCCTTTACTATGTGTCACTCCCGGTTCCGTTTTGACTCGTGGTTCCGTTACAATTCATAATTCCTTCTCCGCTTTTTATATTCTTAATTTGCTATGCCTTCAATGTTCCGAACAGGTTTAAATAAACCCCAACATTTAACCAACGCATGGTTAAATTGCTATGCCCAATTCAGTTAACCAACGTATAGTGATTCTATCTTTGCGCCTTCAATGCTGTGCCTTCGATTTCTTATACAGGGATCAATCGCTGTACAGAGATTCCAATTCATGGTTTGCTCAGGTTCCAATATCCTCTTGCGCTTCTGATTTATTTGATTCGGTCTCCACACAGACGGTGACCTTAATTCACAGTTTCGAACTTCCGATTTCGACTGTGGTAAAATCCACATGGACTTTAAAATCCTGGTCTCGCTTCACTTCAACTACACAATAAAACTTGAATTCAAGTTTAATACATTACAGAATTCGATTTGGTCTCTATTTAACACAGTTATTCCTAGATCGATCCTCCTTTCATGGTTTACACACGACAGAGTGTATAACTAGACCCTCTTCCTGCATACTATACATGAAACCAACGTTTCATACAATAGCATCGATTCATTCATTGTTGAGATTGAATTATACCGTTCACACAGTCCTGTAATCTTAATTTAAAACCACAATCACAGATAATAAATCAATCCTATGACTCCAAAGTACAATTGACAAGCTTCAACTGATTTTAACAATTCCACTACTACACCATAACTCAGAAACTAAACCTCTGTATTAAAACAATATTTACTCTGTATTAATCAGTGGCCTTTCTATCCTCTATATTAATTAGTGGCCTTTCTATAACTACCTCTGCTTCATGTCTATCTCCTTTGTGCTCCTTTTATGCTTTCTTACTGCTGCCTCTCTGCAACTCTACTTCTCTCTTTGCTGCCTCTGCTACCTCTCTGCTTCTTTGCTGCCTCTGCTTCTTGTCTTCTACTTTGCCTTGTTGCTGGTTCATGTGCTGCTCCTTTGTGGTCCTTTGCCATCAATGACAATATTTCCAAAAGTCTCCCCCTTTGGCATTGCTGGCAACACATCCACCAATACTCCAATGCTTCCTCCAAGTCTTCCTCTGCCTATCTTCTTTTGCTTGCTTTTCCTCCCCCTTTGACATCAATGGCAAGGGGTTGCACATCTCTCATTGTAGATTCTATCTTTGCATTTCCTCTCTCTGAGTTGTGTTTAGGCCCTTCTTATTTTGTCTTTTATACCTTGCTTCTCCAGACTGGTGTGCACGAGTTGTTGAGAGAACACTTTTGAGAATTATTGAACTTGTATATATACAGTAAGTTGATACCATCCCAAAGTATAGACTCCTTGTACTTGAATAAAGCTAAAAGTGAAGATAATGCCATTTCATAGAAAAAACTTATATAGTTAGACTTATATGCTCAGAGATGCATCATTTGGATCAATACTTGAAGATTGTGAATGCTCCATGTGTCATATCAAGCTTGCTTCAGCTATACTTCAGTCTATATTATAATCCTCATCTACGATGCATATCTATTGAGGAAGGTTGTAGATGGAGTAAGTCTTTTTCTGCAATGCACATCTACAATACACATCTGTTTAAATATGATGATGCCAATATATCTTTTGTGGTTGTGGTTCACTTGTACTGCCTGTTGGTGGTGATATGAGCTAGGATGCTGAAAACGATATTACACTTAGTAGCTGAAAGGTCCTTGTTGCTGATGTGAACAATGAATCAACCTAGAGCTTACAATTTAGTGTGAGAATGGACGATGTCTTTCAATTTAAGAGACCAAATACCAACTTTACTGTTTGTACAATGTACTTTCAAAACAAACCCTTGAGGCTAGATACATTCAATGTATTTTTCAGTCTCACTTATCAACCATGCAATTTTCTTTATGACATAAGGGGGTATGTATGTAAATGATCAACCTCTTTTCAATGGTGAAATACCAGCAATTCCTTTCTACTGAAGTATGCTTGTGATGAATCAATAACAGAATTTTGAGCTTCAACTGTTAGATTAACACAACTATTCTGTCATGATGATTTTCAACAAAAACATCTTCAAGTTGTTTAATTGATATCTCAGCCAACAAACTTCACATAGTTTTATGAATGATCTTAAGAAAGGGGCCTTGAAGATATATATGTACTGACTTCAGGAAGGCATGCAGTTATATCTAGAAATAGATCATGCTCAATATACTACTTCAAGTGTAAACAAGATAATGATCCTTTTGCCCTTTCATTGACCCTTTTATGCTTTTAAAAATGCAGATAACGTTGGGATACCACCTTGATGTACTCTTGCCATAATCCTTTGATCCTGAGGACCTGTACCATACTGCTGTTCCACTGACAACACTTGGTATTCTGTTGATAGGCATGCTGCTTGTACCTAAATACCAATTGATACTACCATGCAGAGATTTCACTTCAGCTTGCACATGAACCCATAGTTAAGACAACCTTCATAGTTTCTCCTATTGAGCTCTCCACTGTTTTCAACAACAATCATCAACATACTGAATTTGAACTTGGCATTATTAATCTTTTTCTTATTTTGTCATTCTAGTTTAATAGAATGTCACTGCATTTTCCTTTCTAGGACTGCTCCAGAATCATTGCTGCTTTATTGTTGGAACACCTAATCCTACATGGGTAGGTGTGGAATGCAAAAAGTCACAATGGAGTCCAAGTGACCTTGGAAGATGAAACCAAGAGTCACATCATTGTACTATAAATGTACATCTTTGTATAATGGAAAATAAGAAAGCCTCACGCTTATCCTTCATTGTGTGTTGAGTTTCTTGTGTGTGTGTTCATCTTCCTCATACACCATGTGTGTGCCTTAACATGGTATCAGAGCGGGCGATTGCTGGCCCTGCCCAAATTGAGTGAGCCATTTGTGTTTATGGCCTGTGCATATTTGCATTTTTGCAGCATTTAGAGAGTTTTTGCAGCAATGATTTTGACATTTTGCCGCATTCAGAATTGGTTTTGAAGAGGAGCAGCATTCAAAATTCCAGCATTCAGGCATTGGTTTTGAAGAAAGGCAGCACTGCCCATCTGAAGGTTTTCATTCTAAATTTTCTCTGCAATTTCTGCTTATTAAAATCTGCATTTTCAGGAGCTGCTCGAATAATGTTTAAAGAGGGTTTCTGAGAGAAAATTTCTGAGTTTTTCATTGAAAAATCTTTGCAAGTTTCTGGGTTTCTGAATACTTTTAAATTCTGCAATGGAGTAGATTGTTGTATATTTGAAAAAAATCTGCTGTTTTGAAGACTAAAATTCTGAAGTTGCCCTCATTTCTGCACTTTCTTCTGCTGCTGGATTTGTTCTGCTATACATCTGAAAAAAATTCCACTGTCCTCTGCTAGTCTACTCTCTGCTGTTATATTAAAAAAAAAAAAAAAAAAAACCCAACTGTTCTTGGCCTTTCGGCCTTCCCCTCTCTGCAATTTACGCACCCCCATCTACCTCTACATACGGCCCTCCCAAAGCTTCCCTCATGCGGCACACGTGCCCTCTCACTCTACCTCACCCTCATCTCACAGCATACGCTACAGCCTATCGTTCCCCCACAGCGAACGCATATCTCTTCACACACCTCCTAAAAACCGCTTCATAAAAACCGCTCCATCTTGCACACCCGCTCGCACCCTAACCAAAACCATTTACTCCCTCATCCCCGCGCTCAACAGATCTCCCCACCCTACGCTTCTGCAAACTCTGCCCGCGCCCCCTCACACTCTCCTCACAGTCGTGCGTTAACCCTGCCTACGCTCCTGCGCTCACCCAATCCGTCCCTTCTCCACTCCCTTGCCCGCAAACCCCTACCTTCCTACCTGCTACGCCGTCTCTCCTCCATAGCCTACGCTCCCCCTACCACCGCCTACCCTCCCCCTCTACATAGGCCTCCCACCTGTCAACGCGGCTCGAGCTCCCTCCCCTACGCCATATCTGGCCAGCCGCTCTGCATCCTCATGGCCTTTCGGCCTTCCCACTAAACCCTGCGCATACCTCACGGCTCACCCCTCTCTTGCAACACTCCCCCCTCTCCTTTGGCATTCGGACTTTGCCCCTTACACATCCGCCTTACCTGTCGGCCTTTCGGCCTCCCCCTTCCCAGCTTCTAAAATTTTTAAAAATCTCACCTTTTTAATTTTTAAATTTTTTAACATCTCCCTTTTAAATAAACTCCCTCCCATTTTTTAAAATCCCCCTTCCCTCCACGACTTTTTAAAAATTCGACTTTTAAATTTCCCCATTTCTAATTAATTCATCTTAAATTAATTTCTTTTGTTAATAAAAATCTTCCTCTCCATTTTTACTACAGTCCCTCATTCCCATTTTTTAATTATTCCTGTTTTTTTAAAATTTTTAATTACAAAAAAAAAACACAGAGAGAGAGAGAGGAAGGAGAGAGAAATGAACAGCAGTAAAAGAAGAAATGGCACATGAGGAAATGGTATATACATATTGCAGATTTGACATTATGTGATTTGTGGCATAAGGGTGATTTTCTGAAGAATTTTACATGAGAAGACAAGTTTGCCATCAGTTTTAAAACAACTCTTTGAAGAAAAATCAGCTGTCTTAAAGGCCTCTTGCACAAGTGTTTTGCTGCACATTTTTGCTGCATAGTGTTATTAAATTGACATTGATTTGCATCTTCATTCAAGACTTGAAGTGTAATTGAGTTGAAAATTTGTTGATTGTCCTCCATCATTTGAGGAGCACACTTTGTACTTTGAGAATTCCTTGGAGTCATTTGTAATTGTTTGAAAGAAGTTGAATCATATTGTAAACGGGTGCATTTTCGGTTGAAGCTGACACTCTTTCATTTTTTAGCCTAAGTTGAAAAATGGCTAAGATCAATGAGGCATTAGAGTTGTTGAATGACCTCATTCATTCCAATGTTGATGACACGATAAAAATGAGCAAGAATGCTCTTTGTAACATTCAAAGTTGTTTACAAGATGCACAAGAAAAGATTGAGTTTTTGCAGTTGGAAACTCAGCTTCAGCAAAAGAGTCACCATTCTGAACCTGTTTCTGTTCAGAAGATTGTGAAGGACTCTCATCAGAAGAAAGAAGACAAAGTTCCAATTGATTCCCATTCAGTTCCTTGTACTAGAGCAGATGTACATGCAGATGCAGCAGTTCAACCTGCACTTCCTAAGCCCATCATCAGACCTTGGGAAGATATTGTCCACAACAAGCACCGAACTTGTCTTGGATATGACAAGGATGTGACCTTTCATATTCTAGACTACACCAAGCCCATCATATTTCAGAGTGCTGGATTCATGTATGACAGTTCACCTGCAGCTGTTCCAGATCCTGTTCCACTTCCACAACAGATTGTAAAATTCCAAAACTGTGATCGAGTTGGCCATATGAAATATCACTGTTTTGATCTTCATCCATGCAAGCACTGTGGTCGGCACACCCATTCTTCAGACAGATGCTTCAGAAACAAGCCTCCTGCAAGAACCAAGATTCATCTTGGATGGATCGCTTCTTGGCAATGGGCATCAGCAACCAAGAAGATGTTTAAGTTGCATGTTAGAACTTGTTCACGGATATTGAGGAAACTTGCAGTTGAGTTTTCGCCATCATCTCACCTTGTCCCTGACAGGGGGAAAATGGTGGTCATGTACAAACTTCGACGTCAGATCAAGTGAGCCTGAGCCACAATCTCTCATTCCATGTTCAAAGTTTAAGCCAGAGACACAACAGTTCAAGTGAGCCTGAGCCACAATTTGTCATTCCAGATTCAGAGATGTAGCCAGAGACATGGATGCCCATGAGCATGCCTTCGGTTGGTGGACAACCTTAAACCATCATCTTTGGTTGGTGGACAACCTTAAACCACCACAGGTAGTAGACCTCCCTTCTTTTAGGTCGAAGGTATCCCTTTCATATATGAGGAACACTTCCTCTAGCAGAAGCCTTCAGCTTAGCAGCCTTCAGCTTAGCAGCCTTCAGCTTCTTGCCAACATTGGTTGAGTTCCAGGAAATGCTTCAAAGCATTCCAGAGTTGTTGGTAATCCTAAAACCATCACAGGTAGTAGACCTCCCTTCTTTTAGGTTGAAGGTCTCCCTTTTTTATGAGGGACAATTCCTCTAGCAGAAGCTTTTAGCTTCTTGCTAGTTTTGGAAGAGTTACGGGAACTGCAACAAGTTTTGCATTCCAGTGTTGGTGGCCATCCTTAAACCACCTCTTTTTTCCAACATTTAAGAGAGTTGATTCAGCCCAAGTGCTGCCATGTATACTTTGCAGATTTGTATTACAACTCTTTTCTTGGACTCACACATACCCCTTCGGATTAAGGGGGGATGTTGGAACACCTAATCTTACATGGGTAGGTGTGGAATGCAAAAAGTCACAATGGAGTCCAAGTGACCTTGGAAGATGAAACCAAGAGTCACATCATTGTACTATAAATGTACATCTTTGTATAATGGAAAATAAGAAAGCTACACGCTTATCCTTCATTGTGTGTTGAGTCTCTTGTGTGTGTGTGTGTTTATTCTTCTCTACACCATGTGTGTGCTTTAACATGGTGTTTAACATTTATATACAATTCAACTGTTCTAACATAAAGATATTTGGGAAGACATCTTCAATTTCTATACTAGGAATCTTCATGGGTAGATCATTCAGAGATTTATCACTTACTTAACTGCATTCCTCCAAGGGAACTTTTCATTGATGAATGATGTAATGACATAATGATGATAGGAACTTTTCTTACTCATCCTTGTTAATGTGATTCATTGTTAATTCTAGTAGTATGATGCACAATGTGATCATCCTTTATGGGTCTTTCCTGTTCTATAGCTCAAAACATTTTTTTTTTTTTTTTTTTTTTTGTGATTTTAACCATTCATCACTTAATGTGTTGATGTCTTCTTAACTTACATGTTCATTACAGATGTTCCTTCTACCATCATAGCTGCTTGTTGCCTTCTCTTCTTCCATCAATTTGTCAGCTATTGAATGATTCAGATAATGTTCTTCCTTTATAGTTCTCTGTTAGAGAAATTTTCCTTTCCCTTCCTGATCTTATAGCTGTCTTCATTCCAAGAAGCTCTTCTTAGACTAGTTTTGTGGGAACTATTTATGAACTGCTCTCCCCCTGGGATGTTTCTTCATACCTATCACTGGTTGGATATTTGCGTTGCTTCCTAGAGGAGCTCTCCCTGAGACTATGATGGATTCATTATGTTATTGAGGGAACAGGCTCCCCCTGTCTTTTTTCCTTCCATACTTTATTGGGGTTCTTCATAATGTATGCACTTCTTTTTGATTCATAGTTTTGTTTGATTTGATTAGATTCCATCATCTGTCTAGAGTTCTTTAATGTATATGGCAGATTACAGTCTTTTGCTTTGTGACCAAGCTTGAGGCATACATAACATCTTATTTTATCAAGATACATTTGAGCTGATGTATAATATTTTATGCTCCCTTTTGAACATAATTTACATTCAACAAGTTTATGTCCAAAATTATTGCATGCATAACAGTAGCCATGGAAATGATTTGTGTACCTGGTGAAAGATTGTATTTTCCATTTGCTTGCTTGAGGGGTTCTTCTCTTTTGCTGCATCCTTTTCTGGTTGGACTGGATTTGCTTTGTCTTGCAATATGCTGCAACATGTCCTTGTTTATGACAGGTGAAACATGTGATATTATTCATAGGAGGAAAGAACCTTCTTTGACATTTTCCAAATTTATTCAATTCATATTCAAGTGTGTATGAGCCTTTCTCAGCTAACTGTTTCATCCTCTCATTCTCTGTCCTTTCATGTTGCTGCTTGTTTCTGTTTTTTTCTTTGTAAATCATGTTCTTGTTGGCTTCTACTTTTGTTGGAATCTTCTGAGCTGCTTCATTATCTTTTACAGCTTTTACAAAGATGATATTCCTGTTATCTTATACCTTGGACTTACTTGTTTCTCCTTTATAGCCTATCACAACCTTTATGAGAGGGGACCTCTGAGCATTTAGGATCTTGTCCAACTGTTCAGAGCTTGTCATTTGAGGAGTATTCATTATTAATTCTCTTTGGGATTTCTCTAATTTCTTTCTCATGCACACTACTTCTTCTTCCAATTTCTCTTGCTTCTGAATTTTATCCTTTATTTTCTTTAGTAGAGTGTCTTCTACTTTCCTTGCTTCTTGAAGTTGTGTCTTCAGGCCAACAATTTATTTCTTATCTTCATATTCTCTCCCATCACATATTTGCACCAATGTATTAAGTTCTTTGTTTTCATTCTTCAATATTTCTATTTCAGTCAAGGATGTGTCAAGTTTGGCTTTTTCCTCAACTGTAATTTCTTCATGGTATTCACATCCATTCACCCTGGCAGGTATCTCATTTGATTGACCTTTTTCCTTTTCAAAGGAATTTTTATTCTTCTTTTGGTTTATCTTTTCCTTCTTGGCAATGCAGCCCCTAGTGTTTGCTTCATGCATGAAATGCAATCTATCCCAGATTTCTTTTGCAAAGGTTAAATCCATTATTAAATCAAGATCCTTGTTATGAAGACTGTTATATATCACACAATTTTCCTTGGCATTCCACTGTTGTTCTTGCACCAAGGGAGTGTATGTGCAATAACCATCATATACAAGTTTCCATACCTCAGGTTCATAAGCCATTAAATCTGTTTTAACCTTATCTCTCCATTCAGGGAAGTTTGTTGTGTTAACCACGGGTACATTTTGATAGTCCATGACTCAACCAGATCTCCTTCAAGCTATAAGGCTTACACCAAAGGAACCCACTCTGATACCAATTGTTGAACCCTTAGTTAAACTGAGAGGGGGGGGGGGTGAATCAGTTTAACACAATCATGGTCTTTTAAAACTTTCCTTTAAACTTATTTACACTTTCATTTCATGATCAACTTACTATGTGATCAATCTTAATATGTGAGCAACAAGTATTAAGCAAATTATATAATGTAACAACAATCTGTTAGGTCCTTATATTACTAGTATAGTCCCTTATTATTGTTAGTGTAACCCCCTTATTGTTATTATTGTACCATTGTAACCCCCATTTTGCTATTATTGTGCCCTTAAATTATTATTGTTAGGTCGGCTAGGATTACATTGTGGCCCACTAGGATTACATTATGGCCCCATGGACTCCTATATATAGAAAGGAGGTTTTGTAAATTGTATCATCCAAGAATTGTTCATTTATGTAATGTATTGGAGGTTTCCCCCTTGAAGTGGCTTATTTTTAAGGTGTTCATATATCTTTTCTTCTATTTTTGGAGCTGGTTACACAACATTTGGTATCAGAGCTTTGGATTCTAGGGTTTCGCTGCTCCAAACAGGTCATCGTGGAATTTTCGCTATAACTTTTTTTCTACGAAGTTTAAGAAGCTGAAATTTTTAGGGTGCGAAGCTGAAATATTGAGGAAGATTTTCTAAAACTTTCAGATCTTGGTTCGCAATATTTTCGGAGATATCATCTGTGGAAGTTAGGTCTTTTTTCAAGCTCCTAAACAGGTCATCGTGGCATTTTCGCTATAAATTTTTTTCTACGAAGGTTCAGAATCTAAAATTCATATGGTGCGAAGCTGAAATCTTGAGGAAAGTCGTCAAAAAATTTCAGAGCTTGGTTCGCAATATTTTTGGAGATATGACCTGTGGAAGGTAGTGATTTTTCAGGCTCCTAAATTTCATCTCAAAGAGGTGATCGTGGGAAAATTTCAATAACTCTCTCTCTGGGCAGTGGATTTGAGTGCCGTAAAAAATGGTCGCAAGTACACAGACTGTAGTTTCTTGGCTATCAATTTCAGAGACAAAGGACGAAACAGTGACACGTGGCAAGTCCTACAAGTTTTCTCTACTGAACCAGTCCAAAATTAGGTCATTGTGGGAGATTGGACACAACTTTGTCTTGGGGAATCCAAATTAGATCAGACCTGTAGCATTTGAAAGAAGCTTCAGAGGGCTACTACAGGGATGAATTTCAGATATTGAAGATTTTCAATTACAAAGATAATTCAATTTCAATATCGAGCTCCTCAAAGCAAGTAAAAGGTGTGTATTTTTTTCCGAATTGCATAAGTCTTGTTTGAAGAATCAAGTTGAATTGATTCCAAGGGAATATTGTAGAATAGGTATCAATATTGGATTCTAAAATGGCACCTAAAAATAATTCAACACCCATTAAGCCTTCAGAAGGCTCTACCATGACTCATGAAGATGAAGAATCGCAACATGATCTATCAAAATTACAAGAGCAAGTGCAACAAATTTCACTCTCGCAAAGAGCAACAAAAAATGAAATGGAAGTTTTGAAGAAAGGCGTGGAAGTGAAGATGGACGGTTTAAAGAAAGGCATGGAAGCTAAGATGGATGGCGTGGAAGTGAAGATGGACGGTTTGAAGAAAGGCGTGGAAGCTAAGATGGATGGCGTGGAAGCTAAGATGGATGGAATGGAAGCTGGCATGGAAGCTAAGATGGATGATCTAAAATCAAACATCTAAGATTTGACAAAGTTGATACAAGAAATGTTTCCTAATGGTGAAAAGATAGTAGAAGAACCTCATGATGAGAACAAAATAAATGTTAATCGTGATTTCATAAACTCTAATGTTGGCGGGAAGAACCACCATATTCCAAAAATGGATATGAGGAAGTTTGATGGAAAGGATCCTATAACATAGATACTACAGATGGAGCAGTATTTTGATCTCCATAATGTGCAAAACACACAAAAGGTACGCATTGCAACTTTGCATTTAGAACAAAATACATTTGTATGGTATCGATGGCTTTGCTCCCATAAAAAAATTGTCACTTGGTCAATTTTTACGGAAGAAATGATAGCACATTATGAGGATACAAAGAGCAACACCTTCTTTAGCCAATTGATAAATCTCAAGCAAAAGGGTTTAGTGGGGCAGCACATTGAGGACTTCCAAAAATTGAATATAAGGGTAACTGATATTCCAGAGGAACATAGGATTGATCTCTTCATAGGCACTTTAAAGGATAACATCCAACATGAAGTTCTCATTTTGGAACCTGATTTATTGGAGAAGGCATTCAGGTTGGCAAGAAAAGTTGAATGTAAAATTATGGCGACAAGGAAGCCTACCACTCAATTCTATAAAGAAGGAAGTGTTGCTACGCCTAGATTTTCACAACCTACAAGGTTGACACCACAACAATTGGAAGAAAAAAGAGCAAAAGGGCTTTGCTACAGTTGTGATAGCAAATACACTAAAGGTCATAAGTGTGCTGAGAAGAAATTATTTTACATAGATTGTGAAGAGGAAGAAGAAATGAACAAGAAGAGGATATACACCAGGAACCAGCCCCAGAAGAGGAAGAAATGAATCCGAACATATCGTGTAATGCACTGGCAGGAATTACCACTCCTCAAACTCTCAAGATAAAAGGACAAATCAAGAAGAAAAAGGTAATAGTGTTGATTGATTCAGGTAGCACCCATAATTTTATTCATTGTAAGCTAGCCAAGGAATTAAATTGTTTCCTATACCCAGCACCAGAATGTCAAGTGATGGTTGCAAATGGAGGAACTATAAATTGCTCTGGAAAATGCCATAATATCAAGCTAACCATGGGGGAATATGTTTTGACTAGTCCAATGCTTTCCATTCCTATGGGAGGTGCTGATGTTGTATTAGGAGTATAATGGTTACATTCTTTGGGGACGGTAGCTTTTAATTTTCAAGAACTTTTCTTGAAATTCTTTTCAGAAGGAAAGGAAGTCGAATTACGGGGTATTGAAGGGAAGCCAGGAAGGATAATAAGCTCTAATGGCATGACAAAGCTTCTAAAGAAAGAACAACGAGGCGTAATTGCACAAGTATGCTCACTAGAAGTTCCAACATCAAAATCATCTATTTCTGCAGATCTCCAACAAGTCTTGGACAATCATTCCAAGGTGTTTGAAACTCCCAAAGGACTCCCACCTATTCGTGATCATGATCATGCTATTCATTTGATTCCAGGAAGTGTTCCTCCAAACATCAGGCCTTATAGATATCCTTACTTCCAAAAGAGCGAAATTGAACGTATGATTGCGGAAATGTTAGAGGCGGGTATAATTCAACCTAGTCAAAGTTCTTTCTCTGCTCCTGTAGTATTGGTACACAAGAAGGATGGATCATGGCGAATGTGTCCGGATTATAGGGAGCTTAATAAGCTCACTATTAAAGATAAATTTCCCATTCCTGTGATTGATGAATTATTGGATGAATTACATGGAGCAATTTATTTTACCAAGTTGGATCTTCGTTCGGGATATCATCAAATTAGAATGAAGACTGAAGATATTCCAAAAACAGCATTTCGAACTCATGAGGGTCATTATGAATTTTTGGTCATGCCTTGTTGCCTTACCAATGCACCTTCTACATTTCAAGGGTTGATGAATTCCATTTTCAAACCCTTCCTTAGAAAATTTGTGCTAGTATTTTTTGATGATATACTAATCTACAACGGGTCTTGGAAGGATCATGTTGAACATGTTGACAAGGTGCTCAAACTATTGCAGGAGAAACAATTATATGCAAAAACATCCAAATCTTTCTTTGGAGTACAAGAGGTGGAATATCTGGGTCATATTATATCTCACGAGGGTGTGAAAGTAGACCCTAACAAAATTAAAGCCATTAAGGAATGGAAAGTCCCCAAGACAATAAAGTAGTTGCGAGGATTTCTCGGGTTAACAGGCTATTATCGTAAGTTTGTTAAGAATTATGGGAGAATAGCAGCACCTCTAACAACATTATTGAAGAAAGATGCATTTTCATGGACTCCTGAAGCAACTAAGGCCTTTGAACATCTTAAAGAGGCAATGTGCCTAGCATCGGTCTTAGCTACGCCAGACTTCACAAAAACCTTTATTGTGGCATGTGATGCCTCAGGAAATGGAATTAGTGCAGTTTTAATGCGGGAAGGAAGACCCATTGCTTTTGAAAGTCGTCCAATCAAAGGAAAGTATTTACAAAAACCTATTTATGAGAAGGAAATGTTAGCAATACCGCATGCACTAAAGAAATGGCGAACTTACCTAATGGGAAGACACTTCAAGGTAAAAACTGATCATGATAGTCTTAAACACTTTTTGGAACAAAGACTATCTTCAAAAGAGCAGCAAAAATGGGTCACAAAGATGTTGGGTTATGACTTTGAAATAATCTACAAAAAGGAAAGCTTAATGTTGTTGCAGATGCACTCTCAAGAAAGAATGAAGAGGTGGAAGCATTGCTTTGTGCCATTTCTATTATCCAACCAAATTGGATAACCGAAGCAAGGGATGAATGGAAGAAGGACGAAGAAGTGTGGACACTCATTCAAAAGTTGCAGCAAGATCCTAGTACATCTGATACATTTAGTTGGAAAAATGATTCCTTATGGTACAAAGATCGCTTATATCTTTGTAAGAATTCCCAACTAAAACAAAAGATTCATCTGGAATTGCACACTTCTCCTTTAGGAGGACACTCAGGATTTTTAAAAACTTACCACAGGGTGAAGAAAGAATTTTTTTGGGATGGCCTTAAATCCGATATTCAAAAGTTTGTGGCGGAATGTTTGGTTTGCCAGCAGAATAAAGTGGAAACAATTAAGACCCCGGGACTTCTACAACCTTTATCCATTCCAAGTCAACGTTGGGAGGAGATTTCAATGGATTTTATCACAGGTTTACCTAAGTCTGAAGGAAAGAATGTGATCATGGTGGTAGTTGATAGACTTACCAAGTATGCACACTTTTGTGCATTATCTCATCCATTTAAAGCAAGTACAGTTGCTACTACATTTGTGGACAGAATTCAAAAGCTACATGGAAGCCCAAGGGTTATTGTGAGCGATAGAGATCCCATTTTTATGGGAAATTTTTGGACGGAGTTATTTTCTTGTTTGGGTACTCTTTTAGCTCATAGCTCATCTTATCATCCTCAATCTGATGGTCAAACAGAGATAGTAAATAAATGTTTGGAAGGATATCTTCGTTGTTTTGTATCTGATAAACAAACACAATGGGTCAAGTGCTTACCTCTCGCTGAATGGTGGTATAACACTTCCTTCCATACTGCAGCAAAAATGACCCCATTTATGGCACTTTATGGATATCATCCACCATCCATCACATCATCTTTAAGGGGAAATTCGAAGGTTCAAGCAGTGGAAGATCACATCGAGCATCAGCAAGAAGTTCTCCAACTCTTAAAGGATAACCTGAATTTGGCACAAAATCGAATGAAACAACAGGCAGATCAACATCGCGGCGAGAGAAGTTTTGATGTAGGAGATTGGGTATTTTTACGGCTACAACCATACAAACAAATGTCCCTCAAGCAAGCTAAGAAGGATAATAAATTATCGCCAAAGTACTATGGTCCTTACAAGGTGTTGCAAAGGATTGGTACTATGGCATACAAATTGGAGCTTCCTGCTTCTTCACGAGTGCATCCAATTTTCCATGTTTCATGCTTAAAGAAGGTTATAGGTGAAAATCTTCCAGTTCAAACAATATTGCCCGAACTTGATGAGGAAGGAAAAATCATATTGGAACCTGAAGCAGTCACGGAAACAAGAACTCGACAGCTACGAAATCGATCAATTTCAGAGTATCTCATCAAGTGGAAGAACTTACCCACTGAAGATTCTACATGGGAGGATGAGAATTTTATACAGAAGCACCCAGAGCTACTCAAACGTTGAGGACAACACTTTTTTGAAGGAGAGGGGCATGTTAGGTCCCTATATTACTAGTATAGTCCCTTATTATTGTTAGTGTAACCCCCTTATTGTTATTATTGTACCCTTGTAACCCCCATTTTTCTATTATTGTGCCCTTAAATTATTATTGTTAGGTCGGATGGGATTACATTGTGGCCCACTAGGATTACATTATGGCCCCATGGACTCCTATATATAGAAAGGAGGTTTCGTAAATTGTATCATCCAAGAATTGTTCATTTATGTAATGTATTGGAGGTTGCCCCCTCGAAGTGGCTTATTTCTAAGGCGTTCATATCTCTTTTCTTCTATTTTTGGAGCTGGTTACACAACACAATATGAATATGTGAGCAACAAGTATTAAGTAGATTAGATACACCATATCAACACATAAAAATCATGCACATAGACAACAGATATAAGTGGAAACCCATAAGGGAGAAAACCACATCTTATTATTGTTGTGATGCAAATGTAAGCTCCACCTCCCTCGCACCACTGATTTTCATTAGGCTCCAACCTACAGGAGGCTCCTACCTCAATTCTGCAAGCTACAACTTGCAAAGAAGCTCCAACTCCCATCTATTTTCTGCAGGCTACAACCTACGGGAAGCTCCTACCTCAGTCAGCTAAAAATGACATCTATCAAACTACAACTTGATATGGAAGCACCAACTTCCTCACTCTTTCATAAAAAACACTTGCTGATTTACTTGGATATCAGCTCTGTTCTGTACCTTCTTCACAACTGTCCACTAGCCTTCATATCTGCCTTTTATCAACTCTGAGCCTTCACAACTTCTCTGTCTGTTCCTCTTTCTTCTTACCCTCTCTGCCTCATTTCTCCATTCTCTAACCTCTCTATGCATATCTTTGCACTATTATTTATAGAGATTATCTCATGACTGTTTATATTCCATAGAGAATTCAAAGTGAATAGCCATGACCCTTTGCCTTCTGCCTTCTCATTTCTTTTTCCAGCTCATTCAGAAAAATATAACAATATTATACATTTCAGTTTTATAGTGGAGTTTTGTTTGCCTACCGGAGACTTGCCAATGCATCAAAAACAATATAAAATAAATAAAACTTTACATTTTCAGTTACATAAATCGATTTCACTCAGCCCTTTTTCCGGTCCTTGGCTCGCTGTGCATTTGTATTTTCTGCTGCTATCATGTAACTGTTCTGCATACCTCTGTTTCCCATGCATGTACACCTGTCAAACCCACATTTTGATTCCTGTGCATGTAAAAATGCATTCCTGTTAATGCCCAATCTAAGCTCACTTTCTGTGCAAATTCAAACCTCTAAGGAAGCTTATTTCAATTCCTGGTTATAAAACCACACCCCTAGATTTCAATATCTTTGTCTCATGCGGAAGCTTTGAGCTTCAATTCTCTGTTTCTAAAAGCTTACAATACGCCTCATGCGCGGAAGCTAAATTCTTGTTATTAACACTATGGTTAGAACCCACATATCACAAACATACATGGGAGCATTTCTTTTCCTTATGACCTGCGGTTATAAATCATAAAATGGCAACTAATTGTGGAAGTTTCTTATTTCAGAATCTATGGTTAAAACCATAGAAATAAACCCATAACGCATGTAAATGCTCTTCCCTTTTTATACACCAACCAACCCTTATATCCAGAATCATGTTTATAATCGGCGCTTTTCCTTCTATCGGACCTTTGGTTAAAACCATAATCAATACCCTTCATATAATATGTCGAATTAACATTCGAACATTACAACTAGACCATTATAAAACTTTAACTTTCAATCTTCATATGCGGCATTTCCTATGTATACCATTTCTCTTATGGTTTATGAAAACCATACAAACCCCATATTACATTTGCGAAGGCTTTACCTTTCCACTCTTTGATTTACAATCAACCCCAGTTCACACTTTTCATATGCGGAAACTTTACCTGTTTCAAATCTATGGTAAATATCATAAGATAACCCTCATTCATGAATGCAGTCACTTTACATACAAAAGTTGTTTAATTAAGCCCATGGTTGAAACCATAACCAAGTTCATTTCATCATATTTGACATTCGACCCCCACTTCATGAGCTTCGAATCTTTATTGAATTTCATGTCTAAACCTATTATATAATGGTTCCTTAT
Source organism: Pinus albicaulis (assembly GCA_034641835.2). Lineage (NCBI taxonomy): Eukaryota > Viridiplantae > Streptophyta > Pinopsida > Pinales > Pinaceae > Pinus > Pinus albicaulis. The sequence goes on from CM076577.1 coordinate 1,417,196,572, forward strand.
ATGAATTGAATATGGCATAACCTTTAATTCTACTGCCGTTTATTAACACTTCTGGTTATAAAATAAACCATTGCATCAAACATAAATTGCACATAACCAACGTTCCTTACCTTGGTTTATCTCTCCATATCATCCAACGGATGACACATCGTCGCATCAAACCACAATAATCCAACGCATATCGCGTTATTGAGATGCACGAGATTTAATTCTCAACTCATGCGATGAAATTGGGTCCCAGCCTTTAACTCACCATTCACATCCAACGACAAATAAGTTATCGCGCTCCAACCCCAAATCCGACGGTAATCACGTAATATCGCGCAATTAACATGCACGAGGGTTATTCTTCAAAATTTACGCGAAACTCATGGTATTTGAATACCACTATTATGTGACGTGTCAAACGCTGAAATGTATCGCGTTTTTTTCCAACAAACCACTTACCGTTTTTAAATTATGCGAAAACCATAACTGTTTTCTGAATCCGCCTTTACTGTGCGTCACTCCTAGTTCCGTTTTGACTCGTGGTTCCGTTACAATTCATAATTCCTTCTCCACTTCAAATATTCTTAATTTTCTATGCCTTCAATATTCTGAACAAGTTTAAATAAACACCAACATTTAACCAACGCACGGTTAAATTGCTATGCCCAATTCAGTTAACCAACGTATAGTGATTCTATCTCTGCGCCTTCAATGCTGTGCCTTCGATTTCTTATACAGGGATCAATCGCTGTACAGAGATTCCAATTCATGGTTTGCTCAGGTTCCAATATCCTCTTGCGCTTCTGATTTATTTGATTCGGTCTCCACGCAGACGGTGACCTCAATTCACAGTTTCGAACTTCTGATTTTGACTGTGGTAAAATACACATGGAATTTAAAATCCTGGTCTCGCTTCACTTCAACTACAAAATAAAACTTGAATTCAAGTTTAATACATTACAACATTCGATTTGGTCTCTATTTAACACAGTTATTCCTAGATCGATCCTCCTTTCAGAGTTTACACATGACAGAGTGTATAACTAGACCCTCTTCCTGCATACTATACATGAAGCCAACGTTTCATACAATAGCATCGACTCATTCATTGTTGAGATTGAATTATACCGTTCACACATTCCTGTACTCTTAATTTAAAACCACAATCGCACATAATAAATCAATCCTATGACTCCAAAGTACAATTGACAAGCTTCAATTGATTTTACAATTCCACTAATACACCATAACTCAGAAACTAAACCTCTGTATTAAAACAATATTTACTCTGTATTAATCAGTGGCCTTTCTATCCTCTGTATTAATCAGTGGCCTTTCTATAACTGCCTCTGCTTCATGTCTATCTCCTTTGTGCTCCTTTTATGCTTTCTTACTGCTGCCTCTCTACTACTCTGCTTCTCTCTTTTCTGCCCCTGCTACCTCTCTGCTTCTTGTCTTCTACTTTTTCTTGTTGCTGGTTTAGGTGCTGCTCCTTTGTGCTCCTTTGCCACCAATGACAATATTTCCAACAACAACCTCCAATACGTTACATGAATGATACACATTACAAAACCTCTTTCCTAGATATAGGAGTCCATGGGGCCGCAATGTAATCCTATCCGACCTAACAATAATAATTTAAGGGCACAATAATAACAATAAGGGGGTTACATTAACAACAATAAGGGACTATACGAGAAATATAGGGACCTAACAGGCGGCCTGCAAGAAGTGTATCACAATAGAGGCCATTGATAAGCTCTTCTTTGAACACGTGTGGGTACACTTTGGGATCCCACAGCCTATTATCTCAGATCGAAACAAGAAGTTCCTAAGTACATTTTGGTCAAGCCTCTAGTCGATGCTAGATACCAAGATCACTAAATCCACGACCTTCCACCCCCAAACTAATGGCCAAATGGAGGTGATCAACAAGATGATCGTGCACATTCTACGCATGTACAACTCGAAGCATCCACAAACATGTGATGAAAGCCTCCCCTATGTCCAACACAACTACAAAACTCAACTGGCCACAATCCCTTTCAGGTGGGGTTGACATTCCAACTACTATGATCCATTGATGTGGCCATAGCATTTGCCTCTACTCAGGCATATTCGGCTCATGTCCATGTCGAAGTTGATAGGGATAACAACTTCATTGGGCACATTCATCACATCCGCTAGCAGGTCCATGACATATTGGACAGAGCCAATTGTTGGGGGGGGGGGATTCGGGGGGGCGATAGCCCCCCTTGTTAGGGTCCGGGGGAGCACCTCGGAAAATTTTTTGGTCCTTATTTTTCGGTGGGCGGACCCGCCCATGGTTTTGTGCATGGGTTTGCACATGGTTTTGGGGCATGATGGTTTTCGGCCCCTGGTATTTTGTAGATCCGGTCAAGGGAACTACGGTTATGTTCTAATCCAGGGTTAATGGATTGGGGTTTATGTATGCTTCAACATGTATATATATGTGTTGTAACACTAAAAGGAATATAATGAAAAATCAAGCTGGTCATCCCGATTTGGGATCCAGGGGAAAATCTCTATGTTTATCTGTTTTATGTTTTATGCTCTTGCTACTGTTTATTTTTTGTTTTTAAGATTCATTTGCAGATAATTTTTGTACAGGGTTAAAACCTACACCAATGCTAAGTAAAATCAACGTCATGATCAACATCGAGTTCCACATAAGTTCCAGGTGGGGGACAAAGTTTGACTACATTTGTAGAAGGAGTGCCTTGCTGGGCCCCACCACAAGCTTTGTTTGCTCTGATAGGGGTCATACACCAGCACCAAGGCTGTAGGGGACACTGCCTTCAAGCCCAACATTCCACGGTTCCTTTGCCTGCACCCAATATTTAATATGGATCAATTGCGACAATATTTTCCCACATTGTTGGACACATCTGACATTGCTAAGCAGCTCACACCAACAGAGCTCAACCCAAGCTGCATTGAACATGACACAACTGATAGGATCATGGAAAGATAGATCAAGAACACTTGCTAATAGAAGATCCTACTATATTGAGTTGTCAAAGTAGGTCAACCCCTTTATCAGGAGAAGTGGTTCACCAAGGACAACGTTCAACAAAAATTTCCTCACCACATGGAAGATCTACAGACAATGGGGACCATTACTTCCTAAGGGGGGAAGAGTGATCTAGGTAGATGTTGGTGGCCACCCTCTTATTCCACCTAGACCTATGGTCAATTTCATCTGTTTCCTTGATTATAGCAACATTTACTATTTTTAGCAGTTTTTCGGGTCTCGAACTTCTAGAGCTGTTTTGACCCCCTAAACAGAACTTTTGTAAGTTCTGCAACACGCTCATAGCCATAGGTAGGGGCCTGTAGTAAATCCTGTAAAAATCAAAGAGAAATTTCCAACGAGGTATCGTACGCGCCAAACGAAGATCGTATGACCAAGTTACGACCCTGAGAAGTTGGCTCCCTCGCTAACCCCAACAGGGCCCACAAACTCTTGGCGTTCCATCTCTTGGGGTTAGGGTTTTGGTTTTTTACGGTTTTCCTTTATTGTTCAATAATAAAAAGGCCCTTGAGGTTCATTGTAACATAATTCATAGGCATATATCTTCACATCTCTTCTCAGAGATAAACTACCATCGTTAGAGATAAACTATCATTGTTAGAGCTAGTTTATTTCCATTATGTTTGTAAACATCTTTCAGTTCTTTGATATTAATAAAATGTAGATTTATTTCTACTGTATTTATCACCAAATATATAACTATTTGATAAATATAAATATACATCTTTTCAATATATCTTTAATTTCTATAAATAATAAATTTTACACTGTTATAAATACTTTAAAATCTATTTTAAATGATGGATATGTTGTAAATGCATTATGGTGGATATGTTGTAGTACATTAACTATATACATTATGGTTGACATGTTGTTTTAGATTAATTAAATGTTTTTTTAATGGATATGCTATAGTAAGTTGATTCAATTGAAATTGAATTCATATAATTTATTAAATATTAATTAATAATAATAATAAAAACAATTATAAGTAAATAATGGAGAAAACTAAGAAGAAAAAGGTCATCGAAATAAGCAGTAACACATATGGTCAGTTTGGGTAGTTCAATTACTAAACTAACGAAACTAAAAGTCTTGGGTTAAAATTTTGTACAATCCCTGAGGAGATAGCTGGTCTACCGGAACTAAGACTCCAGAGATTTACTAATAGCTATCTAGGCTGTTATGTCCTCTGGTTAAAATGAAAGAAAATGTAGCAGGGCCGCATATTATCAACAATAACATCAAGGTTGAGAATTAATACATGAGAAGATTATAAACAACCCATATAAACAGTGATCAAAAACATGTTAATAACCGTGTGGACACGGTTGATTTGTGAGGGCACGATACATTTTGAAATGCAATAGAAGACGTAGTTCAATTCCTGACAGCACCGACAAACAAACTCCAGACTAGCAGTTACCGATTTTCTCTGCATGGACAGCTTCCGGCTAAAATCTCTGCAGAACCAATATTGTATTACAAGCTCTGCAGCACCAACAACTAAATGCTAGTCCATCAGATCTGAGCACTGACCTAATTTTTTTAGTAGACTCTGTAGGGTTTGGAGTTCACGAGGAAGTGGGATTGCCATGGAATGGATTATAATTCGCACAATGTACAACATCTCTCTAGCTATCATCGTCATTATTCGTTTCATAAAGCAGTCTTTCTGATTTCAGAAATTAGTCTCTCAAACAGATCTCCATCGCTATCATCATCATTATTCGTTTCATAAATCAGTCTTTCTGATTTCCGAAATTAGTCTCTCGAGCAGATTACATCAGAAAAACTAAATTCCCAAACTAATATGATGATTTAACTAGATTAAGTAGATTGCAGATTCCAAAAATATTTTACTACAGTGTAGGTTTCCAGTATTTTTTTAGAATTTGATAGAAAAAACCAAAGTCAATTATATGACCTCTGAAATTCAAAATTCTAGAATATAAAATGGAAAATATAAAATGGAAATTAAACATGACCAATTGATGGCAATGGAGATGCTGTGCATTGTGCGAATTATAATCACTCTATAGCAATCCCACTTGTCCGTGATCTACAAACCGAGCTGAACCTACCGAACATATGTGAAAACAAGAACGAATTAGGTCAGTGCTATCAGAGGTGATCGACTAGTATTTAGTTTATATGGATAGCTTAATCATCCCGCTAACATCGAGGATCTCGTGACGATCTCGCAACCCATAATTCATATCGTCTCTGCAATTTCCAGCAATTTGTTGAACATCTATACAGAGTAATGGATGACTTAACTGCACTTTCTTTGACGAGGGCAGATATAATTGATATAATTATCGCTACCTATAGGAATAGATATAATTGATTAGACTTGGGAACAACTCTTTTCCACTCCTGACATCCCACAGAAATCAGGGAGGAAACGCCAAAAGATGCATGTGGGGCGGTACTCTATTTAGTCTTCGAAGTTGTAATAATGGGCACTAATGTGGCATAGAACATCGTGGCCACGTGAATGAAAGCGCGTTTGTCATGGTCGTACAACGTTCAATTCAACGTCATGGTTGTCAATTATGGAGGCAATGAAGAAAATAATGGAAGCTCATGAAGGCATAGAATAGAAACAAAGGGGCCAACCAAGTCACATCCAAGTATCACTTCCATCATGTGCCTTTAGTTTACTTTTGGATGATGCCAAAATCCACTTAAATCTTGATTGGTATTGTTTGGTATCCTCATAGGAGTGTGATCACCTTAATATTCTAATAATATATATTAATCCTACCTTGTATATTGCATATAAAAAAACAATCTAGTATTAAAAAATCCCAAAATATCTAACTCTATATAGAAAGTATGTTTAAATTACAACTCTTTTTACTATATTGATCTTTAATGATAATTTGTGTTCTAACTTTTAGAGATCTCATGGAATGGACTCAAAGACTTTGTGTAAAGGTAAGTTCTCAATACCTCATATTGTAGTAAAATTAAGTGTGAGTGGTAACCAAGTAGGATTCATTATAATTAGAATTGCAATAAGTTGTACCATTCCTATAAATATAGGACCATAGTGTGTGTTCATATTAGATCTAGTAAATATCTCTTTAAGCGAATTTCAATTTTTTAATAATTTGGATTTTCTAATAATGTTTTGGAGTTTCCTCTTATATAGTATTAGAGCCAAAGGTTGTAGGGTTGTTGTATTTGTTGAAGGAAAATTTGAGACCTATGGAGAAGAGCAAGGTTGGAGTTTGTGTTGAGCTAAGGAGATAAGTTTGTGGAAGAAGCAAGCTACCAATGTCCATGGAGGAGTTTTGAGGAATTTTATGTGTGTCGTGGTAAAGGAGTTGACTTAACTTCATAATTTTCTAGTTGTATTTCTTTTCCCTTAGAACTATTAGCTACAACTGTTATCAATGTCAATCAAGGTAAAAGAGAGGTGTGAATATGTTGTAAAGTAGAGATACACCCTACAAGGTGAAAATCATTGTTGTTGTGGTTGAGAGGTGGAGCTGCTTGGGAAAGAGTTGCCATTATTGTTACAAGGAACTTGCATATTGGAGAAAGAAATCATAGTTGTGTGTTATCAGAGAATTTCCTAGATCTATGTGATTGAGACACACATTTCATTTCTATTAGAGTGACTAATGATTGTTTTCATTTTTTGTTGTTTTTATTGACTTAGGTTTTCATTGTTCGAGGTATTTTACATTTAGAGCATAAATGAGCTTCCAACAATGTGAAGAAGAGTACTGGTGATGAGTAGGCTACTATTTAAGGTAATATAGAGGAGTCATTAGTGATTTGTATGATTTTTAGTGAGGAATGTACGGACCATGTAAAATCAATTACTATTTTTTGTGTGACTCATATTCAAGATTGAAAAAGCACTGCCAAAGAATAGCCAAGGAAGCTAGTATTTGAGAAGGAGCATGTGTGAAATTGAGATGAAGATATAAATAAGAAGGATGAACCATCACCACTTGCATGGAAGGTAATTTAATTTATATAATTTTGTTGTTCAATTTCTAGATCTTGCTAGAAGGATATAATGTTTGATCAATCATATATGAAATTGAAGCCAAACTAGTAGCCTTAGTTTAGGATTGGGAATGAAGAGATACCAAAGCAAAGTTTCTCTTGAGAATGTTTTTGAAAGAAAACATTATTCCATATATTAGGGACTGCAATACATCGAATGAAACTTGGGAGACACTCAAAGTTTTATATGAGACTAAAAATACAAATAGGATATATATATATATATATATATATATATATATATATATATATAACCCAAAGGAGTCGACAACTGGTTGAGTCTCGTACTCGTTTCACATGGGGTCAATTCTAGCCACTACCACTATACCTCTCAGGGCCTACAACTTGTCCTCCTCTCTCTAGACCGGGTCATGAATGGGGAATTGAACCTTGGATCTCTTAGTTTGCACAGTTTCACATAATTTCAATCACCGATTGAGATGCCTCACTGGGACAGATAGGGTATTATTTAAAAAAAAATTGCCTCAATTAAAATGGAGAAAAATGAAGACATCAAAAACTTTCTCTATATAATTAAAGAGATTAAAGGTAAACTCAATGATATTGGTGAAAATATTTCATATAGTGATCTAGTCATAGTTACATTAAATGAATTGTGGGTGAATATGAAATGTTCACTAATGATCTTGTAGCTAGAGTGAAATCCCTTAGATTTGATGAATTGATAAGTATTATTTTGTAGGAGCAAGAAATAAGGAACAAGATCTCAAAGTTTATATTTGGAATTGGTAGAAAAGGTCAACAACCATTTAAAGGTCCCCATATGTGGGTGAAAATAGGAGTACGAATGACAATCATCTCTCCCACGCCCATGAGGACGAAGATCTGCAGTGCAGGTCCTCACTCGATGTGGATCCTCAAACTGGTAACCATTCACACGAGATGAATGGGATAAGGCATGATGAAGATACGCTTGGAAAACGTCAACCCCTCCAGGGTACCTCTTTGCAGCAATCATCCTAAATGATTACCTCGATTGATATGCCAATCAGCCATAACTATTCACTTGAGCCCACTTATGAAATCAGTTATGGCACGCAGCTGTGTGCGAGGCTCAATCATGACCTACCCCCTCGCATGTGTCACCGACCTTTTAAAAGGAAGGCCCCTCAGCACAAAGAGACACACAGTCAGTTCCTTTAGTCTTTCTTGTTGATTTTGTTCTTTCCCTCCTGCGCCACCAGCCCGCTGCGCAGCCCTCTTCCGAGAGCTGCATTGCACAAACTTCTCTGGGTTGCGATTTATCCCACCTGCGCTTCTTTTCCCAGCTCCATCTGTCCCCCCAGTCTCAATTGTCTGTGCGCACCCATTAGTCTGTGCTTTCCATCTCATCATTCCCCCTGTCCACTTGCTTTTCCCCTGTTTCTTTCCTCTCCCTCTGCTGCACATCCTTCCATCTCTATCACTCCTCTGCTTCAGTAGGCCATGGCCCCTAGGTTGCACCAAAGAACCATCCATGGAGGGCAGAGAGGGGCACTCCTCGATCGCTACCACTGTGGGATGGAAAATTGTCTGGAGTTTGTTGAAGGCTCCTCCTCAAGAAATTTTGCTAGACAGAGCCCTGATCCTGAGCAAGAGGAGGAGGTCCCCGTGCAAGCTATGCATAGAGGTAGATGTGGACCTCGGAAGTCTACCATCGCGCGTCAGGCACACCCCCAAACTCACAAGACTGACCCTCTGTCGGCTCAGGAGGATGAGGACGATGAATTAGATGTATGGATTATGGATTCTGAAGGAACTTGGATGCACGTCCCTGACGCTGATTATCTGGAGGCTACCATCCTCTGCGCACCAGTCCTCAAACCTACGCGTCCACCCACTGATACAGAGGAAGTGGCTACACAAGCGTACACCTGCCCCATAGTGCAGGAAGAACCAGAAAGTAATGATGAAGCTGAAGACTAAGGACTGCGAAGCTGCTCAGTTCTTCCTTGTTTTTTGTCATGCATGCTATTACCACAGAATCTCAAGTTATACTTATGATTTCGCATATTTTGTAATTTCTAGATACACTAGCGCTACTACGCATTTTGCTATTTCCTGTTTCAATTATTTTTCGGGCTAGTTTCCTCCACGGAGGCAGCCCCGAAACCGCACAACTAAGGTTGGGATTGGTTAATCGCAACTTACCAACCCAACCTGTAGCATATGTACTATTTTTCTATTCGAATTAATAAAGATTAGCCTAATTTACCAAAAAAAAAAAAACCATTTAAAGGAAAAAAGTAGGAGATAAATAAAGGAGGAAATCCATATGAAAAACTCATATCAAGGCACACCACGAAAAAAAAAATGCTAATATGAACAAAAAATATGCATGATATTGTAGTGATAAGCCTAGTAATTTTTCTAGGGTTTGTCTCAAAGAAATTTTGATCAATTCCAACATAGAAGACATAATGGAAACTTTGCTGTAAAATATGGCTCAATAATTAATTATTTGAAAAACCTGAAGTTGTTTATTTGTGATGTTGCTTTATTGGCCAAAACTAATGATGTGAATGCTCAGTTTCTTGATTCTAGTACATTAATTCATATGTCATGTGAGAGGGATTGATTTGATGCATTTAATGAAAAAATTAATGTGTATATATGTGTGTGTGTGTGTGTGTGTGTGTGACTTTTTCTAATGGTTAGAAGAAACAAGTTTAAATTTTCATATATGTTCTAAGGATAAACAAGAGTTTGATTTCAGTCCCCATTATTAAATATTAGAATTTAAAGGTTGAATTTGTTAAGACATCATTTGCTATGAAGGATATCTGTTAATTTGGAAACTTAGGGACAAACTCCCTCCTTTGTACAATCTTCCTCATCAAGAAAGACCCCTCCTTACCATAGGAAGAATTTAATTTGGTTGAAAAAAAAATTCAAATGGAAACCCACATGCGCACAAAAGGACAACTCATCCCTAAAAAGAAATCTGACACCCTTGGAAGGCTATAAATACAAGTCAAGTGACCCTCATTTGGAGATCATCATTAATCATTATATTATTTTGTCTTCTTTGGTTTGGCTCGCGCAGGTCTAATATTGGTTCGTGGAGATTGGTTCATATAGGTCCAAGATTGCAGGGTCCGAAGCTCGCATGTGAAGATTAATGTTTTGGTTTGCAACTGTATGGATGCTATAAAGAAATTTAGTTGTAGATGCTCGCATGCAAGCCTATTCATGTGACGAGGACGCTTTAGTTGCACGCATGATATTTTGCTACGTGCATCCCGAACTTAGGGTTTCTTCTAACAGGTGACCACAAATTCAGGTTACAGTTGACCACCATTTACCCCATATGGTTGTAGGCTTCTAAATCATGCTTTTGATTAGTATGGTTCGGTTCATCTCTATTGTTTGGTTGTTTTTTCTAGATAGTTTTTATGGTTCAAGAAAATGGAATATTTTACTCTGTCCTTTTTAATCATTTTATGAGAATCTAATTAGAAGAAGAATTTGAAAGGGTGTTCCACCTTCTGGGGTTTTTCCCTAGTCTCTGACCTATCCTAGTGTCTCTATGTGTGAATACTTTTCTCCTATTATTCCTTTATGTTCCACTGCATTGTTGATAATATTGTTCTTTCTACATAAATGCATATGATGTAATGATGATATAATATTGTGGGGCAAATTCAATGTGAAAATAATGAAATGCAATTACCTCAAGAAAAGAACAATATAGCCCTAAGAAAAATTAACATGGTATCAGATTTGGGTTGAATAAAAGTCATTTATATCAGCCCTATGTTGGCAAAAGAAGATGGAGGAGACCTAAAAGAATGCTAGGGTTTGAAGGAATTCCTAAGAAATATGGTTATTAGGATTTGATGGATATTATGAGGTTAGGGTTTGGAAGAAACCCTAAAATATGACAAAGGTTTGAGTTATGCAGTCTTGAAACCATATCATAATTAGTGAGAAGATGTTCTAGAACTCGTGAAAGGTTTAATGTGACCCTAAATAGGATAGTCTCAATTAGTCTTGGCTACTCATGAAGTTGGTTGGAGATATTGAAGGAAACATTGATATATGGTGTTATCATCAATAACAAATAGGTTGGTCAAGCATGTCATTTAGAGTTAGGTAAAGTGTGTTGGTCAAATAAATTCATGAAAATTGATAAACTTTCATGATTGGTCTATAATTTTAAATGGTTCAAAGTGTTTTTGTCTCATGTAATTAAGGTCTTGTCATAGGAAAATTTCAAAATTCCAGATACATCAGGTTAAATAAGTTATTTTTGACATTTGTCACCTTTTACCTTAGTTCGCAGTGATTTCTGTGCAAAACAGGTTGTTTTCGCTATGAACTCACTTGGCAATTCTGTAGCGAATCTAGAAATTCTCTAACAAAATTTTCTATGAAATCTTGTTTTTTTGCACCAGATAGGGAATCAATGTGTTGTCAGTTTGTGAATGTTTGGGGATTAGATTTCCATCGCATACTTACCTATTATGAATTATTGTTTAGTGTATGTCACGCTTGGTAATCATTGACATCACATTATTTTGTTTTGTCCTCACTTTTTTCTTTCTTGATTTAAACTTCATTCATTCGAACTAATCAGTTACCTTTTCATCTCTATGTCATCTCCGTGAGCTGCTTTTGTAACCATTTCCTTGCTTTGTTTTCAATCTAGCTACTGTCGTAGGTGATTTTCCAATTCTCTCCATAAACAAGGCAACACTGTCTTGGAGGAGATGGCCACACATAAGAAGACCAACAAGGGAGGTTTAGTGGTTAGGTATGAACCTCAAATTGGTCATGGAAGATACCAGTTTTGTAGAGGCTTTCACCAACGTTGGCTGCCTCAGATTCCGTTAAAAGCCGCAGGGGTACCATGCTCAAGTCTCCAAAGATTTTGTTTTAAATTTTGTTGGCACTGCTTCAAAAGTAGGAATACTGAGTTTTACAGTTTTGCCTGAAACTATTTCTCAAGCAACTAAGATTCCTAGGTCAAGGGAAGAATGGTTTAAGGCTACCAAGTTTAAACTGAAAAATTGTGATGATTTCTTGAAGAAAAAGCATGTAGGGGTGGACATGACATTTGGTATACCTAGGAGCTGCCCTAAGGAGAAGTATCCAAAACTATTGCTGGTAATTCAGAAGTATTTTACATGTGAGGGAAGATTCCACATGATATACCAGTACCATTTCAAACTTCTGCTCCACTTTACAGGTAAATAGATCTTAGACCTTCCATTCTTCCTTTTCAGAAGCTTAGGTAAGATGTTTGATAAAGTTCAAGCAAGACTTGAGAGTAGTGAGACATCTGTATTCCATCATGGCTTAATTAAGTTGCGGGTTATGGAGGAATTGAAAAATTAGAACATTGGTTGAGCTACATTTTTTTTTCTAAGTGGTTCTGATGTGGATGTGATTACTCCAAAGAAAACACCCAAGTCCAAGACAAGTACTCCAAAAAAGGATAAATGGAGCATAGTTGAAGCTGAAGTTGAACCTGAAAAATACACGAAGCCTGTAGTGGATCCTATGGAGATGGAAGTTGAACATTTTCAGGACACAACAGTGGCACCTCAGCCAACATCCACAAGCAACAAAAAAAAATCTAATACACAGACTTCTAGGAGGATTACCAGGATTCAGACAGAAAGAAAAGGTGAAATTGAAGACATTTTTCAGGCTATTGACATTGAAGAGACCCTTGTAGTTAAACCTGTTGAGATAAAGGGAGCCAAGATGAAGAAGAAAGACCTTACTACAAAAAATCTTGATTTATCCAGTGAGGACTCTAGTTATGTCTTCAAGCCTAGAAAGCCTTTTACTAGGTCACAACTCTCCAAAGGGTAAAAGTCTGATAAGAAGCAGAATGAATCAGAAAAGAATAAGAAGCCCATGGTGGAAGAGATCATTGAATTATCCCCCACAATAGCAGAAATCACTAAGGCACATAAAGATAAAGAGAAAATGATAGAGAAATATGAAGTGGATATTCTTAAGGAGAAAATTAAAGAGGCAATAAATGAGGTATTAGAGACCAAGATGGAGCTGGAAGATTTCAAGAAAGAAAGAAAAGAACTGTCAGATTTTAAAAAAGAGGTCAGCAAGAAAATTAGTTTTTATGATGAGGTGGATGAAAGGTTCAAGAAAATGATGAAAATAACATTACCTTTTTATAAAATGATGAAGCACACCATGAGGAGGAATAGGTGGATGAAGGAAGAGAGGAGAAAGCTTCTAAATCAGGTTAAAGAGATGGAAATTCAAATGGGAATGGTGCAGACTGAGCTAAAGAAGAAATGTTTGAAAATGATATTGGTAGATGAACCTACTGAAGGTGAAGCTACTGTTTGTTGAGAAGGGTAAGAAGTATTTTTGAACCATTGTTTTCCTTATCATGCTTCATATCATCATCTCACACAACCATGGACAATTTTTGGGAGGTGGAAGTGAATTTTTTGAAATCTGTAGTTTATCAAGCAAGTTCGTAGCGTACTCTAGGCTTCAAGCCAAGTTTTCACTACAAACTCACTAAAGATTACTTTTTGCAATAAATTCCAAATTTTTCCATAAATGGAGTAAGTTAAAGCATGTCTCTAAATGTCTTGACTTGGTGGACACCCTCAAATAAGTAGAGAAGTCAAAAAATTTGTAGAAAAGGTCAAATGAAGAGTGCTACAGACTTTTCGCTATGGACTTTCTTAAAGTCCTATGTTTTTATAGTGAGGGATAATTTCAAATTTTTTCAAGCATTAAATGCATTTTTGAAGAACATTAATCATCTATATTGGTTAAAGAGTATCACTGGAGAGTTTGGTTAGTGAGAACACTCATCATGGAAGGTGATTGGGTTGTCAAATCATCAATTTTGGACATATCATCAACTATAACAATGCATCCCCAAAATCTGAGGAGAAGACCCTAGATGTCAGTTTGGTTGTTTTATTGTTTAGTTATGGGAATTACCACCTCAAACAAAGTGGTGTTGTTTGATAAGTATCATCATGTATGGACAATGAAAAGGTTGTTAGTAAAATAAATAATGTTAGAGCCATATTGGGTTTTGAACTCTTGTAAACAAAATTATCATTAGATTCCCTCCTTGTAATCTATTTCCTGTTTGGATAAGGTGTCTTTGGGAGTATTCGAAGGTCTAGCTAGCTGGAAGACTACATGTAAAGATATCTAATTTTATAAATAGGAAGATGAGAGGATTAGAGAAGGTTGATTGATGTTATGCCATATGTAATCTGAAATGACTGTATCAGTTTTGCTGTGCTAAGTGTCTTTTTAGTTTATAAACATGTGCATAATTAGTTCATTAGTTTGCTTAAGGTTTGAGGTGTTTGTCCATGAATTGTATATGATTTTAGGTGAATTAGAAGCATAAAAAAAGCTTAAATAACACTGAACAATAGTGTAAAATAGAGAAATAAGTCACCACATATAATTTACACAACAGGCATGATGAAGTAGTTCACCCCTCCAGGGCTACATCTGTTGGTCCAACTCCCAATGGCATGCCCATCTTTCATTATGTTCAAAATTTTACAAATGCTTGTAGTTACAGTGATCCAATGGCTGTTTTATCTGCACCAATGGCTCCAGAATTCTCTGATTGGTAAAAAATGACTCGTCATTCACTCCGAATGGGCACAAAATTGAGACTCCTACTCTTTTTCCCAGTTTCACCTAGAAAAAATCCACTAAACGTGGAGAACTCCACTTATCTGAAGTTATAATAGCTTCTGCGCCAGAAATGGCGTGCTTTGCAAAATTTTCCACCATTTTAAGCTGTGGCATTAAACATTGGTGGTTGGGGTGGCCACATGCCAACCCCAAACCTCACGGCTAGAAAAACAGTTAGTGGAACACAAGGTGAAACTCTGGTTACAAAGGTCAGAACTCCGGGTTTGATGGTGGGTTTGCGATAACCGCGCAGAGAGTTGACAATGGTTAACTGTGCCATGCGATAACACTGAAATTGCTGGTGGGATTGCGGGTTGCATTGGTTGCAACGTCGGTGGTTACATTAACGTATACCATGTGAACACACCACACGGGGACTGCTGGCGGGTTGGGACCACCGACGGTCCCCAAACCCCAAACATGAATCCTATGCAACATAAATATAAACTGCGACTATAGAGGTTAAGATTAAACATGTGGCTCGAGTGGTTAGACGTGTGCATGCTCTGATCGAGGTCTCGCGGTCGATTCCTGCGGACTCCACAAAAAATTTAATACTCCAATATAGGGACACGTGGTGGCCTCAGGGTTGGCCATGTGGCACCCTATTATTTCCCTTCAAAACCTCGTACAACCAATTGAAAAATCGACCAATAGGAATTAGACACTTGTTAACCTGTGATTGATTTTGAAGAAGGAATATTCCTCAAAATATTCCATTTTTGCTGATTGTGCATCACAGTCAAACTTGGTCAAACTGTCGCAAAATTTACCTGTTTGACATTTTGATCAGAACGTGATATCTCCCTCTTACGACATCGTTTTTTTGAACTGTTCGCGGTGCCGGAATTATGAAGACGAGACCTACGCAACGATACTAGTTTCAACTCAATCCTGTAACTTTGAATTTTGAGCAAAATTTATGAACTCATTATCACTCCTCCCCATTGGGAAGCTTTTGGACCCCAAAAGACTTGATTACCTGTTCAGTATATGAGGGTACAAATCCCTCACCTTTCCAACCTCCATCCATTTTTCCTTGCTTGGTTTAGTGCCTTTGAGCTCAACTCGAAGGTAGTCAACACTTCCCCTCTTGGATGCTCTTGTCCTCCTGTCAAGAATTGTATCTTCTTTGAGCTCATCTAGAAATTATGGCGAGAAATATTCAATAGAAAGTAACTGAACATCACTTCCTTGATCATCGATCAAAGGTGGCTCATACAAAAGTAACTTTTCAACATTAACAACTGAATGCATTTGTATATAAGAAGGCAAGTCAAGTTGAAATGTATTATTACTAACTTGCTTTATGATCTTGAATGGACCATAGTGAATGGGTTTGAGTTTTTTACCTTCCCCTTGCGTCCTTTCTTTGCTAATGTAAAACCATACCTCATCTCCCTCTTGAAACTTGTGATCAAATCAATGTTTGTCATGCCTCTCTTTGTATTTTCTTTGAATTTTCTCAAGCTGTTCTTGAACTTGTTGATGTATAATATGATTTTTCTCAATGAAATTTCGAGCCTTATCAATGTCACTATGGCCATCAATTGCAACATATTTCCCAAAGATGAAGTCTAATGGTGATTTTGGCAAATACCTAAAGCATACTTCAAAAGGTGATGTTTGTGTTGAAGAGTGATTTGCTCGGTTGTAAGCGTGTTGAATGTAATGCAGTTTCTCATCCCACAACTTAGGATGTTTGCTACAATATCCTCTCAATAGATGTACAACGGTTTTTTTCACCACCTAGGTTTGTCCATCTGTTTGTGGATGAAAAGAGCTATTCTTTTTCAAATTTGTGTCCATCATTCTCCATAGATTTGACCAAAAATTCCCAATGAACCTGGAATCCCTGTCATTAAAAATAGAATTCGGCAATCCAAAATGAACCCAAACATGTTGAAAATAAAGTTCAACGGTTTGTTCAGCAGTAATGGTTTTCTTACATGGCATAAGTATACACATTTTACTGAATCTATCCACAACTACATAAAGATAATCATGTTGTATTTTTGACATAGGTAGACCTCCAAAAAATTCCACGGAGACACTCTCCCATGGCCTTGATGGTACCAATAGTGGTGTGTACAACCCAAGCTTCCTATTACTAGGCTTACTTGTTGCACATATAGAACAACCTCTTATAAAACGCGACACACTATCTATCATGCGAGGCCAATAGTAATACCTCTGTAGATGCGCCACTGTTTTTCTTACCCCAAAGTGTCCAAAAATAAGAGATGAATGAGCTTCTCTCATTTCACTTAGCCTCTCTCCTTGTGGAATACACAACTTGCCCAAATGAAACAACAAATTTTTATGCATGTGATAATCTTTCTCTTCAACTTGATTCCCTTCAATCAAACTTGCATACACATCTTGAAAATCAATGTCATGTGCATATTGTTCTATGTAACTCTCATGTACAACATAATATTTTTGAGTAAAATAGATGCACTAATAATTGGTCTTGAAAGAATATCAACAAATTTATTGAAAATACCTTTCTTGTACCTTGTAATCGAGTGAAACTGTTGAAGAAATCCCATCCACCTGAAATATCTTGATTGCTGCAATTTTGTTTGTGACTGCAAGTATTGTAATGGTTGGTGATCGGTATGCACAATAGTCTCTTTACCCATCAAGTAGTGTTTCCACTTCTTGACACTTTGTACCAACACATATAGTTATTTTTCATTTGTAGGATAATTTTTCCAAACACCGTTAAATGTTTCAGAATGAAAAGCGATAGGCTTACCATGCTGCAAAAGTACTGCGCCCATGGCATAATCAATAGCATCAGTTTGAATCTCGAATAGTTGTCTCAAATTTGGTAATGCAAGGACTGGAGCTGAACTGATCTTGTCTTTCAAAGCTTCGAAAGCTTGTTCTTGTTTGCCTCTGCATTGAAATCCTTTCTTCACACTTGTCACTGCATGCATAGGAGCTGCGATGGAAGAAAAATTAGCAATAAACTTTCTCCAATATTGAGCTACACCTAAGAAACTTCTTACCTCGGTTACTTATTACCAATTCACAATGGCTTCCACTTTAGAAGGATCAATTCTCAACTCCCCTTCTCCTACAATATGTCCCAAATAGAACAAATAAGTCTTTCCAAACTCACACTTTGACATCGTAGGAAACAATTTCTCTTTCTTCAAAATATCAAGCACTCTATTCACATGCAAGACATGTTCTTCTCTTGTTTTGCTGAAAATCAATATGTCATATAAGTACACAATCACAAAGTCATCAAGGAATGAATGCAAAACACTATCCATAACATGCATGAAAGTTGCCGGTGCATTACACAAACCAAATGGCATAACTAGCCACTTAAAGAGTCCTTGTTTGGTTTTGAATGCAGCTTTCCATATATCACTTTCTGTAATTCTTACTTGATGATATCTCTTTGTAAATCTAACTTAGTGAAAAAATTTTCTTCTTTCAGCTGATCAAGAAAATCATCTATTCTTCGGAGTGGGTAATGATTATTTACCGTAATCTTGTTCAAAGCTCGAAAATCTACACACATGCACCAAGTCCCATCTTTCATAGGTATCAAGACTATGGGTGAACCGCATGGCGAGGTGCTTGGCCTTATGATTCCTTTGTCCAACATCTCTTTGATTTGCCTCTTTATTTCAGCATTCTCCATTATTGACATGCGATACATACCGATGTTTGGAAGAGGAAAATTTTGCTGCAACTGAATCTCATGTTGAATCTCTATTTTTGGAGGCAATCCTGTTGGCTCCTGAAACATCTCATGATGTGCATTAACTACATCAAATAAAACTGATTTCAAATTAGGATCACATCCCTCAAATGATTCATGATTAACATCAACTTTAGGCTTAATCATAAGAAGAACAAAATTCTTACCTGAATTTACCAGCCTCTTTACCTGTGCAGCATTTACCATAGCAATGTTTGTCTTCTTGCGATGTGCTCTAACAATGAAATCCTTGCCATATTTGAATAAATGATATTTGTTCTCATGGCGATGGAAGATCTCTTTCCTATCATACAAGTAAGGACTCCCCAACACAATACCTATTATGTCAAGCGAAACCACATCTAATTCAACTGTATCAACAAAAATTGCAGTGATTGCAAACCGCAATATGCATTTCTTTGAAACCTCTAAATTTTCATCCTTACAAATCCAACCTAATGGATATGGTTTTGGATGTGGTATGGTCTCAAGGTTAATTTTCTTGACCAAGTCTTCAGAGATTAAGTTTGCTTGTGACCCACTGTCAAACAATGTGTCAATCTTGGTATGTTTGGATATGATCCTCACATGAAACAATTCTATTCTTGTTAGATCTAAGACTTTTGTGATACATAATGTAGATAAATATCTTTCGGATTAATGACATCATTAGGATTAGGTCGACGTTTCGAACCATCTAATGTGGTTCATCCTCAGGACAAGGTGAAGAAAGAAACATATCTGAGAGTGCAAGCTTCTGTGATCCATAACATATTAGATTATAAATCTTTCGGGAAATCACATGAGAATTTTAGGACGACGCGTTTCGAACTACCAACTGTAGTTCATCATCAGGATGCGTTATCACATTGAATAAATAGTAGGGATGCGTTATTTCCCAGAAAAATCTGTTGAAACTAGCCGTTAGAAACTAGCCGATATTTGACTAGTTCGTTAATAGGGTACAATATTAATAGTTTTAAGATTTTAAGGAACGTCAACCCATAATAATTTAGAATTTAATAATTAAATAAAATGATTAAATTCTAGTTATTATAATAAGCTAAGAAGGGTAAATCTTAACATTTTTAGGATTTTAATTTCAAGAATTTAGGAGATAATATTGCAAGTCAATAAGTAATGATATAAAATGAATAATAAAGTAAAATGATTTTTAATAAAATAAAATAAAAATGAATAAATAAATAAAAATATTAAGCCTAGCTAGTCATTAGAAAGTTAGTTAGTTTAGAATTAAAATTTTTAAGAATAAATCATTTAAAATAAGTTTATTAAAAAATTATGTATGTAGTATGTATGTGACAGTTTGATGTACTAGTAGTGGGTTTAGTTTCAATTTATTTTCCCTTCATGTTCTTCAATCCCATGGCTGTAATCTTAGATTCATCACCTGAATCATATCCTAAATCATGTTGAGCTGTAGCTGCAGTTTTCTGTTTCCCTTTGTTATTGGGTTTCTTTGGCCTCATTTCAGGATGTAATTTCCAACAGTGAGTTTCATCATGGCCTTCTTTTAAACAATGTTTAAAACCCACTTATTCTCCCTCTTTCTTAACATATGCATTCTTTTTGCTTTTACCTTTTGAGGTATTTTCTTTGGATTTACCCTTAAAAGGTTTATTTTTACCCTCTTCAGAAATGTTCTTCCCTCTAGCTTCTAGATGTGTGGCCTGAACACATAATTCATCTAGACTGGTGGGGTTAAACATGAGAATAATATGTTTTAAGTAGCTATGTAAGCCTCCTATGTACTTGAGAAAAGTATCTTGGCTCTGCAAATCTACCCCGAATAAGGGAGCTCTTCTGCTAAATTATTGGATGTATTCTTCCACATTTTGTCCCTTCAATTGCCTAAAGTTCTGCCAATTCATTATGGATTTCTGCACATGATCTAATGGATAAAACTGTTGTTTTATAGCAGTAATGAAATATAACCATGATAGAATAATCTTACCATGCTTCTTGATTTCCTTCTTTTTCTTGGCTTCCCACCAAACAAGTGCTGCACCTACCATTCTCAATGAAGGTAATTGGATTTTGGTATCATCATATTGAAGGTTCTGTATTCTCAAATAGACCTCCAATTGCCTAATCCAATTATCAAGATTTTCTGCATTGACTTCACCATTAAACATTGGAAATTGAAACTTAACATCCATTTAAAAAAAAAGAATTTTACGAGTGTTCTTTGACTTGTGTGGCTGATGTACTGAAGAAGAAGTAAAGGATGATGATGATGAGCGTGAGGATGATGGCTCTCCATTGCCTTCATTTCCATTCTTTGACTTATCTTCATCATTGTGACATCCTGAAGATCCTTGTCCTTCCTTATGAAGTTTATATCCTTCCCCTTCTAGTCTCTCATTCCTTTCTTGATAAAGGATTCTAACCATCTCAACCATGTCAAGAAATGCTTTCCTGAATACTCTTTCTTCCTCTTTGGGATCAACTTCTTCATGGATTTATCCTTCCTCATGAGGCATGCTTAAAGTAACTTATGCTTCGCTAGGAGGTGAAATAGGTGGTGGAGATTATGGCAATATTGATCTCCTTTGCTTTGGCTCTTGTTGAGACCCTTTCGCTTCCACCAATTTTCCTTCTCCTCTTTTGAGCTTGAGCCTAGTAAGCATCTAAAACTTGCAAACAGTTAAAAAATTATTTGCACTAAACAACACTAAAGAATAAAATCTAGCTCTGATACCAATCTGATCTGAAATGACAGTATTATTTTGCTGTGCTAAGTGTCTTTTAATTTTATAAACATGTGCATAATCAGTGCATTAGTTTTCTTAAGGATTGAGGTGTTTGTCCATGAATTGTAGATTATTTTAGGTGAATTAGAAGCATAAAAAAAGCTTAAATAACACTAACAATCAGTGTAAAATAGATAAATAAGTCACCACATATAATTTACACAGTAGGCATGATGAATCAGTTCACCTCTCCTGGGCTACATCTACTGGTCCAACTCCCAATGGCATGTCCATCTTTCATTATGCTCAAAATTTTGCAAATACATGTAGGTATAGTGCTCCAATGGCTTTTTTCTCTGCACCAATGGCTCCAGAATGCTCCAATTAGTCCAAAATGACTCTTCATTCACTCCGAATGGGCGAAAATTGAGTCTCCTACTCTTTTGCCAGTTTCACCTAGAAAAACTCCACTAAAAGTGGAGAACTCCACTTATCTGGAGTTAAGATAGCTTCTCCACCAGAAATGGCATGCTTTGCCAAATTGTTCACCATTTTAAATTGTGGCATTAAACGTCGGTGGTTGGGGTGGCCACATGCCAACCCCAAACCCCGCGGCTAACACAACGGTTAGCGGAATTCAAGGCAGAAACTCTGGTTAAAAAGGTCGGAACTCCGGGTTTGATGGTGGGTTTGTGATAACCG
The DNA here is from genome assembly GCA_034641835.2 of Pinus albicaulis. NCBI lineage: Eukaryota > Viridiplantae > Streptophyta > Pinopsida > Pinales > Pinaceae > Pinus > Pinus albicaulis. Next base: position 1,417,218,446 of record CM076577.1, read on the forward strand.
CGCGGAGAGTTGAAAATGGTTAACTGTGCCATGTGATAACACCGAAACTGCTAGAGGGATTGCGGGTTACATTGGTTGCAACGTTGGTGGTTACGTTAACATATACCATGTGAACACACCACGCAGGGACTGCTGGCGGGTTGGGACCGATGACGGTCCCCAACCCCCAAACATGAATCCTATGCAACATAAATATAAAACGTGACTATAGAGGTTAAGATTCAACGTGTGGCTTGGGTGGTTAGATGTGAACGTGCTCTGTCGGAGGTCTCGTGGTCGATTCCTGCAGACTCCACAAAAATTTTAATACTCCAATACAAGGACACATGTTGGCCTCAGGGTTGGCCACGTGGTGCCTATTGTTGGCCCTTCAAATACCCGTACAACCAATTGAAAAATCGACCAATAGGAATTGGACACTTGTCAACCTGTGATTGATTCTGAGGAAGGAATATTCCTCGAAATATTCCCTTTTTGCTGACTGTGCATCCCATTCAAACTTGGTCAAACTGTCGCAAAATTTACCTATTTGGCATTTCGATCAGAACACAATATCTCTCTCATACGACATCATTTTTTCGAACCGTTCACGGCACTGGAATCAGGAAGATGAGATTTACGCAACCATACTGATTTCAACCCAATCCTGTAACTTTGAATTTTGAGCAAAATTTATGAACTCCTAATCAATATGCTACTTTTCTAATATTTATCAGTTAGTAATATATAGTTGTAGAAAGCTTCTCTCAGAGTTGAAATTATGCATGTACTCTTATGTGTTTTTCTCTTTTATACCTTTCTAATTTTCATTCAGTTTTCTTTATGTGTAATCACTTGGAATTCATGGTTAAACATGCTACAAATTTTTTTATGCATCTGGTTCACTGTTCAAGTTATGTTTTTGATGAGAGTACACATGCCTCAGCTTCCATGATTTTTTTTTTCTTTTTAATTTAGTTTCACTCTAACTCCATGCCCAATGGTAGCCATTAATTCACATCCTTCACCTGCAAAAAACCATTCAAAACACTTTCAAGAGTTAGCCATCCTTGCTCTAAGCATTTTCTATTGAATACCATATATTTTCTTGAGAGAGCCCTCTCAGGTTGGAAGGGATAACTTCCAACCATAAGTGGTTTGAAAGCGTTACACTGAATTGACTGTTGAGAAGCCCAATCAACCACAGTTTGGTGATAACATTTTGGTGCATCTGCCAAGAGCTCGAAGCTGCATTTCCCTGGAAAATTGTGTTCAATCAAAGCAACTAAACTATTGAATGTAGTAGGAGATTAGAAATATTAAAGGATGTACTTCTACCTTGGCGACTCCATTCTAAAATAATTCAGAAATTCAAAGCTTCATGGTGACTCCACTGCTTGAAGATCAGTAGCTTGATGAAGTTCCAAGATGAGTTCTACTGCAATAATAAATCCCAAGTATGCTCCCATGGATCAATCTCACATCTATGGTTTTCCAAATCGTATGCCCTATGTTGATTGGTAAACCCATCTTCCTATTTTCAAATATGAAAAGAAAGATGATGTTGTTTTGAATTTGGTTAAATTCCACATACATGTATGTAGACTGAGGGTTGAGTTTCCTGAATATTGTCTCATGAAGATGTTTATGGTTACCCTAGAATACAAATCTAGAGTATGACATGAAGGGTTGAAATCAGGAAGCTTGCGATTCCTTAAATATTTCCATACAATTTTTTTTGAACATTATGGGAATTCTCATCCTTTATCATCACTTTTTCAAGACTATTGAAATCTTTGGAAATGTTTCATTCAATATATTAAAAGCATTCATGATGATGTATAATGGATGGATGATGAGGATATATTAGAGGCACTTTATGAATTTTCTTCACAAGCTAGATGTTATGATGATCAAGAAATTTTCCAACAAGCAAATGTCTCTTCTTCGCTTGAAGATAAAATAGATCAATAATTTGACAACCAAGTTATATCCCATGAAATTTGTGAAAATTTGCAGCATCTTTCCCAATATTTAGATGATAAAGAGGAACATATAGATGGTCAATTACAAGGCTCTTCACTTTGTTCATTTTCTGAAACTTTGAATGTTAAGGAACTTGAAAATGAGCAGGAGCAAGGAAAATCTTATGTGAAACATGTTTCTTTTTATCATGAGGCGGAGGTTGATTTCTTGAGTATGCTTGAAGGCTGTCATGAAGAATCACTAATAGACAATAATCAATAAATTTTTGATCTACAAGCTATTGTCCCAGAATTTTTTGTTTCATATTTAAATGATAAAAAATATATGTTTGTGCATAATGCTATGATTTCTCCTATTGAAGATTTTCAGGAACATTCAAAGTCCTGTTGTGAAAATGATGTTACAAATCAATGTATGAAACAAAGACATATTGTAGTTGTAAATAAAGAAGATGTTTCTTTTTCTGTTGCTCTTCAAAATCAGCTTATATTTCATGATTTTGAAGATCCTCTAGCCAATCATTTACAACCATCAAGAAAATTTCTTTTCACAACAATTTTGGATCATGGGGGTTTTCTCAAATGGAAGTTTGAGTTGCCATCTTTCAGCTTTATCTTTCTTTCGGAAGAAAGTATGAGAAATTTTTTGTTAAATATCAATCTAATTGATTGGTTATATTGGCATTTTCATGTCATTTGAATCCAACATTTTATTTAGAGTTGTTAGAGTAGGTTTCCATGCACAAAAATAAGCTCATAGGAATGAGCAAGTTTGGTTTTCAGTTCTTAGTTTCATTATCAGTTTGTACAAATTTAGTTTTCAACTTGGATTCCAATTTGGTTTGGTTGCAAACAGTTCAAAGTTGCAGATAATATTTTCAACAAGTTTGGGCTTGAGGTGAAGGCCATAAAGACTTGGAAATGACATCATCAAAGTTATAACTTTCAGTTTTCAATAAGGCACTAGAGCTGCAGGTTCTTTGATGCACCTTAGGGGCGCATCATCCCCAGTGGAGCCACTGTTGTCATCAATAAAAAATAGGTTGGTCAAGAATGTTATTTTGAGTTAGTTCAAGTGTGTTGGTCAAATAAATTGATGAAAATTGATAAAATTTCATGATTGGTCTATATTTTTAAAGGGTTCAAAGTGTTTTTTTCTCATGCAATTAAGTTAATGTCATAGGAAAATTTCAAAAATCCACATACATCAGGTTAAATAAATCATTTTTGACATTTGTCACCTTTACCTCAGTCCACAACGATTCCTGTGCAAAACAGGTTGTTTTCGCTATAGACTCACTTGACAATTCCATAACGAATCTGCCAACTCTCTAACAGAATTCACTATGAACTCCTATTTTCAGGCACCGGTTGGGGCATCGATGAGTTCTTAGTTTTTGAGTGGTTGGGGGTTAAATTTACATCACATACCTATTATGAATCATTGTTTAGTGTATATCACGCTTGGTCATCATTACCACCACAATATTTTGTTTTGTCCTCACTTTTTCCTTTCTTGATTTAACCTTCATGCATTCAAACTAATCACTTACCTTGTCATCCCTGTGAGCAAATTTTTCCACCATTTCCTTGTTTTGTTTTTGATCTAGTTGCTATCATAGGTGATTTTCAATTCTGCCCATAAGTAGCTTGATGTCAAAGGTAATCCTTTGTAGGTGTCAAAATTCAAACAAGGCAGCGCTGTCTTGGAAGAGATGGTCGCACATAAGAAGACCAACAAGGGAGGTTGAGTGGTCAGGTATGAACCTATGGACCTAAAATTGGTCATGAAAGATCCCAGTTTTGTCGAGGCTTTCACCAACACTGGCTGCATCAGATTATGTCAAAAGGTGCAGGAGTACCATGCTCAAGTCTCCAAAGACTTTGCTGTAAATTTTGTTGGTACTGCTCCAAAACTAGGCAACTAATTTTTACAGTTTCCCCTGAAACTATTGCTCAATCAATAAAGATTCCTAGGCCAGGGGAAGAATGGTTCAAGGCTACTAAGTTTAAAGTGTAAAATTGTGATGAGTTCTTGAAGTAAGAGCATGTAGGGGTTGACATGACATCTGGTATACCTAGGAGCTTCCTTAAGGAGAAGTATTCGAAACTATTGCTAGTAGTTCATAAGTATTTTACATGTGAGGGAAGATTCCACATGATATACTAGTACCATTTCAGACTTCTACTCCACATTAAAGGTAAACAACTCTTAGATCTTCCATTATTCCTTTTTAGAAGCTTAGGTAATATGTATGATAAAGTTCAAGAAAGACTTGAGAGTAGTGAGACATCTGTATTCCATCATGGCTTAATTAAGTTGTTGGTTATGGAGGAATTCAAAAAGTTGAACAGAGACTCAGATACATTTTTTTTTCTAAGTGGTTATGATGTGGATGTGATTACTCCAAAGAAAACACCTAAGTCCAAGGCAAGTACTCCCAAAAAGGATAAAGGGCCCATAGTTGAAGCTAAATTTGAACCTGAAAAAGACATGCAACCTGTAGTAGAACTTGTGGAGATGGAAGTTGAACATTTGCAGGAAACAACAGTGGAACCTCAACCAACATCCACAAGTGGCAAGCAAAAATATGATACAGGGACTTCTAGGAGGATTACCAGGAGTCAGACAGAAATAAAGGGTAAACTTGAAGACATTTTGCAGGCTATTGACATTGAAGAGATCCCTGTAGTTAAACCTGTGGAGATAAAGGGAACCTAGATGAAGAAGAAACGCCTTACTAAAAAAAATATTGATTTCTCCATTGAGGACTTTGGTTATGTCTTCAAGCCTAAAAAGCCTTTTACTAGGTCACAACTCTCCAAAGGGGACAAGTCTGATAATAAGCAGAATGAAGCAGAAAAGAACAAGCAACCCATGGCGGAAGAGATCATTGAATTATCCCCCACAGAAGAAAAAATTACTGAGGCACAAAAAGGTAAAGAGAAAATGATAGAGAAATCTGAAGTGGACATTATTAAGGAGAAACTTAAAGAGGCAAGAAATTATGTATTAGATACCAAGATGGAGCTAGAAGATTTCTAGCAAGAAAGAAAAGAATTGTCAGATTTTAAAAAAGAGGTTAGCAAGAAAATTAGTTTTTATGATGAGGTGGCTGAAAGGTCCAAGAAAATGATGAAAATAACGTTACCTTTGCATAAAATGATGAAACACACCATGAGGATTAATATATGGCTGGAGGCAGAGAGGAAAAATCTTCTAAATCAGGTTAAAGAGCTAGAAATTCAAATGGGAATGGTGCAGACTGAGCAAAAGAGGAAAGGTTTGCAAATGATATTAGTAGATGAACCTATTGAAGGTGAAGCTACTATTTCTTGAGGAGGGTAAGATGTATTTTGAACCATTTTTTTCCTTAGTTAATAACATCATCTCACACAACCATGGAAAATTTTTGTGAGGTGGAAATGAAAATTTTGAAATCTGCAGTTTATCAGGCAAGTTCGTAGCGTACGTTCGTAGCGTACTCCAGGCTTAAAGCTGAGTTTTCGCTACGAACTAGCTAAAGACTATTTTTTGCGATAAATTCCAATTTTTTTCATAAAGGGAGTAAGTAAAATCATGTATTTAAATGTCTTGACTTGGTGAACACCCTCAAATGAGCAGAGAAGTCAAAAAATTTGTAGAAAAAGTCAAATGAAGAGTGCTACAGACTTTTCCCTACGGACTTGCCTAAAGTCCTATGCTTTTGCAGCGAGGGAGAATTTCAAATTTTTTCAAGCATTAAATGCATTTTTGAAGCACATTAATAATTTGGATTGGTTAAAGAGTATCAATGGAGACTTTGGGTAGTGAGAATACTCATCATGGAAGGTGATTGGGTTGCCAGCTCATCAATTTTGGACACATCATCAACTATAACAACACATCCACAAAATCCGAGGAGGAGAACCTAGATGTCAGTTTGGTTGTTTTATTATTTAATTATGGGAATTTCCACCTCAGACAAAGTGGTGTTGTTCGATAAGTATCATCATGTATGGACAATTAAAAGGTTGTTAGTAAAATAAATAGTGTTATAACCCTATTAGGTTTTGAACTGTTGTAAATAGAAATATCACTAGATTCCCTCCTTGTAATTTGTTTCCTGTTTGGATAAGGTGTCTTTGGGATTATTCGAAGGTCTAGCCAACTGGAATACTACATGTAAATATATGTAATTTTATAAATAGGAAGACGAGAGGATTAGAGAAGGTTGATTGATGTTATGCCATATGCTACTTTTGTAATATTTTTTAGTCAGTGATATATAGTTGCAGAAAGCTTCTCTGAGACCTAAGATTCTTCATGTACTCTTATTTGTGTTTCTATTTTATACCTTTTTAATGTTCATTCAATTTTATTTATGTGTAATCACTTGGAATTCATGGTTATACATGCTCCAACTTCCTTTATTCATTTGGTTCACTGTTCATGTTATGTTTTTGGTGAGAGTACACATGCCGTAGCTTCCATGAAAGATGTTTCTATGTAATTGAGTATCACTTTGACTACATGCCCAATGGTAGTAATTAATTAACATCCTTCACCTGCAAAAAACCATTCAAAACAAATTCAAGAGTTAGCCATCTTTGTTCTAAGCATTGACTATTGAATATCATACATTTTCTCGAGAGCGCCATCTCAGGTTGGAGAGTCTAACTTCCAACCATAAGTGGTTTGAAACAATTACACTGAATTGACTGTTGAGCAGCCCAATGAGCCCCAGTTTGGTGATAACATATGGATAATGGACAATAATAACTCTTGAAGGCTGGATCAAGAGGGGGATGATCACTTATGGTTAAAGATGAGTACCTTTTAGATTTATGTTATTTCTTTGTGATATTAGACTTATTGTTTTATGATTTCTTATACTTACTACATGAATATTAAATTATCTCAATAATTTTAACCTCCAGATGAGATGTAATAAGCATATCCTTCTTAATGGTAATCTAAGTTGCGAGAAAATAGAGCTAGTACAGGAAGAGGAGTGTTGGTGATGGAAAAGGAAAGAGGTAGCTCATGGAAAGTTGACAAAATTCTACAAATTTCAATGTGAATAAGTGCTACAAATTGCAAAGGTATGTGAATGGGTGAAAGCATGAAGATGGGTTACATTTTTGGGCTAAATGTGGTGATGATAATTCAAGTTTTTCCTCTTTTATCAAATTCAATCCCTCAAAATTCATATAAGCATTGTGAATTGTGATTCAGAGTAAAAAGACAATATGTGGAGAATTATGTTGTTTTCCAAATGATATGTTTTGCAAAAAGAATTAGTGTTGTATAATCTCTCAATTTTCCATTAAATGAAATATACGAGCTTGCAAATTTTCACAAAACTTAAGAGGTATGTTTGTGTTCACTTAGCATAACTTAGTCTAAAATGTGTAATTTAAAATATATATATATATATATATATATATATGGGCATGATATACATGGAGAGAAATAATATTTTCATATTAAAAATTTACTTTTTAATGTAAACTTAAATTTTTTTATTATTTTTTTTTAGTACTCTTTTGAATAGGACTAGTAAAGGAAGATAGTGGTATATTTTGATTTTTTTTTTTTGTATATATTTTATGTTATTGATTTTTTATTAAGACCCCTTGGAACTGTCCAAAAAAAGTTTCAAGCATTATGTATAGAATAAATTAGATAAAAAATATCACATGGATTTGAAAATGTCCAACTCATATGACATTCGATAGAGATTTCCTTCATGAATCCAACATGATCACCTTTGCTACTTAAGGGAACTTTTTCTTGGAGTCTCTTGGGGTAAAAATGGCGTTTCAAGAAATGGGGTAAAAAATGGTGTTTCAAAGAAATTTGTTGAAGAGGAGATAAAACTCTATTTTTAGGCACTCACCAACTCGATTGCGTGTTTGAAATTGAATTGGTTTAAGAAACGCTTGATGGAGCCCTTAACGCAGTTAATCATAAATATCTAAAAGAATAAAAATAAAAATGAAGCTTCTCTATACTTGTATTGCTAATTTAAAACTTATTTATTCCACAATTTTTTTATTATTATAAATATTCAAATATATTCCAAACTCTAATTTTCCTTAATTATAAATCCTTTTTTTTTTCACCAAAAAAATAATTATAATAATATATAGATAACTTTCTATAAAAGATTTTAACTTTGATTTTTCAATTTTGAGATTATTAAAAATGATATTGTTTTTATTGTTTTGAATTCAAATATAACATATTTGTATACTTGATCATTTTATAATTTTTTTATGTAGAAATTTTCAATAAAAATAAATCAAATTATAATAAATAAATGAAAAACAAACAACAAAATGAACTAAACTAAAATTTATAATTTTATTATTTTAAATATAATGTCATATGCACATTTAAATTTAGATTACTTGAATTCAAATTAGTTGAATAATTTTTTAAAATTTATGATTTCCTTATGTTTTTATTAATTTAAAATACATATTGCAAACTTAAGTGAGCTGTAAAAATTTCTATATATAATTCATACTTGTGTAGGTTGAGGACATAATTGAGTGCAATCACATTTTACATATACTTCATATTTGTGTAGGTTGAGGACATAAATGAGTGCAATCACATTTTACAGGTTGAGAGAGATTTATAACTGGATATACCATTGCATCCATTACAACTATATTAATTATAAATTACAACTACTACAACTACATTAATTATTACTGCACTCTTTTTTTTCATGAACAGGTGAATATATATGTGTGTGTGGGGGAATTATGTTTATTAACTCTTCACTGAATTTCTAGCAAAGTCAAATTCAAATTATTTTTGAGTTACACTTATTCATATAAAAAATTATAATATTTATTGCAATCAAATTGATGATTTTTCTTCTGTTTAATCAATTTATTATTTAAATTATGTTTCAATTTAAATGATAGTAAAAAGTAAATTTTAAGCTACTAAATTATAAATATAAGAATATTACAATTTCAATTACAAGTGGGATAGAATCATTTTTCATATCAATACACTAAAACACTAGAAATGTAATGAAAAATTAATCCACACCATTGTTAATTATTTATTCAAATGTCATTATTATTTAAATTTTGTTTCTTTAAACTATCAAATACTTACAATTTTAATTTTTTCATATCATTATTGATATTTACATAAATATTGAAATTTCTAGCTTTAAGACTTGATCGAGCTCCTAAACTAGGGTACAAAGGAGCTCAATCGAGGGTATGTTTAAATGCTGGAACGAGCTATTTTTAAGCACCTCAATAGCTCGATAAAGTGCTTAAAAATTTCCTAATTGAGTGCTTAAAATTGCTCTATCAAGCATCCTTTTTCACCAAAATGCACTCTTGTTTAAGCAAAAAGTGTAACCCAACTCCATGCTTTGACCCAAATATTACAATTTATGTATAGTATTTAGCTTCAGTTCAACTGCAAGATTGGATGGAAAGTTAGGACCTAAGAGAATATCACCTTCATAAATGCCTCATGCATGCACATGAAAGTAAGTTTTATTTCTAGTACATGTGATATATTGGTACACTTGATATTTGGAAACTATCTTACATTTTAGACATGGTGGATTTCCTAATTTTATGAAGTAGGCTAGAAAAATTGAATTTGATATATGGTAACTTGATCCTATTCATGCTTCTTGTGAGAAGAATGATAACCCTGATGATAAAGGTATGAAAATAATATTGATACTCAAGATCTTCTTATTGATCTTGATTAGGTCTTGATAAGCTAGTAAATTTGACTGTGAAAAAAAATAATGCTCTAACTTGAGGATGTTAGGATTATGAAATGGTTGAGTAATGTGATGAAGAAGTGATGATGTGATTAGCATCCCTGAAATATCTAGATATAATTATATGACATTAATATTTGATGAATGATCGATGACATTATTCATATGAAGTCCATGTGATGATGATTTTTCATAACTATGATACATATATGTTTGAGAATCTGATACAGTTTGAATATGTGATTTAATATTTTTGCTGACACATAACAATATAATTTATGGTAGATAGATTGATGTCGTGAATGACGATGATTGAAGAGGCTTCCCATTAAAAGGGAGAAACTCCCCATAAGATCCCAACACCTATTATTATTTACAGTAAATGAATATAAGAGTCTTGATTATTGAAGCAAGGTTTATGGAGATGAATAAGTGATCATCTGACGTTGTTGGTTTTGGCAAGTTATGACTTGAGAAAAGAGGGATTCTACTATTCCAAGCCTCAACTACTTGGAGAAAGGCTTAAAGGTGTGGCTACAGTCCTCCTAGCCACATGGAAGAAGGCCTATGGGTGCGACTAAGTCTATATAATATGAAAACTAAAATATTATGCATGAGACCAGGAGTGCACGAGGAGTATGGAAGACCTACAAATATGAAGCAGCTGATAGAGATATACATAATCATTGACTTGTTACAGGGAATGTGAATTTCATAAATAATATTGTGTTTCCAGGGGTTTGTAGTAATATCAGTATGTTATTTGTCTTGATTTGATCGTTGGAACTAGTATGATAGTAAAGGATTCTCCTTAGTATGTAGTAATTTTATTTTGGCTACTGCAGAAATCTCAAAATGAATGGATGGAAAAAATTAATATGACTTGTCCTTGGTATATGAATTTACATTTAGTAACATAAATGAGTCATATTATGATCGCGTGGATGGTTTGATGAAGTGTGGCCTGATATTTCTTGGTAAATGATAGTTGTTGTTATGACAATAGGCAAATTTGTAACTTGGCACTTGGGGACTTAGGTTGAAAAGTTTAAAAGTGATATAAGTAGAAACTTTCATGGATTTGATATCAATTTTGGTTTGAACAATGTAAACTTTGAAATGAGAACTAAAACGTGTACCTGTTTTATTGAGGTGGAAAAAAAGTAATCCGATTTCGAAAAGTGCTCATCCAAAATACAATTTTTTTTTTTTGGGAGCATATTTTTGATACTTTAAATTTTCTTATGTATCAAGTGTGAACATTTTTTTTTAATTGTTAGTAATTTTAATGCTAATTTTGAAAAGTTTTGATGCAACATCGACCTCTTCTTTTAGAGGGCTTATTTTTTGTACCTTAAATTTCTAATGTATTAAGTGTCGATACTTTTTTTTTTAAATGTTGATGATTTTCATGTAGATTTTGAAAAGCATCATCATATATATATATATTTTAAGACATTTTGACAATTTAAATGTTCTTATGTCCTAAATATACACAATGTTTTTTTAAATGTTGATTATTTAACAAATTTTCAAGTTGTCTTATGCATCTTCATTTTTTCCTTCCTAGGATGTTAGTTTTTGAAGTGTGTTCTAAACATGTATTTTTTTTCTTTGCAATGTTTTTTTTTATAATGAAAATTTTAATTTTTTTTGCAAAATAAAAAAAATAACATTAAAAATATGTAAAAAAACCAAATATAAAAATATATAAAATGACCAAAACTATGTTAAAAAAAACAAAATTAACTTGTAAAATAAATATATTTAAAAAAAATAAAAAAATAAACAAAAAATTAAAAAAACTATAAAAAACAAGTTGCACCATCCTCGGTTAAAAGTGCCACAATCCATATTACGAGTTACGAAAATCCATTTTTTATCTATGGCTTATAGAGGAACCCTTGACGAGTGCGCTCTATAGAATAATACATCCATATGCCCTCAAGGGACATATGTGGCTAGCATCAAATAAGGAATGTTATGGTCCAACATTTATCTTCCACATGGATGGTAATTATTGTGCAATTATGACGTTGTATGTCTGAAGGGATCCATGATTGCTCACCTTCACTCCAACCCAAGCCCTTGATCATTTCATAATCTCTGGATTAATGGTGGGGCTTAGGAGATATGTAGGAAAAAACCCTAGTATTTCTCACACACTTCATCATTTCCTCCCATTGTTGTCATATAAAACACAATAGTACATTGAAACCCAAATTTTACAAATGAATGGAATAAAAAAAATATAAATTATAAAGAAATATATCCTAACTAGAATTGTGGTAGCTTATTTAAAGAGAGTTGTTATTTTTAGGGTCTATTAGCAAGAAGCCATTATAAGAAGCCAAAATTCCTTCTAACATAAAGTATGATTTCCTAGACTGTAAAATCATAAAGATCTAAAACTCTAACTCTACGAGTTGATGTAGTAAAGGAATGTGCATCCGAAAGAGTAGAGTTGATATGGATACTACTAGGCTCACAACTTTTGCATACAAACTCTCTTTAAAGTTCTTATTAGACTATTACAAAACTTAATCCATGCCCTATGTTTTTGCTAAGTCACACCATAAAAAATTTAAAAAATGGCACGTAAAGTAAATTCACGAAAAACACAATGAACATTTATAAATTTAATAATAACAATACATAAAACAATTTAATAATTTCTTATATGTAAAACCATTTTAAATTGGTAAAATAAATAAATAGCTATCTAAATTTACTAGTTCAACAATTTCCATATACATCTCTATTTTAATAATTTTTTGTTTTTATTCAGGAGAATTGAAACCTCTATTTACACAAATGGATCTTTAAAAAAATATGAAATAAAATAATAATAATAATAAAGACATAATAATAATTTAGGAACTTTGGATTTAAATCTATAATAAGGAAAATGGTTTCTATTTAAAGCCTCTATTTGTTCATTGAAACAATACTAAAAGTGAAAATGATATGTTTCAATTTTAAATTTTAAATTTTGATGAGAAGAAAAATAAACAATATTCATCTTATCATAATGTATTAACATATATTTTTACAAAAAGTTATTTCTTTGCAAAATTGAATATGAGTAGAAAAAGGTGGAGAAGAAAACAAACTATATATAGTATAGACATCTCACTTTAAGTTGACAAAAATTGAAAAGGAAAACAAAACATACTCCTCGTAATTAAGTTAAAAATCCATTTAAGAATTGACAAAATATAGAATAAAATTTAAACAAGTTCGATGGGAAGAGGTCAAAATGAACACATGTTCTATAATTTGGACATGTAACAAGAAATATTCGAAGGGAAAATGTCATTGACTAGGCCCTCATCTACCACGTCAGCTACTTCGGTGGTCATCTGCAAAAGAGAACAAATCATCGTTTTCTTGATAACAGATGGGTAGTTGCCATTTGTTCACATTTTCCTTCTTTTTAATATTATAAGATAGATAACGTGTTGAAGAAGAGAAAAAAATTCTGAAGATGTATATAAAAGAACCTTCATAGACTATTCTGGTAAATGAATCACTACATTCAAACTCAAGTGTCACTATCTATACATGTTTTTGGTGGACTCCTTTCACCTTGATTAGGTGGTAAGAAAATTGGAGATTTCCTCGTGGGAATGATGAGTTGGGGAATGTCATGGATATGTTCTAGTGACTTTGTAGATCGGATGTGTGATATCCATTATATTAAAATGTGAACTTTTGACCATTGAAATGGATGGATTTGGAAGTCTCCCATGCTTGGCACGAACAACGTCAAAAGCTCTCATATATCTTCAATATTTTTGTTCAAGCTCATATATTCCAATCTTCCCATTGATAAATTGAATCATAAATACTTCACTCACTTCATCCAAAGAGCTATCTCTAAACCTGTAGATGCTACACTATCAAAATCACGTCGAAAATTCTGGACATTATAAGGTATGCTCCATAATCTTGTGAGAATAATGTAGAAATAGGAGTGGTTATGGTTTGTTGAACAAGAGTTTTATAATTAGAGTTTAGTTCCACCAGTTCAGGATCGTTGCCCCAAACTTAGGAAGATTAGGTAAGTGCCTATGTTATAAATATGTAATGTTATCGTGGAGCTAATGACAAGTTCTGTGAGCTCTGTCTCACGTTGTGTGTGTTGCATTTGCGTTATTTAATTTGGTATCAGAGCTTCAGATAGAAGCTGTGCTGCTTGAGTGCGTGGGTTGTCATACGCTAGTCCGATCTGTGTCGGATCTAGTGGTGTGAGGGAGATCTGGTGCATATTCCAGTTTTGTGAGCCATCAAAATATACAACGACTGTTGTCGATTAATAAAACAGAATTGGCAGGAGAAGGCAGTGCAAATTGAACTCCGAAAGGGAATCCCAATTATTCAATGGATCAGTGTGCCGTGTTCCTAGCCGTGCCCATCGATGACCGAGAAGCCGTGTTCGGGCACTTGGAAGAGTCCATAAGCTGTGAATTTAAATACTAAATTCTTTAAAAACTAGAAAGAAAATCAAAGCGAGGCAGCGTTAGAGGCTGAAAAAAGTTGAGATTATTGCAGGTTCCTGTGATTTGATGTCATAGGTTGGAATAAAAACGTTGGTTAGCATCTGGTGTAACCGTATATCTCCCAGCTTCTCTTTGATGACATTGTGCAAGTAAACCCCACTATATTTGGGCCCCTTTACAAGCCGTGCATCCGCCAAGAAACCTCTGTGCTCAATCATTCAATTTCAACTGATTCAACTAGCTATTCAAATAAATATTAACACAAAAATAACACTTGTTTTGCACTAACGTGGGAAAAATAGAAGGGTTGTTGTCTAGATAAAATTTGGTAATATCGTTGGCAGCAAACAGTGGATGATTTCGCTTGTTTGGAGCAGGGAGAAGTCTAGAGATCCAAAGGGAAAGCCTGACTACTGCACGGATTGGATCGGATTTTTTGGATTGTAAAGCTAGAGCTGACGCTGTCATTCTTGTGAGCTGAAGAAGAGTATAGATTGAATTTGGTGCAGGATCATTGCAGTGAATTAATTTCTTGTAGTTGAATCTAGTCATTGCTGTTGATGGCGAAAACTACGTCAATTGGAAGTTTAAGCTGGTCACTGTTCTCGAGGCATACAACCTCTAGACGATTGTCAAATGTGACTAGCCCAAGCCTATTGTTTTCGCCACGATTCCAGATTGGGATAAGCGAGAAATGAAAGTGAAAGTGCTGTTGCGCATGTATGTAAAGGACAACATCATTGCTCACATTCGGGACTGTACATCTTCAAAGCACACGTTGGAAACTCTCAAAGGTTTGTACGAAACTACTAATGCAAACCACATTTTATTTTTAAAAATGAAGCTACTATCTATCAAAATGGAAGCCAATGAAAGCATCAACAACTTTGTTTCTAGAATTAAAGACTTAAGCGATAAGCTTGGTGACATTGGTGAAAAAGTGTCTAGTAGCGATTTAGTAACTGTTGCTTTGAAGGGTTTAGTCCAAGACTATAAAGTCTTTATTTTAGCACTCTCAGCTAGACAAACACCTCCTACATTTGATGAATTGGCTGGAATTCTTCTTCAAGAAGAAGAGAGAATGAAAAATTTTGAATTGGATTCAAACAATTCTGATTTGGCATTGATTACAAGAGGTAAAATATCATTCCGAGGGAGACCATGGGACAGGAAAAAAGGCCGTTTTCAAGCAAAGCAGAAAGGTATGACACATCCTGATTCTTATGTTAAGAGAAATATTGAATTTGATTATTGTGGAAAACCTGGACATCTAGCTAAATATTGCTATAGAAGAAGGAATCATTGTTACATAGCAATTTGTCACTGTCCCTGCAATCCCCATCTTGCACATTGGAGGGCTCATTTTGTGACCTGTGAGCAGTGACATAACTTGAAAATATTTTCATGGCATTCCCCTGAACATGTAATTTCATCCCCCTGAAGACATCTCCTGCTGAAAAACCCTAAAAACACCCCTTTTTGCATTGGCGCGGGCAACCAGTTCATCACCTGCGCCAATGGGGAAAATCCTTCAAAGAGGTCGCGCCAATTGGCGCTCTGTCCTAGAGTCGCACTCGCACCAGCCAATTTAAGGAGTGTTTTAAAAAAATAAATGGCAGAAGTTTCGTCCTAACAAATTCCTGGACTGCTATCTATCTTGAGTTGGGAGGTTTGGCTACGGATTTCCATAGAGAGGAAGTGGTTTTCCACCTCTCATGGAAGCTTCCTTAATGATAGGGCCAATCCCATGATTATAGGGATCCCAACTCCCCTTCCTCCATCTATAAAAGCTTGCCCATATCCATGGCAAGCTAGTCTTCAAGTTCCCAAATTCCTAAGAGCCTTATGCTGCAAGAGCCTCCATAACTCCCTTAAGGCCAAATCCAAGCAAGGAGACTATTGTCAAGATCCGAAGAGAGAGAGAGTTTGTCCCATCCTTGATAGGTTTTTCGAGACGTGTTCTGCTGGCGACCCTCCGAAGGAGAATTCAACGTCAGAACTATGCTTGTATTCTTATTTTGATTGATTAATGATAAACGACTATTGGTTATGGTTCCACTCTTGTTGTTGTCTATAATGATGAGTTATGTCCTTTCTGACTGATATATAGTTGCATCTACTGGATTTTACGCTTGCTTTGTTTTGTTTCTCGCATGTGCAGGTGTCCATCACGGAGATCGTGGGGATCATGATCTGCCAGGGCTAAGGAACGGGAGCGCTACCTCTTCTACAAGCAACAACGTTGGAATCTAGGTAAGCCTTCATCGCTAGTTGGTTTATTTGCAATTAGGAACCTGTGCTATAGCGTGAGTGATTGTTGCTAGACCTGGTCTGGGCTAGTAGGGATCGCCTCTGTCCGCAGAGGGGATTTACCTCCACAACAAATTGGCGACTCCACTGGGGATCGTTAGCTTGTTGTCGTTCGTTTTATGAGCTATAGACGGAGCCTGAAGTTGGCCAGATAGCCTTCGAAACGCTTTTTCTCTGCAATTGCGAAGTAGATCAAAGCTGCTTCAGTCAATCTCCGGTTTAGTTTGTAAACTGAACACTTGGAGCACTGTCTTGTCTCTTCGGTTGATTCTTGATTCTGCTTGCTTGATCAGCTCTTTTGGGCTGGTTCTTTCTGTGAATTTGGGTTTTTGAAAACTCCAAACATCACTGGTCTGATCTTGGATTGCTTATTTTTTATTTTAGCATAGCAAACTTGACTGGCGCGTTTTTAGCGTGACAGTCGCGCCAATTGGCGCTAGTTGTCCGTGTATTACCCGCGCCAATTCTGATATGGCGCTAGTTTCAGCCTGACAGTCGCGCCAGTGCTGGGGACTGCTAGGGTTTGCTTGATTTTGAGCTTTCTGAGCCTGATCTCTGATTTTGGTTTCATTTTTTCGACTGCTTGAGTGTTTTGGAGCCTTGATTGACTGACTCTTACCTTCGTCCTTTGGTTGTTTGCCCATTTCCATCGATTTTGCATTCTAGCCCTAGGTCATCTAGGTGCTATGGTGTGTCAAGCTTTCCTTGGGAGTTTTTGGTTTCTATCGGTTCAGTCAACCTTGTGATTGCTTCCCTGCATTCGTTTGATAGTTGTTTATCGTTTTATTGCGCTATTTGAGTGATTGACTCCTCCTTCATTCGAGTTCCGCTTTGTCTCGTTTTGGGCCTAGATTACACGGCTCGTTTGTGTCTTTGGGATTTTCTTGGTTTTTGAGGGACTTTTGGTCAATTTGAGGTTTGATTGTGATTGCTATTGAGTGAAATTTTTTTGTTTTGCTCTCTTATCATCATTTCTCGAATCTCTTTTGCATTATTTTTCATTTTTAGCGCACTTTGCTCTGAAATATTGAAAATATTTATAAAAAAAAATCTCTTTTGCTTTTCATTAGTTAATGTGAATTAGATCTTTTCGGTGTTATTAGTGATTGGTAACCTTGAACGAAAAGCTTTTTAGTTTTCATTAGCTGCATTAGAGACATCATTGGTTGTTTTCTGTTCATTTCATTATTGTGTGAAAAGCTCTCAACTCTCTCATAAATAGCTTTCATCGAATGAAATGATATACTGTGGCATATAGAGTGCATTTAGGAGATTTTGAGACATTACATTCGCTAGGGCCTAAAAACTGAAACGTAATTGAAGATAAACCTTAAAATTTACTCAATTTACACTAAGGCAGCATTGAAACATTAACGCAACATTTAGAGGTCTAGGCTAGAGACGTGTTCCGACGTCTTTAAACCTAGTAGCTATCGTTCGCCTCTTGGCTTTAGACAGCGCTAGTACGGACTTGTGCTCCCCGTACCGTCGTGTATATAAAGGGAGACCCCACTAGGTTTCAATCCTTTATCCATAGGAAGCCGAGTCTGCCGCCCTATACTCGTGATACACTGGACACAGCATTCGGGGAGATTGCCTGCACGTACAGAAAGTCCTTGGTTGATTTCTCTTTCATTTTGAAACCAAGGTGTATATTGCAGTTCACGGTTATTTGGTACACCCTCTACCTAGTATCCCTGAGTAGTCATTTGATCTTTTCTGACTCTTTAAATTTGAAAGGATCACCAAGCGCTTGTCCTTTCACGCTTGCTTCAAAACTAAAAGAGATAGAGTCACCTTTTATCCGTTTCTCGACTCTTAAAACATGAAACGGTGAAGTTTCCTATTTTTCAATGTGGTAAAAATTTATCACCCGTGATCACACGCCGTGTTAGATTTTGCTTGTTGGCCGTTTGATTGTGTGTCTTGACTCCTTTTCAGCCCGTGTGTGTGTTTGATCTTTTTCTCTTATTGTTACTACCTCAGTGTGGAACCCTTGGTTTCGTCTACTGGTAGCCCTTATATGGACAATTCATCAAAGGCTTCAAAACCCTCTATTGAACCTCAGCAGCCCATTGTTTTCGAGTTTCCTGACGGGGGACCCGTTCTTGCTGAGCAGCCCTTTGGGGGATCAATTGAGTTCAATTGGCCCTTTTCTGACCCTTGGTCTAAATTAAGAGTAGGGGCAGAGTTCCTTTCTCTTACATCGGGTTCGCCTTTTATAGCTGCTGTTTTTCCTCCTAGTCCTCACCGTCTATTACGAGATCTAGCGACAGGCTCAATCATGAGTGAATCCAGTGAGGAAATCCCCACGTCCGGTGAGGATTACCAGTTATTTCCTCGGAGATTATTTCCAGGAGACAACCCTGAACAAGCTGTTATGTCATCGCCCGGTCCCTCATTACTAGCAGGGTATGGATCCTTGGGTCAGATTATTGCCGCTGCAACCTCGATGGGGGTATCAGCTCCTTCTACGAGGCCGGTGGTCCCTTCATTAGGGTTGTCTCCTCAGACTCCCGTCACCTCTGTACCCGTTCGACCCACTGTTTGTGTGGCCGCATCTGCACCCGCTGTTACGGCACCCTTCGCGAGGGCTGTGCCGCCTCCCGAAGACGTCTACATAGCGACTGCTATGCCGGAGAACATCTCTTCGGAGGAGTATCGGATGTCCCTACAACAGCCGAACCCCGAGGGTGGAAAAACCTCCCAAGACCCCAACCACTCTTATTTTTCGCATTATGCACAGGATGGTACACTCGTGTATGCTTTTCCAGATCAATACGATGAGCACGGGAACATGTCACGTTTACCCACTCCAGAGGCTCACCTTCATGCTCAAGGTTTACCGTATGGCCAGGCTGGGCTATATTACAACCCGCAAGAGCAACCTTTCCAAGGCCAACCTTCGGGTCAGCCTGGCTATCCTTATAACCCACAGGGCCAGCCCATTCAAGGCTATCCTGCAGGCCAGGAAGGGCCATCATACGGTCCGCAAGGACAGTATTACAACCCTTCCAGTCAACCTGTGCAGCCTCAACCAGGGTACTAACCGGGGCCGGTATACGGTCCTGGGGGGCAAGTCCAACCTTCCCAACCCATGCAACCTCAGTATCCTGTTAATCCAAACATTGCACACTAGCCAGGACCATCTTATGGTCCTGCTGCAGGTCAAACCGGTTACCAGCCACCACCCGGCTCTTTTCCTCCACCAGGCCAACCAGTCTATTCGGCACAACCTGGTGTTCCATCTCCAGGCCAACCGGTTCATCCGGTCCAACCTGGTGTCTCTCAACAGCCAGGTCAGCCTGCGCAACCGACACAACCTGTTCACCCGGGTCAACCTGTTAACCCAGGGCAACCCGCTCAGCCAGGTCAGCCTGCTCAACCAGGCCAGCCTGCACATCCTATCAACCCTGCCCAGCAGCCGACTTATTCGATGCCGCAGCCAAATCAACCGCTGCACCCAAATTATCAGGCTCCGTAGGGTTCCACCTATCAGCACCCCACTCAACCTCAAGGCGGCTACTATTCTCATGGTCAATCCCAACCGAATTATAGCCAGCCCCAAGGTTCTAACTATCATCCTCAACAGCCCAGCTACACCTATACTCAGCAGCCAAATCCAAATGCTACTTACACAGGGCCGACTCATAATCAGGGTCCATACTCTGGTTATCAACCCCCGTACGCTGGTTACCAGCAACCAAATTAGGCTGGTTATTGCACCTATGCCCCCTACGGTTAGAATCCTACTGGACATAACCCATGGGGGCAAGGATATTCCCAACCAGCGTGGAGTACAGGTACTGGTCCTTATCCAGGGCCAGGTATGCCGTCCAATCCGCCATTGCCATTTCTGGCTACCTTGGAGTTACCAGATGTTTCGAAATTAATGAATGATCCAATTCTGCACAATCCTTATTGGCCTCCGGTTCCTACCAAGGTGCCCGGTGATTGCCCCAAGTTTGAGGGAAAAGCTGGAGAGGACCCCCAAGCTCATGTGATGACTTACCATATTTGGTGTTCATCCAACTATTGGGTGGATGATTCAATCCGTCTGCGCCTCTTCCAGCGCACTTTAACTGACGCTACTGCTAAGTGGTATATCGAATTATCCCGTGGCATCTTTCAAGCTTTCAATACATTAGCCATGGCTTTTCTGACTCATTTTCAGTTACCGGTTCGCTACGAAGCCGGGACGCATCTCCTGACTTCTTTGAAGTAGGGCAAAGCCACCCACATTTCCGATCATATTCATGAGTGGCGACGTCGTTGTAGGTTGATCAAGTTTCATATACCTGATCAGATAATAACTCATTGGTTCACCACCTCCTTTGTTAACAAAATCGCCCAAGATATTGCTATGGGAGCATGTGTGACTGAAGAACAAGACATAGCGCGTGCTCAATATCTGGATTTGGTATATTCACAATCCGGCACGCTGTATGATATCTTGCCTGATGCTCCACGGTCTGGAACCTCTAAAGCCCCACCTACCCCGACGGTGGATGGCGTTATTGGTTCTGTGTCTCAGAATTCGAAGAAATATTCGAATGGGAAGCAGAAGTCTAACTCCTCTAATAATTATGCTCCTCCCGCCCCTATCGATTCTGGAAAAACTGCGGAGGTTAATGCCGTTCAGGCCAATCCTACGGAGAAGGCCTCCAAAGGGAAGAAGAAGGGAAAAGGTAAATCCAAATCCGACGCCCCAAAGCCAGATTCCAAACCTCGGACCGAGGACGGTTCCCAACGCAAACCGAAGTACCCCTGCCTCATTTGTGAAGGAGATCATTATACTAAGGATTGTCCATGATGATATGAGGTTAGTCAACTTCTAAAAGGCTCCAAAGGGACTCCAGTAGTTCTTAAAGAACCATTCCCGTCTCAGCAGACCCAGATGGTTGAATAGCCTTCACCATCTGCACCATTTGGGTCCCAAGTCTTCATGATGAATGGCACTGCACCTATTTCTATCGCCACGCGTTCGAAGGATTACAATGAATCGCGTCAGGCACCGAGGAAGGCAGTTGCGGATGGTCCTCCTCCCTCACCTGTCTCCAGTTCGTTGGAAATTGAGAAGCCTACTGCTGAACCCGTTGTGAGGCCACCTTCTAAAGGTGTTCTACGAAAGTCTTCCTACAATTCGAACGCCCGTGCTGCTCAGCACTACAATATTGTTGAGGATCTGGCACAGGCGTCGTCTGACATGTCTGCTTTGGAAGTTCTTCAAAGTTGTCCTTCACAACGGAAAGCTTTATTATCTGCAATCGGTGGAATCGATCCCGCCAATTCTAGTCTTCTCACCTTTGACTTAGAAAATTTCACCCCCCGACTTCCACATCAGATCGCTCTTGTTATTCAAGTCGGGATCAACGGTCTTAATATCCATAGGGCCGTTGTGGATGAAGGTGCTTCTACCTACGTCATGTCGTCCGCTTGCTGGAAGGCCATTGGCTCTCCGGCCCTTTCATCCTCTCCCAATGCCCTAGAGGCATTCGATGGTCGGGAATCCAAACCCCTGGGTGTTCTCGAGAGTCTGGCGATTACTTTACAGGGAAAGACTGTCAATATAGAAGTAGAAGTGGTTGATGCTAAGCTCAACTACAATATACTTCTTGGTCACAGCTGGACTCACGCCATGCTATGATTGCCATCCACCCTCTTTCGACTTATTAAGTTCCCTCACGAGGGAAAAATCGTTACGGTGGATCAGTTGTCCTTCTTCACCTCCACCTCTGAGAACAACATTCCGTACGTGGATCAGATCCCAAATCCCCCTGACAGTGTGGGGCCCGGTCTCTTCAAAGACCCCGTCCTCATGGGTATTTTTCCCGCACCACCACCGCACACTGCTCAAGTTAACATGATCTCTAGGTCTGCGACCCATGGCTCATCCCTACGCCTGAGCAGGTGACTGAGTTTGGAGAATCGATGCCCTTAACTCTAGTAGAGATTAGCTACTGTGAAATCGTCGCCGCATCCGATCCTCCCCCTCCTCAGCATGCTCCTTTGAGCATGGATTTAGACATTTATTCTCAATCCCCCTGGCTCGGTCAGGACGATTCACCTGATCCTCTCAAAGAGATTTTTCCTTCTGATGAAGCCATTGTTGAAACAATGTCTCTTGAGGAGCTGCCTTGGAGCGATGGACATCATCGTTCCTCCTTTATGCCCTGCCTGGGGGCAATGTCAGATTTTCTAGAGCGTTTTGCATCTTAGGTTCCCACTCCACCTCTCCAAACGCCCATTTTGACGCACGAGGTTCGTTCGGAAGGAAACTTGAGTAATATCACTCAAACCATCCCTATCAACATCTCCGTTAAACCGAGGATTGTTGAGAACATACACGTGGGAGTGACTTGTTCTCCTGATGAGATTCAAGTCTATACTGATCTTTTTAAAGAATTCAGAGATGTGTTCGCCTGGTCCTACGAGGAAATGCCTGGGATTGATCCCAGTATCGTAGTGCATGAGATTCCAACCTACCCTGGTGCGAAGCCCGTGCGCCAACGCTTACGCCCGGTGAATCCTCGCAAAGCCGCCGCAATTAAGGCAGAAGTTGAAAAACTTGTGAACGCGGGCTTTATTTATCCCATCCCCCTCATAGAATGGGTTTCAAACATTGTCCCTGTCGATAAAAAGCAGGGTACTATTAGGGTCTATGTTTATTACCGCGATATTAATCGTGCCTGTCTGAAGGATAACTATCCGACTCCGTTCATAGACCAAATCATCGACGAATGTGCCGGAAGTGAGATTTATTCCTTGATGGACGACTTTTCTGGGTACAATCAGATAAACATTCTACCTGCTGATCAACACAAGACTGCATTCATCTGTCCGTGGGGTACTTTCGCTTATAAAAAGCTCCCGTTCGGCTTGAAGAACGCTGGAGCCACTTTCCAGCGGGCGATGTCTTACGCTTTTCATGACATACGCCATATCGTTCAGCCTTATCTGGACGACTTGCCAGCTCACTCAACTAGGCGAGAGGACCACCCTGAACACCTCCGCCAGATTTTCCTTCGCTGTAGGCGCTACAATATTAGGCTTAATCCTCATAAATGCATCTTTTGCGTGGATTTTGGCCGTCTTTTGGGATTCATAGTCTCCAAAGACGGAATTCGCCTTGACCCTTTAAAATTCAAGGCTATCATCAACCTCCCATCACCCTCCTCATTATATCAGTTGCAGAGTCTACAAGGAAAAGCTAACTTCCTTCGACGCTTTATCCCGAACTATGCGGAGGTGGCCAAAGGATTCACGCGTCTTCTAAAGCAGAACGTTCCCTTCCATTGGGATGACATTGCTCAAGAATCCTTTGAGAAGCTTAAGACATTACTGGTTAATGCTCCTTTGCTTCATCCTCCTGATTATCACCGCGATTTCACTTTGTATCTCGCCGCCGCGTTTAGCACCATAGCTATGGTTCTGGTGCAGGATGACGATGATGGAAATGAACATGTCGTTTATTATCTGTCACGGAACCTTCTCGACACTGAAACACGTTATTCTCATGTCGAGAAGCTGGCGTTAGCCGCAGTACACGCTGTGCAACGTTTTCGCCACTACATCCTGCTGCGTACGATAACAGTGGTTTCGGATTGCAACCCCATGACGTATATTCTCTCTCGACAATTACTGGGGGGAAAATACTCCAAATGGATCGTTATCCTGCAGGAGTTTGACTTAGAGTTCACGACTGCTAAGTCAACCAAATCACTGGTTTTCGCGGATCTTATATGCTCGCTCTCAACAGACTCCACTCCTTCGCACTCCGAGGATCATATCCCGGACGAAACTCTTTCCCTTATCAGTACTCGTGACCCTTGGTACGGCGACATAATTGTGTATCTTTAGACCTCCACATTTCGGTCTGAGTTGACTAAAGATGCCCGACGTCGGATTCGGCATCAGTCTCAACCCTACCGCATCGTAGGAGATACCTTATACCGCGTTGGAGTAGATTCGGTGCTCCGTCGGTGCCTAACCTTGGAAGAGGCTGAAAAGGTCCTAAATGACTGCCACAGTGGTGGCTGTGGTGGTCATATGTCCGGATATGCCACTGCCTAGAAAATTATGCGAGCAGGATACTTCTGGCCATCAATATTCAAACACTGTATTGTCGCAGTCCGTAAATGTCACGCGTGCCAGGTCTTTCAGCGCAAGATGCGCGCGCCGCCTCTCCCTTTGCATCCTGTTATTACCGTCGGACCTTTTGCGAAATGGGGCATAGATTTTATGACGTGTAACCCTCATTCGGCCGGGGGGCATGCGTATATAATTGTCGCCGTGGACTACTTTACGAAGTGGGCCGAAGCGATGCCTACACTAGCTGCCGACGGTAAGACAGCTGCCCAATTCATCTTCAACCACATCATTGCATGTTTCAGGGTCCCTCAGGCTATTGTTACCGACCATGGTACTCATTTCCGAGATTATTTGATGGCCGAGCTGACTTCCAGATTGGGATTACGCCACGATAGCTCAACGCCATATTACCCCCAGGAAAATGGCCAGGTTGAGGCTGTGAACAAAGTTTTAGTCACTATGCTTCAACGAACAGTTGGTATTCATAAATCCAATTGGCATCTCCAACTGTTCTCAGCTCTATGGGCCTACCGGATGTCTGCAAAGAGTGCAACTGGATTCACACCATTTCAATTGGTGTATGGTATAGAAGAAACTCTTCCGGTTGAATGCGAGATTCCTTCTTTGAAATTAGCTGTGAAACTTCTACCCGACACTTCTGTTGAGGAAGGGCATCTTTTGTATTTGGAACGGTTAGATGAAACCCGCCGTTTGGCTGCTTTAGTCATTGAAGCACAAAAGAAGCGGGTCAAAGCTCACTTTGATCAATCAGTTTCTCCACGTTCCTTTTTCGAAGGGGACCTCGTCCTCTTATACGATCAAGCGCATGACAAGCTTGGGGCCGACAAGTTCCAACCTATGTGGCATGGGCCCTACATATTAAAATGTGTTTTGAAGAATGGGGCTTATGAGCTTATAGATTACGAAGGAGTCCCGCTGGCGCAACCCAAAAATGGGCTGTACCTGAAAAATACTACGCTTGAAGTGATTTTTGGTGTGGTGTGTGTACATAGGTTTGTTATTTCACTTGTGTGCTTGTGTGGTGTGGTGTGCGTTGTAAACATATTTCTGCTGATCGGGTCTTCCTGATTGTGCAGATGTCCATCAATCCATTTGTTGGTTTCACGGATGGTGCCTCCCGCAGTACCAGGAATCTATCTTCAGCAGCCTGGGTAATCTACGATCTTGCTGGTGAGTTTGTTGACCTGCAAGGTGTGTGTCTGGGACGTGATACAAATAACATCGCGGAATATAGTGCTGTGTTAGAATTATTAATTGAGGCTATGAACCTTGGTATCCGTGAATTACTTGTGTATCTAGACTCACAACTTGTAGTATTACAGCTCAATGGTCACTATTCAGTCAGAAATCCATCCATTTTACGTCTGTATCTGTGTATTCGTCTGCTGGAAAGAAACTTTGAATATATTACATATCAACATATACCTAGACATATGAATACATTAACGGATGCAGTAGCTAATTTGGTTTTAGATAGAAATTTGCGCAATCTATAAACAAAACATCATCACATGTGAAGAGATCCATCCAGAAATAGGTATGTATATATATATATATCGAAATGTTTACATAGTGTGCATTACATAAATAAAAAAATATACATGTTCGTCTTAATACATCCGGAGACGACATGTCTCTCAAAAAATATGCATGAAATAAAGCCCTAGGTGTCTAATCTGCGTGGTGCTCATGATAACAAGCCACAACACACACTAAGCGCCTCAGAAGACGGTGGAGACGACTAGGCACTCCCACCGTATGTCTCTGGTATGCTAGTGGAACATCTACCAGCCGGGCGTAGTCTGGAATCCCCCGGGCAATCCCCTCGAGGTTCTGGACCAAATATCCTCCCTCGGCACCCTCCGCCTGAGGGTCAGCTGCGGGATGAGTTCTCCATGAAATGGGAGACATACCGGCTGGTCTCTTCGGGATGACATTTGCATATGCATATAACTGCTGTCAGAATGGACATGTATTAACAAAAAAATCATAAAACACAAAAATCGACAGATGGTCTTACCCAACTCCTCGTCCCAGTCATCTCCCTCCAGGAGTGGAAGATCTGGATCACCAGTGAAATCAGTCCCTGCATATGGCCAGTCTTCGACTACGATCAACTGACGCCGTAGCCACCCAAAAAACTCCGGCCTCCAGGACATCTGTTGGCCTCCTCCTGCTCTAGGCATCAGTGCTGCCCAACAAGCCATTCTCGGCTCTCGTGGTACCGGCTCAGCTACTATGGCCCCTTGGCCTTGGAAGATTGGTAGTCATTCCAGAATTAACGATACCAGGATGGAACCATAGCCAAACTGCTTCAGTTTGGCCTGCTTGCACTTCGTGAGCTGTCTCTTCATGTTGACTGTCACCGCTGTAGCCTAGTTAAATAGTGTAGGACTCATACACTCTGAGGCTAGTATGAGTTGGGCCTTGGTTGCCTCATGTGGAGCTTGTGATCCTGCAGCTCGTGTAATGGTGTGTAGCACTACTCTGAGTGCTAGATCCTCAATGGTGTGAATGTCTACCTTTCCGCTTCCTGATCCGGTTCGTGCCCTTGGGCACACCCTCGCCATTACCTGCTCCATCTTTTCACCAGATGGTCTGCTCCCTGTCAATATGGGCACTGGACCTCTGCGCGATAGTCCGGTTATGAAGTATACGTCAGAAACCTCTAGTTCTAATACTTGATCCCGCAGCTTGAACACTTGTTCATTTTCATCCCAAATACTAATCAGGTATTGTAGAAGCTCAGGTTGTGCTCGTAAGCAAGGTGTCAGGAAGAAATTTTTAAGCCCACAATTCTTAAGAGCGTTCATACAAGTTTCGTTCTCCATGGGTAGTTCGTCCTCTTCCCCATGCTCCCTCTCTTTCCATTCGATCACCATTGTACTAGGTTGCCTGCATCAACATGGTCAAAAACCCTTGATTAGATCTTTGGTATGCTTGGAAATCCATTCAAATCACTAGTTATTTGGAATTTTGAAACGGAAAACCGTGCTGCGCCATTGGCGCGGGCCCTTTGTATCAAAAAGGCCATTGGCACGGGTCCGTGCCCGATACCCGCACCAATGGGCGGAGCCCTAAAATTACAAAATCTTCCACATAAATCTAATGAGCAATGGAAAACTATGAAAAAATGGATTATAATGGAGTACAGGGAAGCGCCTCTTACCTGGAACGAACGGGAATTTGAATGGTAGCCCGGATCTGTCACAATCGCCGTCAGAAGTTTGCACACCAAAATGGATCACTGTTACTCTCCAATGAGGTAAATAGTAAAAGTAATTTTGTTTTTACCATTTGAGGCTATTTATAACTTTTTGAAATCTAAAATAGGTTTTAAAAGGCATTTTTATTAATATTTTGATATATTTTGCCAAAAATGGATTTTACACTTGCCTCTGTGTGTAGCGACAAGTTTTTACGTGACTTCAACGGTGAAATGAGTTGTATTTTATACTTTTTCGGACTCGATAAAAACACGAAAAATTCATTTTGGAGTCATCTTTCAGCTCTTTTCTGACTCTCTAAACATGAAAATATTGCTGAGGCCCTTGTCGTTTCAATCTCGTTAAAGTGGCTGCGAAACGACATCTACCCAGTATACGTTTACCCCTTTTTTGGGCTGGGATAGATTATTTACGAAAAAGGAATACCCTAGCCTATTGCGACTAGGAGGTTTTCTCAGACATAGTTTTCTACCTTTTCGGATCTGAGGAACTATTTACGAAAAGGGACCGTTGGAGTTTACTTTTTTGCTATATTTTCAAACTCTCTAAACATGAAAAGACGCCGAGTTCTTCCTTTGTCAGACTCGTTAAAACCTGATGACATCGGATTCAGTCGTGATGACGCTCTTTGAGTCGCTCCTTCCTAGGGCTCGTTAAATGTACTAGGATGGATTCGTCCGAAGGACGGACTTATATTAAAAGCATGTGCTATCCCCTTCAAGCTTGTTATAAAAAATAATTGGGGTACTCGCTAGAAATGGTGGGGAAAAAATGGAACCAGCATCATTTTCGTGTCGGTAGTATGTCGTTCTTGAACATGGCACTTGTCTGCATTTGTGTCGGGTTGGGGATATCTCATCTCGTTTTCACTTGCCTCCATGGGTTTGGGTTGTAGAAATTTGAATAATAGATGAAATATTCACCAAGATTATCCTGATTACACACTATTTGAGCTTCATGCATAATGCACAACCTCTTCTACAATTGATCATCAATTTGCGGAAATTAGAAGCAGTCGCATGCGCACATTAAAACATAATCAAGCACACATATAACACAGTATGTAATGGGGAAAGCTTACAGCTGAAAACCCCAAAATATCTGTATATTATAATGATAGATAACATGTAACAATACATAGCACAAAGCTCCTCACAGCTCTTAGCACTATCTCACATGCTACACACAAACTAGCTCAGATATGAACAAGTCACAAGTTCAAATCTCTTCCACCTGTCTGCCTGCCTCTACTGCGCAATCCAAGATGAATAATGATGAGATCCAAGTTTGAATCCCACTGGCTTGTACTGCGCAATTCTCATTGGAAATCTCAATCAATGTGTATGCAAATCTCATGCACAGCTATAGTCACAACTGATAGTAGACTCACCCTTTCACCCACCTCTAACACTAGTCTCCACTGAACTGTCCATGCACTGAGTTAACTGATGTATTCTTTAGTTGATTTATGAGTTAATAATTATTGAATTAATTAATAATTAATTCACACCACTCATCACTAGTGTATTTTTCAGTTAGACTAAATACAACTGGTTCAACTAAGTTAAACCGAACACAACTCCACCAACTGTCTCATCAACTCCACCAAACTCTGCCACATGAGTTCTAACTGAAGTCAACCATGCAATAGCTCAAATAACCCTTAGGAAAAGCGTATTTCCTTCTGTCAGCTGCATGTGCCACATCCAAGCATCAAACTGAAGTGCTCCAAGAGGATAAGATAATGTTTATAGTCCAAATATTATTAAGAGCTAATAATATTCGACTGATCTATTTTTAGACTGGCAGTCTAAAAATAGACTTCGCCTAGTATGTCTAAAAATAGAGGTCCATCTATTTTTACCAACTTGACCAACCATCCACAAATAGCATCCTGCAACTCATAGACCATGATCCATATGTCTAAAAATAGACATAGTCTAAAAATAGACTTTGCGCCAAAAATAGCCTGCGGGCCCACTTAGTGAAGGCGACTTCATTTCACTAAACTCCATCATCTTGTTGCATTTTCAACACTCCCTCTCAACAAGATATGGATTATCTGCAACCCCTATCCTGCCTCTGTGGAATTCGAATTTGCTCCTGGTGAGCACCTTCGTCAAGATGTCAGCATCCTGATCCTCCGTGGGAATATATGAAAGTAACATGATTCTCCGCTGCACACAATCTCTGATATGATGGTACCTGATGTCGATGTGTTTGGATATATCATGAAATACTAGATTAGCCGAGAGTTTAATGCAACTCTGGTTATCACAATAAATCACAGTAGGCTCCAAGTGTGACCCGAACAACTCGACCAGGATCTTCCTCATCCATATAGCCTCGCATGCAGCTAAGATTGCTGCCATATACTCGGCCTCTGCTGAACTGAGTGCCACGGATCTCTGCTTCCTGCTGTACCAAGAAACTGCTGTCGACCCGATACTGAAGATCCATCCAGATGTGCTCTTTCTGTCCGTTGGGATCCCTGCCCAATCTGCATCCGTGAAGCCACACAACTTCACCTCATCCTCCTGTCTGTACCACAATCCATATCCCGATGTGCTTCTAAGATAACGCAATACATGCTTGCCTGCCTTCCAGAAGAGCTTGGTAGGCTTAACCATATCTTGAGAAATCTGGTTAACAGCATAGCATATATCGGGTCGTGTATTGACCAGATACATAAGTGACCCCACCAACTGTCGATAAACAGTGGCATCCACTACCTACGCCGAAGTAGCATCCTCCTTCCTCCAACCTCCAGGAAGAGGAGTACCAACAGGCTTGCAGCCATGCATGTTGAACTTCTCCAATATCTCCTGGGCATACTTACCCTAAGAAACAAATATTCCATCACTGCGCTGCCAAATTTCCAATCCCAGGAAATAATGAAGGAGGCCCAAGTCCTCCATCTCAAACTCTCTTGCAAGATCCTCCTTGCATGAAAGTATCAATAGCTCATCACCTGTCAGAATCAAATCATCTACATAAAGTACAATTATCAACAACTTACCCTCCACCGCAATCTGGTATAGGTTAGGATCCGCCTCACTCTTGGAGAATCCAAGTCTGGTGAAATAACTGTCTATCCGTGTGTACCAAGCACGAGGTGCTTGTTTCAACCCATACAACACTCTCTTGAGCCTGCACACATGCGACTCGCTACTGAAGGTCTCGAAACCTTCGGGCTGCTCTATGTACACCTCCTCCTCAATGACTCCGTTGAGGAACGTAGTCTTCACATCCATCTGATGAATGTGCCACCCCATCTGCGCTGAGAGAGATAGGATCATCCGTATGGAAGAATACCTTGCAACAGGTGCAAAGGTCTCCTCATAATCAATCCCCTCTATCTGTGAGAAGCCTCGGGAAAAAAATCTTGCCTATTACTTCTCCACACTCTCGTTAGCTGCCTGCTTCACTTTGTAGATCCATCTCGAACCCATCACTGATTTCCCCTCCGGCCTTGGGACAATCTCCCATGCACTGTTTCTGGCAATCGAATCATACTCTTCCACCATGGCATCTACCCATGCGGGGTCCTCCACAGCTTCCTCGAAAGAGGATGGCTCTGTCACGACACATTTGCTCACAAGAGCCATGTATCCAATGTACCGGTCCGGTGACTGTCTCTGTCTGCGCTGTGCTGTAGGTGGTCCTACAACCTTCTTTGCATCTCGAGCCAGTCGCTCAGCTTCTGTAGTGCGCTTGCGCCCTCTGATGGTTGGCGGTGCACCAGGTGGTCTCCCACTCCATGAACTTTCTCTTGTGGGTGATCCACATCACAGAGAAGCTCATCCTTAGGAACTAATAGCTCCTCATCTGCATGCAAGTGTGGCTCCCTCTCAAGCGAACACTTCCGCGGCTTTCTCCCTCACGAAATTTGATATCCCGTCGCACAACGGGTCTTGCGGCGTACGGAAAATATACACGATAGTTATGGGGCATATCAGTGTACCCCAAAAATATCCCAACCTCCGTAGTCAGCTCCAGCTTCTTCCTGGCATCCTTCATCACATGAATGTAAATAGGTGAACCAAAAATCCTCAAATGGGAAATATCAGGCCTCTTACCAGAAAACGCCTCCTCGGGTGTACTCATGCCAAGTATCACAGTATATCTTTGCAGTATTGCATGCCTCTGCCCACAAGTGAATGGGTAGGCCATGATCATGCAACATCGCCCGTGCAGCACCCACGATCGTTCTGTTCTTCCGCTCAGCAACCCCGTTCTGCTGTGGGTTATGAGGTGCTATGAGCTCTCTTCGAATTCCTTCTACGCTGCAAAAGTCCTTGAATTCGCCAGAGATGAATTCACCACCATTGTCGCTCCTAAGAGCCTTCACCTGCTTCCCCGATTCCTTCTCAACCAACGCCTTGAACTCATAGAACTTTGAGTATGTCTCGCTCTTCTTCTGCATGAAGAAGATCCAGCACTTCCGAGAATAATCATCAACAAAGATCACATAGTACCTGTGCTTTGCTGTCGAAGCTACTGAGAAAGGTCCACACACGTCTGTGTGAATTCTCTCAAGGATCGTCGTGGCACGACTATCCTTCTCGTGAAAGGTGGCTTTCACAAAATTTCCCAAGGTACACCCCTTGCACTGATCTGACTGCGCAAGAGTGCCCTTAGGAAGCCCAGTAGAAATCTGCTGCAGTATCTTCAAAGCTCCATGGTGAAGGTGGCCCAATCTCCGGTGCCACAGCTCGCCATCATCCTGGCTCACCACTTCTCCTGCCTTGCATGCCATTGCTGCGCAGCCATCTACTTGCAACTGATAAAGGTTCTTGACTCGAACCCCTATCTTCCGGGTCTCTCCAGTTGTCTTACTGCACAGGAAAGCTTTTCCTTCGCTGAAGACCACATCATACCCCTTGTCTTCCAACATTGCCACAGAGATCAGATTCTTCATCAATCCTGGAACATGCAATACTTCCTTCAATATGAAGGGTTTACCAGACTCCCTCTCAAAGGAAATGGTACCGATACCGGTCGCACTGTATCTACCATCATCGCCCATCTCGATGTGCACTCCAAGATCTTTCTCGTCCAGATCAGAAAACAAATCTCGATCTCCTGTCATGTGAAAAGATGCACCACTGTCCAAGAACCAAACTGAACCCATCACACTTGATACCAAGCATGCGATCAACAAAAAATCCAGCTCAAACTGCGAGGCTAAGGCCTCTCCCGCTGCAGATCCAGCAGCCTGCTTATTTTTCTTCTTCTGCGGACAATTTGTGGCATAATATCCGTGTTGGTGATAGTGAAAGCACTTCACCTTGGACATGTCCTGCTTCTTGCCTTTCGAAACGGAATGAGAAGATTTCTTGCTCTTCCCCTTCTTTGCTTTGGCAGCCAAAGCACAATTTTCTTCATCAGATGCCTTTGATGAAGATCCGTCCTTGGTACTCCGCCTTATCTCCTCTTGCACAAGATCCGACCAAAGTCACTCCCATCCTGGAAATTTCTCCCGACCATTGACAGAGTCTTGATAGGAATGCCAACTCTTCGAAAGACCAAGGAGAGCCAAGCTCACCAATTCCTCATCATCTACAGTCACCCCCACACTTCCCAGCTCATCCCTGCACTGGATGAACTTCGTGAGGTACTTGGGCATACTGTCGCCTTTCTCCATATTTATGTGTCTGAGTTTATCCTTGAGCACCAACTTTCTCTAGTCGCTCTTGCTTTGGAATAAATATGTCAACACTTTCCACATCAAGTATGGAGAAGCTTTTCCATGCAGGCTGGATACAATGTGATCCTTCACGCCCTCCAACAGAATCCTTCGACATTTTGCTGTCTTCTTTTGCCAAGCCTCAACTTGAGCAGCATCAGTAGGCTTTGGGACTTCAACATCTATGAACTCCTTCAACCCATTGTCATCTAACACCGCCTCCATCCTGTCCTTCCATGCAACATAATTCGAGCTGCCCTCAAGGGCATACTCCAATCGCAATCCGTTGAAAGACATCTCGACTTTCGACACCAAGAAAACACTGTTGCAAATTCGAATTCCACCAGCTCAAAACTCAACCGCTTCTGATCTGTGAGAAAAAAGTATTTCTAGCACAGAGATCGACTGTAGGGGAATTTACTGGATATATCACCTTTCAAAGAAAGGATGGATCCAGAGGCTACCTGGCCCGCTTACAGACTCTGTCTACCGAAATAAATTGTAATCACTGTAATAGATCCGATGATCAATTTCGCTCTGATACCATGTAGAAATTTGAATAATGGCTGAATTATTCACCGAGATTATCCTGATTACACACTATTTAAGCTTCATGCATAATACATAACCTCTTCTACAATTGATCATCAATTTGCGGAAATAGAAGCAGTCGCACGCGCACATTAAAACATAATCAAGCACACATATAACACAGTATGTAATGGGGAAAGCTTACAGCTGAAAACCCCCAACTATCTGTATATTATAATGATAGAGAACATGTAACAATACATAGCACAAATCTCCTCACAGCTCTCAGCACTATCTCACATGCTACACACAAACTAGCTCAGATATGAACAAGTCACAAGTTCAAATCTCCTCCACCTATCTGCCTGCCTCTACTGCGCAATCCAAGATGAATGATGATGAGATCCAAGTTCGAATCCCACTGGCTTGTACTGCGCAATCCTCATTGGCAATCTCAATCAATGTGTGTGCAAATCTCATGCACAGCTATAGTCACAACTAATAGTAAACTCACCCTTTCACCCACCTCTAACACTGGTCTCCACTGAACTGTCCATGCATTGCAGTTAACTGATGTATTCTTTAGTTGATTTATGAGTTAATAATTAGTGAATTAATTAATAATTAATTCACACCACTCATCACTAGTGTATTTATCAGTTATACTAAATACAACTAGTTCAACTAAGTTAAACCGAACACAACTCCACCAACTGTCTCATCAACTCCACCAAACTCTACCACATGAGTTCTAACTGAAGTCAACCATGCAATAGCTCAACCAAACCCTAGGAATAGCGTAGTTCCTTCTGTCGGCTGCATGTGCCACATCCGTAGCTCGAACTGAAGTGCTCCAAGAGGATAAGATAATGTTTATAGTCCAAATATTATTAAGAGCTAATAATATTCGACTGATCTATTTTTAGACTGGCAATCTAAAAATAGACTTCGCCCAGTATGTCTAAAAATAGAGGTCCATCTATTTTTACCAACTTGACCAACCATCCACAAATAGCATCCTGCAACTCATAGACCATGATCCATATGTCTAAAAATAGACATAGTCTAAAAATAAACTTTGCGCCAAAAATAGCCTGCGGGCCCACTTAGTGAAGGCAACTTCTTTTCACTAAGCTCCATCATCTTGTTGCATTTTCAACATGGGTAATCCATTTTGGCCTCTCATCTGCTCTTTGCCTTGTCTCTATGACCTCTGATCTTTTGATGTCAAATACTTCCAAGTCCACTGTCGTGTCGTTCATATGTTCAAGAGAAGTTGACCTATGCAAGTACCAACCTTCCTCTGATTCTCATCTGATCGTGATTCGCAAAAAAACTATGTTCCTCTGTCTCGCGTCAATGATGTGGGAAACATTATGGCCCACCTTCGATCAAGGTCACTTCCTGTCGACTTCAGCTCATTATCCAGGAAGCTGATCTAGAGACTCCCTTCTGGTGCCTTGGAGCCTGCATGCCTTAATGGCAGGTTCTTCGCATTCAATGTGAGGTTTTCATCGTTGGCCTCCAATCGAGTGATTCTACGGGTGTTTGATGCCAGCTCATTGATTCACATGCCGTATATTGTACCTGTAGTACCTTGAGGGCCATTGTCATTATTGGTGGTACCTCTCACGTCTGTTAATAGCTGTCATCATTAGCTGGTAATCAGACGATGTTCTTGCATGTTCGACTTCAGCCCATTTATTCACATGCTTGGACTTGTACTATGTTCGGGTCGAGATGGAGCGCAAGACCCTGGATTGTGTCTGTTGTAATCTAGGCTGTGAGTTTGTGGATAATTATGATTATTTACATGACTCACTTACTAGATGGCTGCGACCATACCTGAATCTATTCATCGATCCTCACTGGATGGCTGTGTCCATGCCTTGGATCTGGATTATTGTATACTCTGTTATGGATGGCTGCGCCCATACCACATATATATCTTGTATTTGAGACATCAGTTTTACTTCTTCACGCAGGTTTTCCGATGGCAGAGTTCTCAGTTCGACACGTTCTCGTAAAGCATTTCACCCCTCTCTCTCTCTCTCGGGCCTCATGCTTTAGGGGGCATCTGTTACACAACAATTTTTCACCGTCCTTGCAATCCCCATCTCTCACATTGGAGGGCTCATTTTGTGACCTGTGAGCAGTGACATAACTTGAAAATATTTTCATGGCATTCCCCTGAACATGTACTTTCATCCCCCTGAAGACATCTCCTGCTGAAAAACCCTAAAAACACCCCTTTTTGCATTGGCGCGGGCAGCCAGTTCATCACCCGCGCCAATGGGGAAAATCCTTCAAAGAGGTCGTGCCAATTGGTGCTCTGTCCCAAAGTCACACTTGCGCCAGCCAATTTAAGGAGTGTTTTTTAAAAATAAATGGCGGAAGTTTCGTCCTAACAAATTCCTGGACTGCTATCTATCTTGAGTTGGGAGGTTTGGCTACGGATTTCCATAGAGAGGAAGTGGGTTTCCACCTCTCATGGAAGCTTCCTTAATGATAGGGCCAATACCATGATTATAGGGATCCCAAATCCCCTTCCTCCATCTATAAAAGCTTGCCCATCTCCATGGCAAGCTAGTATTCAAGTTCCCAAATTCCTAAGAGCCTTATGCTGCAAGAGCCTCCATAACTCCCTTAAGGCCAAATCCAAGCAAGGAGACTATTGTCAAGATCCGAAGAGAGAGAGTTTGTCCCATCCTTGACAGGTTTTTCGAGACATGTTCTGCTGGCAACCCTCCGAAGGATAATTCAGCGTCAAAACTATGGTTGTATTCTTCTTTTGATTGATTAATGATAAACGACTATTGGTTATGGTTCCACTCTTGTTGTTGTCTATAATGATGAGTTATGTCCTTTCTGACTGACATATAGTTGCATCTACTGGATTTTATGCTTGCGTTTGTTTTGTTTCTCACATGTGCAGGTGTCCATCACGGAGATCGTGGGGATCGTGATCTGCTAGGGCTAAGGAACGGGAGCGCTACCTCTTCTACAAGCAACAACGTTGGACTCTAGGTAAGCCTTCATCGCTAGTTGGTTTATTTGCAATTAGGAACCTGCGCTATAGCGTGAGTGATTGTTGCTAGACCCGGTCTGGGCTAGTAGGGATTGCCTCTATTCACAGAGGGGATTTACCTCCACAACAATCATGAATCAAATTAGATACATAGAAGGCATAATGGAAATTTCATGAACAGAGACACTTCAGTTATTGATGGATTTAAAAATCTTAAATTATTTGTTTCTGATGCTGCATTGTCTACTGAAACTGATGATGAGACTACTTGGTTCATAGATTCTAGTGCATCAGCTCATATGAATTGTAATAAAGAGTGGTATGATAAATATTACGAGAAAAATGATGGCACACACATTTACCTAGGAGATATCAGGTCACATAAAGTCTAAGGCTATGGCGTAATAAGTGTGTAATTACCTAATGGACAAATGAGACAGATTCATGATGTGATGTATGTTCCTGGTATTAAAAAGAATTTGATATCTGTTTCAACTATCATTGATAATAATTTAAAAGTGGAATTTGGTAAATTGAGGTGTATTGTGAAAGATGTTCAAGGTCGCTACATGGTTGTTTCCACAGGTACCAGGGTTGGTGGATTGTACAAATTGGATGTGACGATGAAGTGCCATGTTGCATTGACATCCACAACAACGTCAACAGCAGATTTATGGCATCACAGGTATGGGCACCTAAATTACAATGATTTATTGTTGTTGCAAAGAAAAACAATGGTTGAAGGTCTTCCTATTATGAAGTGTGAACATTTACCATGTGAAGCTTGTGCACTTGGTAAGTAGCATAGAGAGGAGTTTCCCATTTATACAGAGAAAAGACAATATGATATACTTGAATTAATTCACACTGATGTATGTGGACCTATGCAAACTAGGTCGTCTGGTGGTGCTTCCTACTTTCTTATTTTTGTTGATGATAGATCTAGATATACATGGGTTCATTTCATGCGAAGAAAAAGTGATGTATTTGAGTATTTTTAAGAATTCATAACTTTGATTGAAAAGAAAATAGACAAATACATTAAAATTCTCAGATCAGATCAGGGTGGTGAATATAAATCAAGAGCGTTTAATAGGTGTTGTAAATTTCATGGGATCCAACAACAGTTCACAGTGCCCCATACTCCTCAGCAAAATGGTGTTGATGAGAGATGGAATAGAACACTGGTGGAGTGCGCTCGCAGTATGCTTCAAGGTAAAAACATTTCTAATGGTTTCTGGGAAGAAGCCATTAATACTGCTGTTTATTTGAAGAACCGAAGTCCCACTAAGAAATTAGCTTTTCAAACTCCTTTTGAGATTCTTTATGGTTATAAACCTGATGTCAATCATTTAAGAGTATTTGGATGTACTTCCTTTGCACATATTCCTAAGGATAACATAAGAAAGCTTGATGCAAAGTTAATCAAGTGTGTTTTTATTGGGTATTATATAGATCGGAAAGCATATAAACTGTTTGATCCCAGTCCACATAAACTGTTTGCAAGTCAAGATGTGGTATTTCATGAGAATGCTGATAAAAGTGATACAATGAATGATGCTTGGCATATATCTAATGATGATCATGTCAAAATTGATACTTTGGTTAAACAGGAATAGGAACAGGTACAGGCACAGGTTCAAGATCAGAATGAAAGCAGCATGAGCACATCCAGATGCAGTGATTTATCATGAGAGGAAGATTCACCTCAAAGCAGAAGAATCATGGATGGAACTCCAACAGGTATTGTAGAACCAAGAGGGTCAACCCGACAAACCCAGCTTCCTGCAAGGTATAGAGATTATGCCTTGATGTCTAATATCATGAATGTTGTAGAACCAGTTGATTATGAACAAGCTAAAGAGTATGAACAATGGAGAAATGCTATGAATGATGAATATGACTCTCTTATGAAA
The DNA here is from genome assembly GCA_034641835.2 of Pinus albicaulis. Classification (NCBI taxonomy): domain Eukaryota; kingdom Viridiplantae; phylum Streptophyta; class Pinopsida; order Pinales; family Pinaceae; genus Pinus; species Pinus albicaulis. Next base: position 1,417,257,482 of record CM076577.1, read on the forward strand.
AATCAAACATGGGAATTAGTTGAACTCCCTAAAAAGAAAGTTCCAATTGGAAGCAAATGGTTGTATAAATTTAAATTTAAAGCAGATGGTAGCATTGATAAATTTAAGGCGAGATTAGTTGCAAAAGGATATGCTCAACATGAGGGAATTGATTATGAAGATACTTTTGCACTAGTAGCTAAATTGAATACAATTAGAGTACTGATTGCCTTAGCTACAAAACATAATTGGAATATACATCAATTGGATGTCAAATCTGCTTTTCTGAATGGTGATTTAAAGGAAGAAGTTTATCTAGTTCAACCTGAAGGGTTTGTCAAATAGGGACAGGAGCATCTAGTCTGCAGGTTAAGAAAAGCCTTATATGGTTTGAAATAGGAACCAAGATCATGGTATGTAAAGATTGATACCTTCTTTCATCAGAATGAGTTTGTGAAAAGAAAAAATGATCCTAACCTATATTTTAAGAAAGATGAAGAAGGAAATGTTGCTTTGATATCTTTATATGTGGATGATCTCATTATCACAGGCAATGCTTACAAGTTAATTGAAGAAATTAAAATTCAGTTATCTCAGGAATTTGAAATGAAAGATCTGGGTGAATTGCATTACTGTTTAGGAATTGAGGTATGGAGAGTGCCTGGTAAAACATTGATCACTCAAAGAAAATACACAAAGGAAATTCTTAAAAATTTAAATATGAGTGATTGCAAAGCTATGCCAACCCCCTTAGAACAAAATGCAAAGTTGTACAAAGAAGATGGAACTAAAGAGGCAAATGGAACTTTATATCGTCAGTTGGTGGGTAGTCTGAACTATCTCACCACTACCAGACTAGACATTGCATACTCAGTCAGTATCCTTAGTTAGTTTATGGCTAAGCCTTCAGGAAATCACTGGAATACTGCAAAGAAATTTCTCCGATACTTAAAAGGAACAATCAATTTAGGTATTATGTATACTGATGAATCTGATGTTGCACTGACAGGTTTTTCTGATTTAGATTGGGTAGGAAATCCTGATGACAGACGATCTACCTCTGGCTATGCATTTCATATAGGATCAGGGGTTGTGTCACGGAGTAGTAAGAAACAACCAACTGTTTATTTATCATCAACAGAATCTGAGTACAAAGCTTTGACCAATGCCACCTATGAAGCTGTTTGGTTGCGGAGAATTCTTGTAGATCTCGAAGAGGAGCAAAGTGGTTCAACATGCATAAATTGTGATAATCAAAGTGTTATCAAATTAGCACACAATCCAATATGTCATGGATATGTTCTAGTGACTTTGAAGATCGGATGTGTGATATCAATTATATTAAAATGTGAACTTTTGACCATTGAAATGGATGGATTTGGAAGTCTTCCATGCCAGGTACGAACAACATCAAAAGCTCTCATATATCTTCAATATTTTTGTTCAAGCTCATATATTCCAATCTTCCCATTTATAAATTGAAGCATAAATACTTCACTCACTTCATCGAAAGAGCTATCTCTAAACACGTAGTTGCTACACTATCAAAATCACGTCGAAAATTCTGGACATTATAAGGTATGCTCCATAATCTTTCTTCAATAATATTGCTATTAAATTTTAATGTAAAATAACTAAAATAAAAAGCGATTTTTTCAGTCAAAAGATTTTTTTTTTTCAAAATGCCCTTATTGTAATAGTGAAATTTGCAAGCTGATTAGACTATGACTATATCTTGTGTGTGATAATAAACTGTTTCTTATAAATCCTTCCGTGTTACATCAATGAAAGTATCCATAGCAAAATAATTTTTAAAAAATATAGTGCAATAGAGAAATACATGCAATTGCCCTTTGATGGACTTATTTAGATTGATTTACGAAATAGAAATGGTTCAAAATTAACTATTTTTGGATCTGTGACTTATGAGTAGATGATTAAATGGATAAATCTAACCTAACTCTTAAAACTGATGTTGGTTCAATATATATTTTTACTAAACCCTTGGAAATATTGTTTTGATATGTCATGAAAATGTAATTATATTACAACATTTTCCATACCGAACTGTAAAAGTGCATCTAAATTTGATGAATTAAAACTGTGATAGATATAAAGGAACAATAGAAAGTTAGCAGAAGGTATGTGGATGAAAGTGAGGAACCAGAAAACATGGCAGCGTTGAGTATGACATACAAACCATGATGTATAGGAATAAAAAATTATTTGGACATATCTGAATATAATATATAATAGATGAAGAATTATTCATATCTAATGCGTATAATTTCTAGATGGTAAAGAAGGGAATATAAAAAGGATTATAATTTAGCCAACGCTAGAAAGAACATGACGGAGGAGTGGGCTTTTGTTGTAAGGCTAATTTTCAATCTCTTGCTAGCAAGTCTGAATGAAATTCTGCTATGAAATGATAAGATCATTATCTGCTATCACCACCAGGAATGGAGGAACATTCACATGTTGAACATTTGGAGCTAATGGTTCCATTGGATTAGTGATGGGGTGGTCTTTAGTGCTTCTCTCTGGAAACGCAAGATTGTACAATTTATCCACAATTTGTGAAGGAGTTTCCACCTTTGATCTGCTCCTATGTTCTCTCACAAATCTCGGATGTATCATGGTACCTCCGCAGAGACCGAGGGGATGTAAAGGTTCCATAGCTGCTGCACGAATGGTCACCTCGTGCACCAGGTTTCCTCCAACGTTTTCTCCCACCAAAATCTCTATGGCGGCTCAGCCACGAATCTTCCCAGTCCCCGCGTACCGAATGGTTGTGTTCTACCAGGATAGCTTCGCCTGCTACCACGACCACCTAGCCCAGAGGTGGAGTGGCCTAGGCTTGGAAATAGGGACAACTGAGAGCTAGTTGCCATGACCACCCAACTCATGAGTCTAGCGACCCTAAACCTACGTAAGTAAGCTGATTTCGAGAATCGACTTGCAAAGACCGCTAGACTGGGCTGGGCTGGGCTGCCATGACAGTCCACGACGGTCGAGCCCAACTTAAATAATATGTTTTATACTTGCAAAGACCGCTAGACTGGGCTGGGCTGGGCTGCCATGACAGTCCATGATGGTCGAGCCCAACTTAAATAATATGTTCTATGTTCTCATGAATGAGTGAGAGGATGCTATTAGTTGTAAGACTCATAACTTAATTATATTTGATTGTGGAATTTGTTTCATAATCAAAATCACTTATTTTCAAAATACTAATTGTTGTGAAATGGATTATTTAATATTATAAAAAATTAGTTAATTTTAAATAATGTTTATGATATAGATTAATAATTAGTTTTATTTAGATAATATAGAAAAATAATCTTATTTTAGAATGCAAAACTCCATCATTACTTAAGTATCAATTATTGATGATTATTAAATTGTTAAGATCAATTTTGATTTATTGAACTTTATCTAAAATATTAAAGAATTAATTAGTGTGTTTAAAAACCATTATAGATATATTTTTTAAAAATCTCCATCGATTAAGAAGGCCGGTATCACTCTATGTCATGGAATTTAAGAGAAGCCATTTTTCATCCACCAACCTTTTTAATATCAAAAAGATAAATTATTTCATCTTCGGATTTCTTATAAATTGAGACACCATTTTTCATCCACCAACCTTTTTATAATGAAAAAGATAAATTACTTCATCTTTAGATCTTTTATAAATTGTTCAACTTCCCGTTTCACTATGTCAATCTTGAGAGTTTCTTGAGAGTTTGATGTTATCTCAGCAATATGTGTTTTTTTATATAAGTTAGCTATGAAAAGAATATGGTACGTTTTTCTAGATTGAGGTTAATGAAATTTCTATAGTTTTTTAATTTTATCTTTTTCTTTATTTCTTTATCACACTACAATTTAGTTTCAAATTTAGATGTGATAATATTTGGTATCAATATTCTATAAATGTTTTTTATTTATTTTACAATGTTATTGCCAAGGCTTACCATATTTATGTTATTTCCTCTATAAATGTCATGGATGGGAATTTATGGCAATCTTAGGAAACCTCTTGCACTCTTTTTTGTATTTATTTTTTGCTAAGTAGCTAGTTAGTCATATCCATACTCAATGGTGGAAAGATTAAATTTTATGAAGAGAATAGGTGTAATATTCTCTTTCTTGTTCCAGTCAAAGTGAATAGAATCAATCCATGGTACTTACCGTGGTATTTTCCCATGGTATTTCTTGTTGGTATTGACCCATGGTATTTCTTGTATTGACCCATGGTATTTCTTGTTTGTATTGACCCATCAAGCCTATAAAAGGGGAGAGAAGCTAGGCATTTAGAGCATTCTAGATTATCTATCTAATTATGTTTGGGTTGAGAACCTGGCCTGACCAGTTCTAGCATTGATCCCGGGACGAAAACCCCGCGGTGATGTTTATGTGGTGGATCCATCTAGGATTCACAACTGGGCTTCAATTTCTTATATTTGTCATTGTCAAGCAGTTGTGCATGCCATTTGTAGGATTTTATGGTCTGGGAATGTATTTTACTTTTAGTGAATAATAATATTAATAAATGGCTGCATTTCTTGTGTTCTGGTTCTTGATGAAAGATTGTATTAAATGAGAACACTAATATGTTTTAGATCTATCAAAATTTTTATTGTTTGGAATCTTACAATAGGATAGAGCATATTTATTTTATTTTTAAAATGTTAAACTATAAAAGACTTTTATGTGTTGGGGCCCTAATTTGCAAGATTTTAGGTATGCATATAAAGTCCATGTCAATGTGCCGGTTATTCCAATTCATTAACACATTTAGGCAAAATAGTGGTTAGAGGCTTATTAGGATCTATGGAAACCATATTAATTATTCTACTTTTGAATTCTTATTGATATATGTCCCATAAGGTATTTTTAGTCATATCTCATATATAAAAATGATATGGCATACCTTTGGTTTGAAGGTTATGGATATTTTATTGTGATTGTTGCATGCAATTTCAAACTAAGATTAGGGATTCAAGAAATCATTTGTGTGTTATAGCCATTTTTTATTTTTTTTCTTATGATATATATGTGATTTTTTTTAACATCATGGTGTTATTGAAGGGTAAATTTTTAATCCAATATTTATTGGTGAAGGGTTAATTTACTATCAAAACATCAATCATGAAGGGTAAAGTTTTGAACATAATGTTCCTGGATGAGAAGCATGAAAACCAAAACCATCAATTTTTTTATTATTTAACGGGTAAAAAGAAATCCAAATTCCAACCTTGTCAGAGATCGTGTATATAGAATATGAAACGACACAGAAGCGAGGAGGACGAAAGGAAAGTTGAACGATTGAATGTAGTCAACCTCGTTCCAATCTACACGCCCCTCTGGAGATGGTGTATCCGCTGCAGGTTTTAAGATAACTCTTTGGATGAAGTGAGCGAAGTATTTGTGCTTCAATTATGAATGGGAAAATTGGATATATATATATATATATATATATGAGCTTGAACAAAAAGATTGAAGATATATGGAGTATTTTGACGTGATTCGTACCCGTCATGGAAAAATTCCAAAGCCATCCATTTCAATGGTCAAAGGTTCACATTTTAATATAATGAATATCACACATCCGACCTACAAAGTCGCTAGAACATACCCATGATGTTCCCCGGCTCATCATTCCCACGAGGAAAGCTCCAGTTTTCTTACCACCTAATCAAGTTTCAAGGTGAAAGGAGTCCACCAAAAACATGTATAGAAAGTGACACTTTAGTTTGAATGCGTCTTTATGTCGTGATTCATTTACTAGAATAGTCTGAAAGTTCCTTTATATAAAATTTCAGAATTTTTTTTCTCTTCTTCAACATGTTATCTATCTTATAATATTAGAAGGAAGGAAAATGTGAACAAATGGAAACTACCCATCCGTTGTCAAGAAAATGGTGATTTGTTCTCTTCTGCAAATGACCACCCAAGTAGTTGAGGGCCTAGTCAACAACATTTTCCCTTTGAATCTTTCTTGTTACACGTCCAAATTATAGAACACGTGTTCATTTTGACCTCTTCCCAACGAATTTGTTTAAAAGTTATTCTAGGTTTTGTCAATGCGTACTAAATGTTGTTTAGGGTTTAACTTAATTACTTGAGATATGGTTTGTTTTCCTCGGCAGTTTTTGTAAAGGTAAAATGATATGTTGATAATTTATATAATTTTTTTTTCCTCTCCACCCTTTTCTACTCACATTCAATTTTGTAAAGAAATAAATTTTCGCAAAAATATAAGTTAATCCATTGAGATAAGATGAATACAGTTTATTTTCATTCTCATCAAAATTTATTGTTTTGAAAAAGTTTATATTCAATACAAATTATTAAATTTAAAAACAATAAATATGTGTTTTATATAAACATATAATTTTGTTTTTTATTAATATTTTAATAATCAATTAAATGTTAAAGTAATATATTTTTCAATGATGAAAAATTGTAATTATACTGAAGGTGTTCTCTTTGCTGGTTTTGGCTGGGAAACACTGTTCATCTCAGCCAATCTCAGCAATCCACATCTGCTCAAGATTCGCCCTTCTGCCCTGTCAAAATTTGACACTTGACAAGCATTCTACCTCCTGCTGTCCACTCCTTGCCTTGTCCGTGCTGCTGTCATCTCGTTCGCGTGCTGTCATCTCGCCTCCCGGGAGTTCGACGACACGCCTTTGGTGTCCTTCGGCTCATTTTAATGAGCAAGTACTAGTTTTTATTATATGTTAAAAGTTACATGTTGTAGATGCCAGTGGCATATTCATCAAAATTGTGACTTTCGTCTCATATGCAATAAATGTCCAGTATGTTCCCCTATTGGGGTTAACATAATAATACATAAAAGTATGTTCCCCTATTTGGGTTAACATGATAATACAAAAAAGTATGATGATAAAGATCGTTAAATACATAGAAAATAAATACATGTTATACATATGCCTGCAAAAAGTCCATGAAAATTGGGCTAGTTTCCCCTACCGGATGCTGATCTATGTATGGACGATGATAATAACTGTAGTGATCTTGACCGGTGTGTTCCTCAATCAACAATGTCCCCCTAGGCTGAATCGCGGCCTCCTTGGAATGTTAAAGTAATATATATATATATATATATATATATATATATATATATATATATATATATATATATATATATATATATATATATATATATAATTGAAACATATCATTTTCACTTTTATTATGGTTTCAATGAACAAGTAGAGGTTTAGCATGTATAAATAGAAACCATTTTCCTCGTTATAGAGTTAAATCCAAAGTTCTTAAATTAATTTTATATCTTTATTATTATTCATATTTTATTCATAATTTTTTAAAGATTAATATGTGTAAATAGAGGTTTCAATTCTTTTAAATAAAAACAAAAAATTATTGAAATAGAGATGTATATGGAAATCGTTGAACTAATAAATTTAGATAGCTATTAATTTATTTTACCAATTTAAAATGGTTTTACGTATAAGAAATTATTAAATTTGTTTTATGTATTTTTATTATTAAATTTAAAAATGTTCATTGTGTTTTTTTTCTGAATTGTCTTTACGTGCCATTTTTAAAATTTTTGATAATGTGACTTAGAAAAAACATAGGGCGTGGATTAAGCTTTGTAATGGTCTAATAAGTACTTTAAAGAGAGTTTGAACGCAAAATTTGTGGGCCTAGTAAGTATCCATATCAAATATACTCTTTCGGGTTCACATTCCTTTACTACATAAACTCGTAGGGTTCGAGTTTTGGATCTTTATGATTTTACAGTCTCGGAAATCATACTTTATGTTAAAAGGAAGTTTTCGTTTCTTCTAATGTCTTCTTGATATTAGAACATATAAAATACATCCCTCGTTAAATAAGCTACCACAATTCTAGTTAGGATATATATATATATATATATATATATATATATATATTTTCATTTCTTCTAATGTCTTCTTGATATTAGAACATATAAAATACATCCCTCGTTAAATAAGCTACCACAATTCTAGTTAGGATATATATATATATATATTTTATTCCATTCATTTGTAAAATTTTGGTTTCAACGTATTATTGTGTTTTATATGACAACAATGGGAGGAATGGATAGAGTGTGTGTGAAATGCTATGGTTTTTTGTAAATATTTCCTAAGCGCCACCATCGATCCAGAGATTGTAAAATGGATCAGGGCTTGCGTTGGAGTGAAGGTGAGAAACCATGGATCCCTTCAAACATGCAATGCCATAATTGCACAATAATTACCATCCATGCAGAAGATAAATATTGGACAATAACGTGCCTTAATGGATCCTAGCCAAATATGTCCCTGGAGGGCATATGGATGTATTATTATGTAGAGTGCACTCATCAAGGATTCCTCTATAAACCATAATATAACAAATGAATTTTCCTAACTCGTAATATGGATGGTGGCACTTTCAAGGATGGTACTTTTAAAGGTTTCGTTGTAAAAGATCGAGTCTGCTTGCACAATGTGTCAATTTCACGGTTGATATTTAAGTTTTCATTACAATGAGTCGAGTTTCCTACACTTTGTGTCAATTTGATGGTTGTATTTAAAATTTTTGTTGCAATGTGTCAAGTTGTCTTAGGCTAAGATTTTAAAGTCGTCATATTTTTAGCATTTAAAAAAGAAATTACTCCTGGAATATTGACTTTTTTCATGTCTTCATTTTTAAAGTTTATTTATTCAAATCAATTTTGATAATGTCATGGTTGAAAAATTTTCAAAATTTTAAGTTTTTCCAGCATTCCAGTATTCCAGCATCAACAATTTTTGTTTTTAGGATTTTTTTTCATGTTTTTTTGGATTTTTTTGGCAATAGTTCCTGTTTTGATTTAATAGTTCTCATTTCAAATTTTACATTGTTTTTGAAATTTAAGTCTTGATAAGAAGAATTGATTGATTTGATTACAATATTTATTTTTTTGAATTTGGGTATATTGGTTTTTTCAATTTTATGTTTGTAGAAATATTTGTATGGTTTGAAGCAAGCTCCCTGAGCCTAGTATGTTTGCATTGATAGCACATGGTGAAGCTTGGAAGTCATGTTGATATGAGCCTCTACTTAAAAGTGGTCCAAGGTATGCTTTTGATTTTGATTTTATATGTTGATGATCTATTCGTGACAGGTAATGAGCCTTTTATGATCAAAGTAAAGAGGGAGTTGGCCTCTGAGTTCGAGATGAAGCATATTGGCATGATGCACTACTTTCTTGGATTACAAGTTTGGAAAAGGAAAATATGTCATGAAGCTATTGGAGAGATTTGGAAAGTGGAAATGAAAATCCTTGGTCACCCTGATGAAATTGAATTATGAATATACAGGGACAATGAAAGCAGATAGCTAACTATGAATTGGATTGAATGTGTTTTTATGTAGGTGAAATATGTATAAGGTTTACTACCATTGGGATTATTGAGTCAATATGGAAATTAAGTCACAAGAAAATATATCTCATGGATGCTAAGGCAATTGTGTTCTTATAAAACCACACATGAAGGATAGAATAGCAAGCTATATTCATACAGGAAGTTGGAGCATGTCACCATGAATTCCAAGTGATTATATATAAGAAAACTAATAAAACATGACAAAATAATATACTAGGTGTATAAATGGAAGTTGGAGCATGTAATAATGAATTCCAAGAGATCATACAACTAGAGAACTGGATATAAAATAAAAGGATGATATAAGAAACATAAATAAGAACACATAGAAGAATCTCAGGTCTGAAATAAGCTGCTGCAACTGTATATCACTGATAGACAAAGATTACAAGAGTAGTTCCTTCATTACATCTCCCCCCAACCCTTTTGAACTCTTAAAATATATACTTTATATAATGAGAACTTATACAAACGATATTCCACCTTGCTAGCTTCAAATTTCTACCTCAGAAACCTATTTCAAACATGATTCCATCACTTGGAGACTTCCTAGGGATATTTTTGTTTTGCAGAGTTTGAATACAAAAAAGACTCTTCTTTCATTAATATTTCAACAAATCAATTTAATAACCGTTATCAACTGTAGCAAACTAATTTTATGAGTGTTATTATGCCATGTGGATGCTGAGTTGGACCTCCTCCAAGTTGATTTTTTACATTTTTTTCACAAATCTGGTTAGTGAAAATTCTGAAAAATAGGCTTCAAAGATGAGTGTATAGTTTCCAAACCTTGATGGATTTGCAGAAACTGAGAGAGGTTTTTCTATATGGAATTGTGCTAACGAAAAATGTCTTTCCAATTTCCAAAATAAATTTTCACTTGGTTGGAAATCAAACTTGAATTTGACTGCTAAAACATTCATGTACAAAATTTTTCGTAGCGTGTTTTAGTAGCGCGGGAAAAATGGCTTTTCCATCAATCTTCTTGATTTATTCTCTGTTCCAACATATCAATCATGTCATAACACCTTACCACCATGGATCTCCCTTGAATCATGCAAAAAGTGACTTTAAAAGAAAAAATACACCTACAGGGTTTTTCGTAGCGTTTTTCTGGCTTCAAGCCTGAAGCACACTATGAAAACTCCTAATAAAGGAAGAATTTTCATTTTGGAAATGAACTCATATTTCCAAATTCTTAATAGATATTTAAAAACTAGAGGAGGTTTTTGTAGATCAAAATGTGTTGAAGAAAAAAATCTCTTGGTTTCTTAAATACCATCTCCAGCTGTCCATAATACGCATTTGAAAAACATGTATAAAACAGGAAAATTCTATTTTCTAAAAATAGGGCCAAAATACATCCCTGTATCTCCCAATTTGTAGCACCTTTGAGAAACATGAAAGAGGTTATTGTTATTTTTTATGTGCTTGAAGATAACCTATCTCAGGTTCTTCAAATACTTCTCTATGTGCCCAAAAGCCTCCCTTGAAATTGACTTCTCAAAGTCAGAAAACAAAGATATGCTTCATATTTTCTATGAAATTATCAAGTGTTTTCGTAGCATTTTCTGCCTATTTTACACTGAATTCACTATGAAAAGTTGTAAAATTGGCTAGTAGCTCTTTTTTTAAATTTAAAAGCTTGGGAAATGAAAACTAACAATATATGATGATTGATGGGACATGACATGACCTAAATGGAGGTGGCCTTGAACCTTAGGATAGGTTAAATATGTAAAAAAAAAATGAAATTTTCCTCTAACAACTTGAAAGGCTTAAGGAGACCTTATCCTTTTAATAAATAAACTGTATGACCATGTCAAGTAATGTGTCACAAAATTATGAGTGATAAAAGATGGTACTAGATGGCTAACTCTATTGGAAATGTAACTTGTTTTTTATGTTTGCAGGTTGAAAGCATGCAGGCTTGCTACCATTGGGCTTATGGAGTCAACAATCAGTAGTTTCAGTGGCAAGGTTTCTTGACATGGAAGCTGAGGCAGATAAGGGTCTTTAACAGAGACAATTCACACATAAAACATAGGGTGAAACAATCATTTCATCACTAAAGGAAGTCAAAGAATAAATTATGAATTTTGAGTAATAGAGATGAAATATAATGCAAATGGTAAAAATATAAAGATATAGACCAATAAGACATTAAAAACCCCATGAAAATCTCAGGCTATCAAGAATAAAGTCACTCTGTATTACTAATATAAGTCAAATACATAAAGAAGCAATTTAGTGCAAAAAATCTCCAACCCTTCACTACTTTGATGCTTTGTCTTTAAATAGACCTTGTTTACAATAAGGATGATCTGGCTGGTAGCTAGACCATCGAAATCTCCTATGACACATCACATAACTGAAAAACATGACTTCTAACAGAAAACTGACAGCTACACCTTAAAGAAGACATCTCCTAATATGACTCTAACTCCTATTTATTACATAACTCTATCTTATATTTGAAAGCGTTATATGATGGTTAAAACATAAGTGTCACATGCTCGAAAAAGCCATAACATAGTTCATCACGACTTTACATATTAAAAACCTATCTAGACTTGTGGAACATAACCCTATTTTTCACGAATGCATAACCCTTATCTTCAAAGTTGCTTTGGCTGATGATATCTCTCCACAACACTTCCTTCGAGTCATAATTATTTGATGATAAGCTCCCTTGACATGTTGGAGGAGTCCAGATATCCAAAACTACCATTAAGATGCTCCAAAAACTTCAAAAATAGCTCGCTACTAAAATAGGACAGTTTCACAACGAGCTTTGGTAGCGTTGAAAAGTAGCTTCTGCACCCAATAACTTCGCTCCTTTGCTATTTCATGGTGTCAATCAAGTCATGACACATCACCACCATCATTATTCCTCCTTGAAAACTACAAAAAGTGACTTTTGAGGCAAAAAGGCTGCTACAGGTTTTTTCGTAGCATTTTCCTGGGTTAAAGCCTAGGAAACACTACGAAACTATGTAAAAGTGCAGAAATTTCACATTTCAAAACTGTCTCCAAAAAGTGATTTCCATCTGCAAAAAAATTATTTTCTGCATGTAATGAACCCTTTGAAGTATATTCAATCTCATCTTATGGCTCCTGTGGTGTTTCCTCCTCATTTATGATTAGTTGATCTATGGACTACTCAACCAAAGTCATCTTTAAACCTTTCTTTTCTGGCTCTTCATGAATCAGTTCCAATTGTTATTGAAGGTATGCAACTTGGTCCTTTAGTGTCCTATTCTTGGATTGCAAGTGCAGGTTTACCTTTTTTATATGCCTCACCTCTCTTCTTAGTGTCTGAGTCCACTTTATCAGTTTTTTTGTGTTTTCCAAGGTCTTTGAGACACTTGTGACTTGATCGTCCCAAATATTTTTCATTTGTTCAAACTGCACTATTTCAGCTCTATGCTTTTTTTCCTCTTTCCTCAAAACTGATATCTCTTCACTTGCATCTTTCAATTGCTTAAGGGATTTAAATTCTGTCTTTTTAGTGATATTCTCTTTTCCCTTCTTTTGTTTGATGACTAATTCTTCTTTTGCAGGTGAGGAGAGGTCTATGATGCTTGGTGGTGGTTGAACAATTTCACTGACCTTCTGAGTTTCTTTGCTTCTTTCCAAGAATTTTCTGGCATGTCTTGTCATTGGTTTTATAGCTTGAAACATGAATCCAACATCATCACTTGCAAATTCAAACTTCTTAGCTGTTTTTCCTTTCTTAAGCTTCCTTCCTCCTTCATCTATGTCTTCAGCTTCGACTATGGGAGTTTCTTCAATATCAATGGCATGCAAGATGCCTTTTAAGTTACCCTTAGCCACTATTTGGCTCCTTGTAACCCTATTGCTACCATGTTTTCTCACTGTTGGCTTTTGTTTTGCAGGTGTAGCTTTGGGCATATCAACCTTCTGCAAAGGCTCTATCACCATGCTCACTGGCTCAACTTTCTCTGCCACTGTAGGTGATGAAACATGTTGTGAAACCAACTCCCAAAAAAAAGAAAAGAGAGATCAATGCCTTAGAAATCAGCCACTTTGAGTGGGAAACCTCCAATAAATTACATAAATGATCAACTATTAGATGCTACAAATGACCAAAAACTCCTCCTATATATAGGATTCCATGGGGCCACAATATAATCCTAGCCAACCTAACAATAATAATTTAAGGGCACAATAATAAGAATATTGGGGTTATAGGGGTACAACAATAACAATAAAGGGGCTATACTAATAACAATAAGGGACTAAACTAGTAATATAGGGACCTAACATGCCCCTCTCCTTCAAAAAATTGTTGTCCTCAACACTTGAGTAGCTATGGGTGCTTCTGTATAAAATTCTCATCCTCCCATGTAGAATCTTCAGTGGGTAAGTTCTTCCACTTGATGAGATACTCTAAAATTGATCGATTTCGTAGTTGTCGAGTTCTTGTTTCCGTGACCGCTTCGGGTTCCAATATGATTTTTCCTTCCTCATCAAGTACTGGCAATATTGTTTTAACTAGAATATTTTCACCTATAACCTTCTTTAAGCATGAAACATGGAAAATTGGATGCACTCGTGAAGAAGCAGGAAGCTCCAATTTGTATGCAATAGTACCAATCTTTTGAAACACCTTGTACGTACCATAGTACTTTGGCGATAATTTATTATCCTTATTAGCTTGCTTGAGGGACATTTGTTTGTATGGTTGTAGCCATAAAAATACCCAGTCTCCTACATTAAAACTTCTCTCCCTGCGATGTTGATTTACCTGTTGTTTCATTCGATTTTGTGCCAAATTTAGGTTATCCTTTAAGAGTTGGAGAACTTCTTGTTGATTCTCAATGTGATATTCCACTGATTTAACCTTAGAATTTTCTATTAAATATGATGTGATGGATGGTGGATGATATCCATAAAGTTCCATAAATGGGCTCATTTTTTTTGCAATATGGAAGGAAGTTTTATACCACCATTAAGTGAGAGGTAACCACTTGACCCATTTTGTTTGTTTATCAGATTAAAAAACATCAAAGATATCCTTCCAAACATTTATTCACTATCTCATTTTGACCATTAGATTGAGGATGATAAGATGAGCTATGAGCTAGTTGAGTATCCAAACAAGAAAATAACTCCGTCCAAAAATTTCCAGTAAAAATGGGATCTCTGTCACTCACAATAATCTTTGGGTTTCCATGTAGCTTTTGAATTGTGTCCATAACTGTAGCAGCAACTGTACTTTCTTTAAATGGATGAGAAAATGCACAAAAGTGTGCATACTTGGTAAGTCTATCAAATACCACGATGATAACACTCTTTCCTTCGGACTTGGGTAAACCTGTGATAAAATCCATTGAAATATCCTCCCAACATTGACTTGGAATGGATAAAGGTTGTAGAAGACTTGAGGTCTTAATTGTCTCAACTTTATTTTGTTGGAAAACCAAACATTCCGCTACAAACTTTTGAATATCAGATTTAAGGCAATCCAAAAAAAAATCTTTCTTCACCCTGTGGTAAGTTTTTATTAATCTTGAGTGACCTCCTAAAGGAGAAGAGTGCAATTCCAAAAGAATATTTTGTTTTAGTTGGGAACTCTTACAAAAATATAAGCGATCTTTGTACCATAATGAATGATTTTTCCAACTAAATGTATCAGATGTACTAGGATCTTGCTACAACTTTTGAATGAGTGTGCACACTTCTTTGTCCTTCTTCCATTCATCCCTTGCTTCCATTATCCAATCCGTTTGGATAATAGAAATGGCTTCCAATGCTTCCACCTCTTCATTCTTTCTTGAGAGTGCATCTGCAACAACATTTAGCTCCCCTTTTCTGTAGATTATTTCAAAGTCATAACCCAACATCTTTGTCACCCATTTTTGCAGCTTTTCTGAATATAATCTTTGTTCCAAAAAAATGTTTAAGACTATTGTGATTAGTTTTTACCTTGAAATGTCTTCCCACTAGGTAAGGTCACCATTTCTTTATTGCATGTAGTATTGCTAACATTTCCTTCTCATAAATAGCTTTTTGTAAATAATTTCATTTGATTGGACGAATTTAAAAAGCAATGGGTCTTCCTTCTTGCATTAAAACAACACCAATTCCATTTCCTGGGGCGTCACATTCCACAATAAAGGTTTTTGTAAAATCTAGCGTAGCTAAGACCGGTGCTAGGCACATTGCCTCTTTAAGATGTTCAAAGGCCTTAGTTGGTTCAAGAGTCCATGAAAATGCATCTTTCTTCAATAATTATGTTAGAGGTGCTACTATTCTCCCATAATTCTTAACAAATTTGAGATAATACCTTGTTAACCCGAGAAATCCTCGCATATGCTTTATGGTTGTGGGGACTTTCCATTCCTTAATGGATTTAATTTTGTTAGGGTCTACCTTAACACCCTCATGAGATACAATATGACCCAGATATTCCACCTCTTATACTCCAAAGAAACATGTGTATGCTTTTTCATATAATTGTTTCTCCTGCAATAGTTTGAGAACCCTATCAACATGTTGAACATGATCCTTCCAAAATCTGCTGTGGATTAGTATATCATCAAAAAATAATAGCACAAATTTTCTAAGGAAGATTTTGAAAATGGAATTCATCAACCCTTGAAATGTAGGATGTGCATTGGTAAGGCCAAAAGGCATGACCAAAAATTCATAATGACCCTCATGAGTTCGAAATGTTGTTTTCAGAATATCTTCAGTCTTTATTCTAATTTGATTATATCCTGAACGAAGATCCAACTTGGTAAAATAAATTACTCCATGTAATTCATCCAATAATTCATCAATCACTAGAATTGGAAATTTATCTTTAATAGTGATCTTATTGAGCTCCATATAATCTAGACACATGTGCCATGATCCATCCTTCTTGTGCACCAATACTACTGGAGCAGAGAAAGAACTTTGACTAGGTTGAATTATACCACCCTCTAACATTTCTGCAATCATACGTTCAATATCGATCTTTTGGACATAAGGATATCTATAAGGCTTGATGTTTGGAGGAAAAATTCCTGGAATAAAATGAATAGCATGATCATGATCACGAATAGGTGGGAGTCCTTTGGGAGTTTCAAACACCTTGGAATGATTGTCCAAGACTATTTGGAGATCTGCAGAAATAGATGATTTTTATGTTGGAACTTCTAGTGAGCGTAATTATGAAATTACACCTCGTTTTTCTTTCTTCGGAAGCTTTGTCATGAAATTATAGCTTATTATCTTTCCTGGCTTCCCTACGATACCCCGTAATTTGACTTCCTTTCCTTTTGAAAAAAAATTCAAGAAATGTTTTTGAAAATTAAAAGCTATTGTTCCCAAAGATTGTAACCATTGTTCTCCTAGTACAACATCAGCGCCTCTCATTTGAATGGAAATCATTGGAATATTAAATACATATTTCCCCATGGTTAGTTTGATATTACTGCATTTTCTAGAGCAATTTATAGTTCCTCCTTTTGAAACCATCACTTGAAATTTTGGTGCTGCGTATAAGAAACAATTCAATTCCTTGGCTACCTTACAATGAATAAAATAATGGGTACTACCCGAATCAATCAGCACTATTAACTTTTTATTCTTGATATGTCCTTCTATCTTGAGAGTTTGAGGAGTGGTAATTCCTTCCAATGCATTACATGATATGTTCAGACTCATTTCTTCCTCTTCTAGGGTTGGTTCTTGATGTATATCCTCTTCTTTTGAAGATTCTTGTTCATTTTATTCTTCCTCTTCACAATCTATGTAAAATAATTTTGTCTCAGCACACTTATGACCTACCATCTTTATAGATGTGAGTGGTAGGCTTTCTTGTTGCCATAATTTTACATTCAATTTTTCTTTCCAACCTAAATTCCTTCTCCTGTAAATTAGGTTCCCAAACACGAACTTCATGTTGGATGTTATCCTTTAAATTCCCTATGAAGACATCAATCCTGTGTTGCTCTGGAATATCTGTTACCCTTATATTCAAATTTTGGAAGTCCTCAATGTGCTCCACCACTGAACCCTTTTGTTTGATATTTATTAATTGGCTAAAGAAGGTGTCGCTCTTTGTATCCTCATAATGTGCTATCATTTCCTCCGTAAAAATTCACCAAGTGACAATATTTTTACGAGAGCAAAGCCATCGATACCATACAAATGTATCCTGTTCTAAATGTAAAGTTGCAATGTGTAACCTTTGTGTGTTTTGCACATTATTGAGATTAAAATATTGCTCCATCTGTAGTATCTATGTTATGGGATCCTTGCCATCAAACTTCCTAATATCCATGTTTGGAATATGGTGGTTCTTCCATCCAAAATTAGAGTTTATGAAATCATGATTAGCATCTATTTTGTTCTCATCATGAGTTTCTTCTACTATCCTTTCGCCATTAGGAATCATTTCTTGTATCAAATTTGTCAAAACTTCGATGTCTTCTTTTAGATCATTCTTCATGTTTTCCATGTTGTATTTCATTTTTTATTCTATGTCCTCCATCTTAGCTTCCACTCCTTTCTTCAAACCATCAATATTATTCTTCAAACCATCTATCTTCACTTCCACGCCTTTCTTCAAAACTTCCATTTCATTTTTTGTTGCTCTTTGCGAGAGCGAAATTTGGTGCACTTGCTCTTGTAATTTTGATAGATCATGTTGCAATTATTCATCTTCATGAGTCACAGTAGAGTATTTTGAGGGCTTAATGGGCGTTGAATTATTTTTAGGAGGCATTTTAGAACCCAATACTGAAATATATGCTCAATAGGTCCTTTTAATCACTTCAAGCTGATTTTTTACACAAGAATTATGCAATTCGGAAAAAACAAATACACGCCTTTTTCTTGCTTTTCAGGAGCTCGATATTGAGACTAAATTATCTTTGTGATTTCTGATCTTCAATATCTGAAATTTGGCCCTGAGGTAGCCCTCTGAATCATCTGTCGAATGCCACATATCTGACCTGATTTGGATTCTTCAAGACAAATTTATGTCCAATCTCCCACAATGACCTAATTATGGATTGATTCAGTAGAGCGAACTTGTACGACTTGCCACGTGACATTGTTTCATCCTTCGGGTCTAAAATTGATAGACATGAAACTATTGTTTGTGCACTTGTGGCCAATATTTACAGAATTCCAATCCGATGCTTAGAGAGAGAGTTATGGATATTTTCCCATGATCACCTCTTTGAGATGAAATTCGAGAGCTTCAACAAGCCCTAACTTCTACAGATCCTACCTCGAACAATAATGCGAATCAATCTCTGAAATTTTACCACAACGTTCCTCAAGATTTTAGCTTCGTTTTTTGAAAATTTCAGCTTCTAAAAATTCATAGAAAAAACGTTATAGTGAAACTTCTGGGATGACCTGTTTAGGTTAAATTCAGGAGCCTGCAAAAATGCCTAACTTCCATAGATCATATCTTCGAAAATTTTATGAACCAAGCTCTAAAATTTTGCGACGATGTTCCTTCGGATTTCAACTTCTCGCTCTAAAAATTTCAGCTTTTGAACCTTCTTAGAAAAAATGTTATAGAAAAAATTCCACGATGACCTGTTTGGAGCAGTGAAACCCTAGAATCCAAAGCCTCTGATACAAAATGTTGTGAAACCAGCGCCAAAAATAGAAGAAAAGAGAGATCAACGCCTTAGAAATCAGACACTTTGAGGGGGAAACCTCAAATACATTACATAAATGAACAATTCATGGATGCTACAAATGACCAAAACCTCCTTCTATATATAGGAGTCCATGGGGCCACAATATAATCATAGCCAACCTAACAATAATAATTTAAGGGCACAATAATAACAATATTGGGGTTACAGTGGTACAAATTTAACAATAAAGGGGCTATACTAATAACAATAAGGGACTAAACTAGTAATATAGGGACCTAACAAAACATCTCTAGGTTTTGGAACTCTTTTAGGAGTGACAACATATATTTCAAAACCACTAATGAATAGAGAGGATGTCCAATATCTGCCTAATATTTTTAACTCCTCTAACACCAACAACTTGATAAAACCATGATGAAAGAGAGAAGTTTCATTTCCTTCTTTTTTAACTTGGACATTATCTGACATTCTAGCTAGACTTTTCTATAAATAAAAGGAAAATTCAAGAGACCTCTTACCCACAAAATGAAATAGAAGCCTAAGGTGGTAGGAATAGACCATGTGGAACCTCCCTTCATAAGTGAAGTACTTTTGAATAATTAGTAGCAGCTTTGAGAAGTTTTCTTTCATGTAGCTCCTCGGGATAGCATTTGTGAGATCAATTTCACTATGCTCTGGCTTAATGAATTCTTTACAGTCTTGCATGGTAAACTTGATGCCTTTAAAACATTGTTCCCCTCCCCTAGGGATTCCTGTTGTTGTTGCAATGGTCTCTGATGTTAATTTGATGTTTAACATTCCCACCTTTGAAGCTTTCCCATTGAAACTGATAGCAAACTCCTTAGAAACCTGCAAATGGCACCCTTGCAATCTTTGGCAGAACTATAAACAACCCATTCTTTTTAATATGTCCAAGGAAATTGGGTGTTCATTTAACAAATTCATGTTCATTGGATCATATCTAAGGTAGTGACCACCTTTGTTAGTCTTCTTTCTTGTATCCATGGTGATTTTATATCTTCTCAGGCTCACTTGATTAGTGACACCTGCAACTTTTGAAAATTCCAACAACTAGCTTGGCTCGGTGAAACAGCTATCCAACAACTCAATAACATGCAAGGATAAAATAGAGAATGACAAAAAGACTCAATTGGGTAATTTTTTATGGTTTCAATGAAAATTCATGCCCTAATCATGACTCATGTATGTTAAAAATGGTAATAATGACCTCAAGCACGACCTTGTACCTTTGAAATAACCCTAACTAACTCGAATGACATCCACCCTAACTCCTCTAATAAGGAACTGACAAATTTCACTGGATTTGACAAGAAAGTCATAAATAACATTTTTCGTAGCATGGCTAGTTCATTTTTTGACAGTTTCGCTACGAAACTATTAGGCATTTTCGTAGCGAAACTGTCAAAAAATGAACTAGCCACGCTACGAAAAATGTTATTTATGACTTTCTTAGGCAGTTTCGTAGCGAAAATTGCTATTTTACAATGTAAAACGCTATGAAAAGAGGAAAAACTGGCTAAAGTGTCCTTTTCGGAATTAAACGCTTGGGAGATGGAATCTGACACCTAATCATGAGTGATGGGACATGATGTAAACTATATGGAGGTGGGTTTTGAACCTTAGGATAGGTTAAAGATAAATTTTTAAATTTTCCTATACCAACTTGTGACAAATGAACTCTATGACCATGTCAAATAATGTTTAACTTTTTCTGAGTGATAACAGTGGCTCCACTTGGGATGGTGTGCCGTTGTGGTATACCAAAGAACATGTAGTTCCAGTTCTATCCATCTTCTTGGAAATAAAAACTGTGAAATTTGCCAAGCTTCCTTCAAACTCTAATGGCCTTCACTTTGGGCTCAAGCTTGACGATCAACTTGTCTTTATTAGCAGAAAAACATGTTAAAATGGAATATATAAAATGGAATGAAATATACGTAAAACTTAAGAGGAATAGTGATTCAAAAACCTGCTATTGACAGACCCTCCAGCACAAGGTTTTCCATCCATCTCCTGCAATATGTAAGTGTTGTTTCCATGGAATGCAGCTAATATGAATGGACCTTTCTAGGTATTCTAAAACTGACCATGTTTCCCCTTCTCTTCAATTCCGGCTTCCCACTTCAATACCACATATTGAATCTAAAAGTTTTCCTCTTTGACCTTCCTGTCAAATGTCTTCTTAATTCTATTTTGAGATTGCTGATTTTTGTTATAGACTTCCTCCCTTTTTTCCTGCAAGGCTATCAACTGATTTATTCTCCTTTGAATTGCATTTGGCTCCTCCTCTAATCCTTGCAGCAACTTCATGAAGGGAACTCCCAAGGATGTAGGAAAAATAGCTTCAGCCCCATACACCAACTCATAAGGTGAAGTACCAGTTGACCTTTTTGTACACACTTTATCAACCCACAAAGCATACTTCAACTTCAAATGCCATGAATTTTTGTTTTCCTGTAACACCTTCTTAATTATTATGACAATAATTTTGTTAGAAGATTCAGCAATACCATTACCTTGCAGATATTATGTAGTAGAGTGTACAAGTGTAATGTGATATCGATGACAAAAAATGATCAGCCTCTTAGATTTGAATGCTTGTGCATTGTCATTGATGATTTTCATAAGACAGCTAAACCTAGACAATATGTTATCTTCTAAGAATGAAATGATGAATGAATCATTTTCTTGCCTAGCTGGGATTGCTTCAATCCACTTGGTGAAATAATCAATTACTGTCAGGATCCAACGATGTTGTCTTGAAGATGATGGATGAATCTCACCAATAAAATATAGCCCCCACTGCTGGAATGGCACCTCAACATAGATAGGCATCAAGGATAAATAAACAATTTTTTTCTTACCATTAAAAATCTGGCAGTCATGGCAGGCAACAATCTTTTTGTAGACATCTTTGAACATAGTAGGCCAATAGTACCCTGCTCTGAGAAATTTTTTTGTTGTGGCATTCCAATAGTGATGACCTCCATAATATCCTTTATGAAACTCCTCAATCACTTTTTCAACTTCCTCTTCCAACATATAATTCAAAAGAATACCATCAGTATCTTTCTAATACAGTTTTTTATCTATGATGCAGTACCTCAGAGATTTGAGCTTCACAAACCTTGCTTTAGATTTTGTCAATTCAACAAGAGCCTCTATACCACTCAGATAGAATTTACTTCTCTTCAATGGGAATCAACTCTTCATCTTCATTTGATAATTTTGAAATTTCTTCAATTAAATTCATATAAAGACAGTCAAAATTGGATTGAACCATCAACTTTGCTAGCCCCTAACCTTTCACCAATTTAATAGGTCTGATCTCTATATCATATCCTATAAATTTTGTTATCCTCTTCCCTCTATTTCTAACAGGATCAACTTGATTTAAGATGTCCTTCACAACAAAATTAGGAACAAATGTTATGACATGAGAATGCATAATATAAATTCTAAAATCTTTGATGGCTTTGGCCAAAGCATATGCTTGTTTCTCTAAGATGTTGTACTTCAACTCTGCATTAGCAAGGGTCCTGCTAAAAAATGAAATGGGTTTCTTAGTACCTTGCTATCCTTTTTGCAGCAAAACTATAGTAATTGTATTTTCTAATGCAAACGTAAAAACCAGAAATTCCTTTGAAAAATCCGGGCTAAACAACACTAGTGCTTGAGTGAGTGTTTTCTTGATTTCCTCAAATGACTGCTTTGCTTCCACTGTCCATTTAATGTCAGCTCCTTTCTTCAACATCTTGGTTATTTCTTTGAAAATCTCAGTAAAGTTGTGAATAAACCTTCTCACAAAATTCATCCTTCCAAGGTAAGACTGAATTCCCTTCCTCCTTCTAGGAAGATTTACTTTCTGAATGGAATTGACCCTGTTTGGATAAATCTTTATCTCATATTTAGATATAATGTGCCCAAATAACTTTCCAAAAGTTAAAGAAAAAATACTCTTAGTGGGATTAAGAGAAATACAAAAACTTCTACACTTCAACAAAAATTTGTCCAGATGCTTCCAATGGTCTTCCTGTCTCCTTGAGAAAACTATTATGTCATCCAGATAGAAAACCACAAACTTATCCTTCTCTTCAGCAAAGTCAATGCCAATTTCTCTTTGAAAGGTCGCTCCTACATTCATCAGACCAAAGGGCATATTGGCATACATGAATGTCCCCCATGGTGTGGTAAAGGAAAATTTCTTCTGATCTTCTGGGTGCACTAGTATCTGATTGTATCCTGAAAAACCGTCTAGCATAGACATCCTTTGGGAACCAACAATGTTTTGCAGAATTTGGTCCATATCTAAGAGAGGGTAATTGTCCTTTAGAGAAGCTTTATTCAAGTTTTTGAAGTCATTGCAGATTCTAATTTATCCACTCTTTTTTCTGGTTGGAACTAAGTTTTCAAGCCACTTTGAGAATCTGATTGGGAAAATAATTTTGGCATCAAAGAGCTTCTTAATTTCCTTCTCAATTGGAGGCATGAGAAGTGGATTAATCCTCCTTAGCTTCTGTTTGAAAGGCTTTTCATTTTTTTTAATGGGAATGGTATGCTGAATAATAGTAGGATAATATTTCTTCAAATCAACATAACTCCATGAAAAAACATCTAAGAACCTTTTCATCATCTTAGTATATTTTTGTTTCATATCTACAGAAAGAAACTTAGAAATTTTGATCATTTTGGCATTGCTACTGTGCCAAGGTGACAACTCTCCACCTCTTCATCATCAACTTGTATCCTAGGAGACTTGAACACATCATTTTGGTCAAAATATTTTCAAGTGGGATGAGACCTTTGGGTATAGAATTATTCTTTAGTTGCAACACTTCAAAATTACCCCTAGTTTTAGCAAGCATGTTTTGTTGATCTACTTGTGTGTTTTCAAAATTCTCTTTCAATTCTATGAAGTTTTTGACTTGCTGGTCATCCTTAAAAACCTTCCAGTGAATTATGTTGTCAGGGATAGCAGGCCTATGACAAACTTCAACATCATATCTTTCAGTGGAATGTGACGGAATAATAAGCAGACTTGCAGAAATATCTAGGGAGTCAACTACTCAATTTTGATCCCTAGTCTTTACAATAAATGAATATTCTTGAAAATTTTCTAACATCTCCATGATCAAAATTCTATATTTCCTCATTCTCACATCCTTGGTTTGATATACACCCTCAACTTGTTTAATAACTAATTCAGAATCTCCACAAACTAAAATCTTTTGGACACCCAATCTTTTCAAAATTTCTAAACCCAAAAATAGAGATTCATAATCAGTCATATTATTTGTGTAATCAAAGTTCAATTTGAAAGAAAAAAACTTACTTTCATCCTTTGGAGTTGTGATCCAAATTCCTACTCCAGCCCCCTCTCTTCCTGCTGATCCATAAAAGTGTAACAACCACCAACCTTCTGCCTTCTCTTCACTGATTTGCTAATTTTCTGCTTGCTGATTTTCAACCTCCTGAATTTATGTTTTCTTCTAATATTCTGCTTCATTAGTTAGTTCATTGAAAAGCATGGCAGATCCTAATTCAGTCTCAACAACATAAATTGGGAATTTTTTAGGTTTGTACTTACTACCTACCATATAAGCCATCCTTGTTTCTCTGTATAGTCTTCTTTTCTCATTGAAAACGAGAATGGTGGCATAAGTTAGGTCCATCTACATGGTGCCTTTGATCTTTTCTTCCCACAACCTTGATAACAACATGCCAAACTTGGGTGGAATTTCTGCTACCACAATGTCCATTACCACTGTCTTGACAGGGACTTGGGTAAGACCAACAACACCATATTTTATCAAACCAATGCACTGAACTCTTTTTGAATCAAAAGAAACAAATTCTTATATGGCCTAGTAATTTCCAATCCCATCCTTTCCATAATTACATTAGGCATGAGGTTTTGAGAGGATCCTGAATCCAACATGGCATTGTGTAATGTCATGTCATGAATACTAAGGCTGACATAGAAATCAGGCACCTCTTCATTCTGCTCATCTTCCAATCTTGGTCCCAAGTATATGGTTGGATGATCTTATTGAGCATTAAGGATGTCAATAGCCCCTGGTTGGGAATTCAACATTTTTACAATTTTACTTCTATATTCGTTCACCTTAATAATTTCTCCAAAAGGGACTGGGATCTTGATTTTGGAAATCTCATTCTCCAAACTAAAAATAGAAGTAATTTTCTCAATCTCTTTGACAAGAGGAGGAGGTGGTGGATCTTTTCTAACCTCAGCAGATTTAGGGGCATCTTTCTTAGGCTGTGTTTTGTTTGCAGTAATTGGAACATTTCTATTTCTGAGGTTGTATTGTTTCTGAATCTCAAATATTGCATGTTGGTAACATTTAAGGTAATCAGATGGTTTCTCACCCTTGTTTACATCATGATCATACTCATCATGTTCTTTCTTAGTCAAAAAAATTCCTGACAAGTTTTCATCTAGGCAATGAATGGAGTCTTCTGGTATTTCAGGCTGATCTTCACCATCATCTAAATTTTTCTAAAAAGAAGACCTTACTTGTGGGTCAGACTGATTATTGTTTTCCTTTTGTCTCTACTAGTTTTGAGGTCTTCTGAACTGAGGATTTCTAAATTGTGGTTCATGTTGTGCAGGAGGAGCATAAGTGTTGCCAAGGGCAAGCCTATCCATCAATTTTTTCATTATTTTCATCATGGATTAAAATTTGTCATCTGAGGTGGAAGGCTTATCTTCTTCTTTCAATTTTGTCTTTCCCATCTTGGACTTTTTAGGTGCTATCATATTGACCTCCACCTTCACAACATCACTTTGCATTTTAGCTAGTGAAGGGGATTCTCTTTCTCTTAGTAGGATGGAAAAGTAATAATCAAAGGCCTCAACATATCTCAGTTGAGCTGCTCCCAGTGGAGGCTTAAGATGGGTAGGGGTGGAGTCATTAAATTTGTTAAATCTCTTGGAGAAATTTTGGACAGTTTCATCAACAGCTCTTTTCAAGCTATTGTACTCAGTGAGGGCTTGCAGAGGGTTGGTTCTATTTCCCCACTTTCTCAAGAAGCTATGTTCAAACTCATTCCAATAATGCAGGCTTCCTACAGCAAGGGTTTTGAACCAATTTCTGACCTCACTGAGCAAATAGTCTTATCTTGACATCCTCATGGTCAACCTCCTCCCTGTCTATAAAGTCATTAAATTGGTCTACATTATCTTCAGCTGTAATCTCTTCATTACTTCCCAAAGTTTTGATTCTAGCAGAATATTTTCTAGGAAGGGCATTAAGGACAACTGGGAGAAAAAGAGGAGCATACCTAGCAGGTGCAACAGTAGGTGGAGGTGGAACATTTCGAGCCATGATGACAGGAGCTATGGTAGTTTTAGGGACATCAATAATAGAGGAAGAGGAACTATTAGGAGGTGGAGTGATTGGTGTTTGTAGTCTAGTTACAAATTTACTCCACTCAGGTAAAGGAAAACCATATTTACTTGTTAACAAGATTTCAAATGGTTCTAGTTCCTTCAACCTATCCAAAGTTTCCCTCTGTAATGATAACTCTAACGTCACTGCTTCCCAAAATTATTCTTTATCTTTTTGGGCCAGTAAGGCCGAGGTATCAATACCTCTTCTTTGTAGGTGTAAAACAATCTCAGTCAATTCTTTTTCATTTTCAGACGTAAACAAGACTTCCTGAATTTTATCATCAAAATATTTATCTTCAGGACTTCTTAAAACTTCAGAGGACAAGGCTTTTAGGTGTAATGGAGTACCTGATTGTGCAGAACTGCATTGAATGCCTATGGAAATTTTGTTTGGATTATCCACAATTGTAGGTGGATTTGGGTCAGGATTACTCCTCGTATATCTCCTTTTCGTAGCCACCTTTGAACATGATAATCTTGAATGGATACACTAAGTTAGTTGGAGCCTCGAATAGATTCTTATCTCTTTCTACCTTCAAGAGTTTAGCTTCAAAATTTCGGGAAAAGTATATCTTCAAGCTCTCGACAGACGCACCAAAAATTTATCACAAAATTCTACTTGATTGGCTACTTATCTAACAACTCAGTGTAATTTTTTCAAACCAGCTTTTGACTGAAGCTTAGCCTCTTCAGTCTAAGAGGGCTCTCTTAAGGGGGTTTTATGATATTGAATAATGATGGTACTAGATGGCTAACTCTATTGGAAATGTAACTTGTTTTTTATGTTTGTAGGTTGAAAAGAATGTAGGCGTGCTACCATTAGGCTTATGGAGTCAATAATCAATAGTTTTAGTGGCAAGGTTTCTTGACATGGAAGCTGAGGTAGATATGGATATTTAAGAGAGGCAATTCACACATAAAACATAGGGCAACACAGTCGTTTCATCACTAAAGGAAGCCAAATCATAAATTATGAATTATGAGTAATAGAGATGAAATATACTACAAATGGTAAAAACATAAAGATATAGATCAATAAGACATTAAAAACACCATGATAATCTCAGGTCTATCAAGAAGAAAGTCACTCTGTATTACTAATATAAGTCAAATACATAAAGCAACAATTTAGTGCAAAAAACATCCAACCCTTCACTACTTCGATGCTTTGTCTTTAAATAGACCTTCTTTACAATAAGGATGATTTTCCTAGTGGCCAGATCATTGAATTCTCCTATGACACATCACATAACTCGAAAACATGACTTCTAATAAAAAACTGACAGCTACACCTTAAAGAAGACATATCCTAATAGGATTCTAACTCCTATTTATTTCATAACTCTACCTTATATTTGAAACCGTTATATGATGGTTACAACATAAGTGTCACATGCTCAAAAAAGCCATAACATAGTCCATCACCACTTTACATATAAAAACCCTCCTAGACTTGTGGAACATAACCTTATTTTTCAGGAATGCATAACCCTTATCTTCAAAGTTTCTTTGGCTGATGACCTCTCTCCACAACACTTCCTTAAAGTCATAATTATTTGATGATAACATCCCTTGACATGTTGGAGGAGTCCAGTTGTCCAAAAATTCCATTAATATGCTCCAAAAACTTAAAAAATAGCTTGGTATGAAAATATGACAGTTTTGTACCGAGTTTTGGTAGCATTGAAAAAGTAGCTTCTGCACCCAATAACTCGCTCCTTTGCTATTTCATGGTGTCAACCAATTCAAGACACATCACCACCATCATATTCCTCCTTGAAAACTACTAAAAGTGAATTTATAAGAAAAAAGGCTACTACAGGTTTTTTCGTAGCATTTTCCTCGCTTTAAGCCTAGGAAACGCTACAAAACTGTGTAAAAGTGAAGAAATTTCACATTTCAAAACTGTCTCCAAAAAAGTGATTTCCAGCTAAAAAAACTTGATTTTATGCATGTAACGAACCCTCTAAAGCATATTAAATCTCATATTATGGCTCCTATAGTGTTTCCTCCTCATTTATGATCATTTGAGCTATGGTATTCTCAACCACAGTCATCTTTAAACCTTTCTTTCCTAGCTCTTCATGAATTAGTTCCATTTGTTATTTAAGGTATTTGAATTGGTCCTTCAGTGTCCTATTCTTGGATTGCAAGTGAAAGCTTACCTTTTTGATATGCTTCACCTCTCTTATTAGTGGTTGAGTCCACTTTATCAGTTTTTTTGTGTTGTCCAAGGTCTTTGAAACACTTGTGACTTGATCCTCCCAAATATTTTTCATTTGTTCAAACTGCACTCTTTCAACTCTATGCTTTTTTGCCTCTTTCCTCAAAACTCATATCTCTTCACTTGCATCTTTCAACTGCTCCTTAAGAACTTCAAATTCTATCTTTTCAATGATTTTCTCTTTGCCCTTATTTTGTTTGATGACTAATTCTTCTTTTGCAGGTGATGGGAGGTCTATGATGCTTGGTGGTGGCTAATCAGTTTCACTGACCTTCTGAGTTTCTTTGCTACTTTCCAAGACTTTTATAGCATGTGTTGTCATTGGCTTTCTAGCTTGATACATGAATCCAACATCATCACCTACAAATTCTAACTTCTTAGTTGTTTTTCCTTTCTTAAGTTTCCTTCCTCCTTCATCCATGTCTTGAGCTTGGACTATGGGAGTTTCTTCAATATCAATGGCATGCAAGATGTCCTCTAAGTTACCCTTAGCCACTATTTGGCTCCTTGTAACTCTCTTTCTGCCATGTTTGCTCACTATTGGATTTTTTTTGCAAGTGTAGCTTTGGGTGTATCAACCTTCTACAAAGGCTTTGTCTCCATGCTCATTGGCTCAACTTGCTCTGCCACTGTAGGTGATGAAACATCTCTAGATTTGGGAACTATTTTAGGAGTGATAGAAGCTATTTCAAAACCACTGATGAATAGAAAGGATGTCCAATATCTGCATAATATTTGTAACTCCTATAACACCAACAACTTGATCAAACCATGATGAAATAGAGAAGTTTCATTTCCTTCTTTGTTAACTTGGACCTTATTTGACATTTTAGTTAGACTTCTGTATAATTAAAAGGTAAAGTCAAGAGACCTCTTAACCAAAAAATGTAGTAGAAGCATAAGGTTGTAGGAATAGACCATGTGGAACCTCCCTTCACAGGTGAAGTACTTCTGAATAATTAGTAGTAGCTTTGAGAAGTTTTCTTTCATGTAGCTCCTTGGGATAACATTTGTGAGATCAATTTCACTATGCTCTGGATTAATGAATTCTTTGCAATCCTCCATGGTGAACTTGATGCCTTTGAACCATTGTTCCCATCGCCTAGGGATTCATGTTGCTGTTGCAATGGTCTTTGGTGTTACTGTGAGGCTTAACATTCCCACCTTTGAAGCTGTCCCATTGAAATTGATAGCAAAATCCTTAGAAACCTGCAAATGACACCCTTGTAATCTTTGGTAGAACTGTAAACAACCTGTTATTCTGAATATCTCCAAGAAACTTGGGTCTTCATTTAACAAATTCATGTCCATTGGCTCATATCTAAGGCAGTGACCACCTTTTTTAGCCTTGTTTCTTGCAGCCATGGTTATTTTATATCTTGTCAGGCTCGCTTGATTAGTGACACCTGCAACTTTTGAAAATGCCAGCATCGAGCTTAGCTCGGTGAAGTAGCTCTCCAGAAACTAAATAACATGCAAGGATAAAACAGAGAATGAAAAAAATACTCAATTGGGTAATTTTTTATGGTTTTGATGACAACTCATGCCCTAATAATGAATCATGTATGCTAAAAATGGTAATAATGACCTCAGGCATGACCTTGTACATTTGAAATAACCCTAACTGACTTGAATAACATCCACCCTATCTCCTCTAATCATGAAATTACACCTTTCATCGGATTTGGCAAGACAGGCATAAATACTATTTTTTGTAGCATGGGTAGTTCATTTTCTAATAGTTTCGCTACGAAACTATTAGGTAGTTTCATAGCGAAAACTTCTATTTTATAGTGTAAAATGCTATGAAAAGAGGAAAAATTGAATAAAGTGCCATTTTTGGATTTAGACGCTTGGGAGATGGAATATGACACCTAATGATGACTGATGGGACATGATGTAACCTATATGGAGGTGGGTTTTGAACCTTAGGATATGTTAAAGATAGAAAAATTTAATTTTTCTATAGCAACATGTGACAAATAAACTCTATGACCATGTCAAATAATGTTTAACTTTTTTTGAGTGATAACAAGTTATAACAAAAAGGAATATTATTACTCACTTAGAAGAAAAGTTTCAAGGATTGGAGATATCAGTTAATAGGTTTCTCAATAGAATTGAAGCATTGAATAAGAAAGGATTACCAAGTGTGGTTTTAATTAATGATAAATTAATTGCCCAAGCAGATTACAATTAAAAACTGAAGGAAGTGGCTAGAGATAGTTCCAAAATTACCAACATAAAAGGCATTATGATACGTAGAGAATTCTTGGAAGCAATGTGAAACGATTTTTGCATTCAGCATGAAGTAAATCACATCTTCATGGTAAGACCAAATTTTTCAAAATATACCGAGGTAGATCAGATTTACAGGAAGATAACAAAGTTGACCATTCTAGATGAATACAGGTGGGATAAGTTATGTGAATTATTGGATTAAGTGGTAACTCTAGATGTAGTTACATGATCAACCAACACAATAATGAAAGACCGGCCCACTCAACAACATATTCCTCCAAATCAGAGCAAGCTCTCAACACATTTTCCACCTATCATATTAGTATGCACAATAGATAATTTGTTTAGATTATTGCTAAATATACCCTATCAGTTGAGACAGAAGTTTTTTAAATATTGTATAAATACTTCACACTTTGAAGTATGCTAGGTTGATTGTTGAATATTATTTTCTGAAAGCTATTGTACTTTTCAAGTCGATGAACTAATCATTAATACAAGTACATTCTTCACAGGATTCATGTGTTGGCAAAATTGGTGATGTGCTTCTTTAGTTTAAGTATTATTTCATTGTTTTCCTTTAATATTATTTCTTTAAAGCTTAATTACTTTACAGAAATGGTGAAGATCAAGGTTTGTTGAAATATGCACTGTATTCTGGTTGTAAGTAATTTTATGTTTTCTTCTAAATTCAAACTAAGGAATTCTTAATTGCTCTTTAGTTTCTACTGAATCTTTCTTTTCTTTTGTTTCATATCATTTTAAATTCTAAAACATCCAACTAGTTCACCTATCTTGCCCTATGAAACTCCTTTAAAATTTGATGCAGATCCAGTTAGTTTTACAGATTCCATAGCCCAATGGAAGTATAAGAAATCAATCAACCAAAAAAATAAAATCACAAAAATAAAAATAAAAATTGTACAGTTATAAATAGCCTAAATTTTACATAAAACAAAGATAAAATTTACATAGAGATCCCTCTCTGCATTTAGAAGGGCTATATTCTAGACAAAAAAGTGGTTTTAATGTTATTTTTTGTGTTTAATCTCACAATCTCAAAAATTACAGAATGATAACACCTTCAACCCGTTCTTTAGTGCTTTGATATCATCTTGTGACACTTGATACTTGTTGTTAATTTGTTCTACACTTTCCTGGGTGGAGTTGAGTTACTTCTCCTTATTTTTTAGCAGGTACTCAGTGTGTTCCAAGTTAATATGGATTTTCTTAAGCTTTCTCTCTAAAAATTTTAGATATGTGAGATCCTTGGTTAAATTATCAGTGGGGTTTTGTGGATTGTCTGGCACAACCAAAAAACATATATGGGAATCTCCATTTTGTTTCATCTCTGCCTCTTTCAATTTTAGGGTTTCCACCTCGTTAATTTTTTTTATCAATTCTTTGTCTAGTGCCTCCTTCTCATTTTCCACTTGAGCCCATTCCTTGGCCTCTACATGTTCATCAATAGGAATTTTAGGTTGTTTCCTTACTGAATGTATTTTTGACTGCAAGTCCTTGATGATAGGAGCTATTTCAGCCTTATCAATTGGTTCCACACCCAACTTGATAATTATATCCTTATAGCCTTCATTTTAGAGATGGAAGGCTCTTGGGTTGGCATTATACTTCTTTAAATTATTAGTTTCCTTCTCCAAAAACTTTTCAGTCTTAATGATGGCCAAGGCTCCTTTTCTGAACTCGCTATAGGTCGTCTCCTTAGACTGTCTCTATAAATTGATTTGATTTTGGAATGGGAGACTAGTCATGTCCAGTGATAAGTCCCGTTTTTTGAAATGAGGCCCAAAGGGAAGGGACTACACCGAAGGGTGATACAATTAAATTTTCATTTGATTACTCTCCATGTCCATGGAATACAAGGGTCTAGTTTGATATGGAACTGAATGGGAATCAAGATGTGACAACATCTTATCCCTCATTTTTTTCTTTATTTTCACTATTAGCTTCCTTTCCTCCCATTTAGGGACTACTACCAATGTGCTCCCAATTGAACCTAGGATTGCACCTTAGTTGAACTGGAGGTGGTAGCTTGTTGCGGATCTTCTAATTGCACCTCAAAGCTTAGATAGTTAGGGTTATTCTTAGTCAATTCGACCTCAATCTCCTCCTTTGTATACTCTTCGACATTTTCTTTGTTGGTCAAGGATGCATCATCCATATTCATATCTCCTACCTCATCGATACTCCTCTTCTGAGATTTTTCCTTAGCATTTGGTATCTTGACTTCCATATCTGTATTTATGGGTCATCAGTCAAGATTAGCCTTCCATTCTAACTGTATTATATATTCATGTTCATAGGAAGAGGCATCAATCTCTTTCCTTCTACTAGAAATAATACCATTAGTATCATAATTCCACATGTTTCCTATTTCGAAGTTCAACTATTTTAACATAATTTCAACCTACCAGAAATCTTGTGTGGAATTCACAAAAAATGGACCTACTAGAATGGGAAGCTTAAACATATAAATATTTCATGGAAGGAAAAAATTAATTTGATTTTTATTTATTCTCTTCCTGATGAACTCAAAGGAAACAAATCCCATAGGATAAATACATGCAGTTTGTAAGGAGGAGATTCAGACACATATTCGTTGATTTCGGTGTGGTCTTCAAACAAATACCAATCACCAACTCTGGCATTAGGGAAAATTTTAAGAACCCCCCTAAATTTATATGTATAATAAATGGGCGAATCCCCATGATACATAGGAAAAATGGAAGGCGATTTTATTAATAATATAATATGTATATATAATTTTTTTGGCGAATCTCTCATGAGATTATATTATCCTTTAAAATCATGGCAAATCACCAGTACACATGGCGAATCACTAGTACAAAATGGTGAATCGTTTTCTAGTGGAGTTCGGGGTGTTGGTTCCAATGAATATATGGTAGTTGAACCAGGAGTTGAAGGAAGAGAACCACCGAGACCAAGCATGGCACATGGTGACTCGTGAGGGAAGTAGTTCTCGTGCAGTTTGGAAAATGCGTTCTTCTAGTTCTGCTAAGTGTAGTGTTGTTTCTCATGCTACTACTAGCACTGATATTGAGGTTGGAGAGGAGTTTGAGGAGTCCTTGGACTCTGACCCAAATGATGTTTATGTAGCTCCTGGTGATCATCCTATGTGTAGTAGTGGTGATGACTTTGATTAGTGATCATGAAGGCAGCAGAATATTCAAATTTAAATAGACCCATTACACAAAATCCATAAAGAGAAAACTATAGCAAAAATATTGTCGTGCAAATCTAGATTCTACAGCATTATTAGAACTCCCTGCTGCTCTACAAATAGATGAAGAATATGGTAAAAAAAAATGGGGACCGATATGTTTTATGGGAAGGAAAACTATTCCTGTTCATATTATTTCAAATGCAGAGACTTGATAGTTTTCAGTGAAGGAAATCTTTCTGAGCTTAGGGATTTCTCAGAACCTTTATTAGAGAGAGCACCACAATGTATGAAGTTATATTATAATTTTATAGGTTATGTGCATTGTAGATGTCGATGTTAGAAGTGGAAGAAAACACTTCAAATATTAGCAAAATATATCACTACAAAGTTTTGCACTGTACAAAGGTTTTATGTAATATGCAGCCAACAAAGGCTTCCTTATATGAATTCAACAATAGTATCACTTGCAACAATAGATTTTCTGTTATGTTGAATAAAGAAGCTTTGATGCTGTAAATTCATCTAGTCAGGGCACAATTCGACTTGTCAGATTTTCCACCCACAACAGACTCAAATGGAGGTCCGAGGAGCCTTAGAATAACTCCCATCAATTCACACAACAGGATGATCACCTCCCTCCTTTGTAGAGTTCACACACAGAAGTAATAAGTTACAGGCAGAGAGCAGCGCCACCTCAGTATGTAAATTCATGAGATCTTGAGGAGACCCCTTACCTTCACCCATGAGACCCTTGCAATAGTGTCTCTGTCTAGGCCCTTTTTACAATCACATAAGACACCCTCCTTCCCACGAATCCAGGTCTCTGCAAAGAGCAGCCTATATGCACAAGATAGGATTTTCCAATTTATCCAAAGTTCTCCATCAGGGGATTATTCACTTTAGCTTCATATGTTAGGAGATATTCACCCACTGGTAATATAGTTTTAGAGGCCATCAATTTCTCCTATTCCTCCCTAATTAGTAGGTGATAGCTCCTCCAAACATTGATCACTTTCTTCAAGAAACCTTCAATCAAGATATTTCTCCTGATTCTCAAGTTCTTGAGAGGGACCCTTTCTTCCCTGGGACTCTCATGTTTGTAACATTTTATATCTTAGATGAATAATTTGACCCTTTAGGTATTTCACCTCAGAAGTTAGATATGCATTTTATAGGAGCTGCACTCATGCTCCCACTAAATAATGTTTATTATGTACCTTGCATTCCATTGGAACTATTTGTGGTGATTTTCCTTTTTAGCTTTATGTTGCATCCCTCCACTTGCAACTCTCTAGGGAGCTTGGGAAGAGGAAACATAGAGCTCGAGGAAAGGTTTGATTCCAACCTGAGCACTATACTATTAATCACATCTTTACACTCCAGACCACAATTGAGGAAGCCCAACATTGCTCCTGGAAAGTTTACTATTGTTTCATATACTTTCAAAAAGGCTTTTGACTCTATCCCCATAGATCCTTTATTCCACATACTCATAGATATTGGCTTCAGTCTTACTGTTCTTCTTGTTTATAGTTTCAGTGAATTATTGTATTAAAAATATATTTTGTTATAATTTACTTAGTCTCCAACATGTGGATGACAAGTAAAATATTATTTGAGAGAGATCTTGAACTAGCTATTATCTAGTTGTTACAAAGTAAATTATAAAAGGCTAGCCTCTCCTCTCTTTCAAGTTGTTGTTGAACTGTGAGATCACTCTACGCCATACTAGAAAATTTATTTTGCAAACACCTTAAATACATTGTGTGGCTTGGCATTTTCTATTTTATCCTTTCTTGGTTTATGTTGTAAAGTTGTTTAATAAGATAATACATAGAAACCCCCATTAACAAAGGTTCAATTCTAGAATAACTTATTGTTTTGGTAAATATATTAAAATTTCACTCATTTGGGCTAATTATAAGTATACTCTTCAATGAATTACAACCTCAATTATAGCTTTTAGAGTTAGATTATGTAACCCTAACAACCAATGGGGACAAATTAATAACCCATTAATGGTGCATAATAAATGACATTAATGACCACTAAGGGATCACTAAGTCAAAATTAACCACCATAACTCTAACCTAGGGAAACACTACAAGAAAGAATATGTTTCTAAAATAGAAAATAACACAAAACTATTACGAGTTAGATTAAGGTTTTGTTATCACCCAAAATTGTGAGGCCTCAAATGTAATGTTTCGAAAGTATGTGGGTGCTTAATCCTTCTTTCTCTTGCTTATGCTTGATTCATGCCTACTTGAGGAAGGGGTGGAGGGGATGCTTGGGCTCAGATTTGGGATGCTTGGGAAAAAATTTTCAAGCTCAGAAGAGGTTTTTTCTGTCCTGTTTGAGACTGCAATGAAAAACATACAGGGAAGTGATACCTTTTTCTCTCTAATAGTAGATTTTGACTTTTAGGATCTGTTGAATAAATTTAAAACTTAGAACAGAGATCGTACAATCAAATCTAGTGCCTCGTGAAGGGGTCAGGAGTTGAATAAAGAAGAGAACCAGTTAGAAGAATGTATTGAAACTAAATAGCTAAGTTGACAATCTGATTTCAACTGGAAAAAAGGAAAAACAATAGAGAAAACTGAGCCTTCACACACACACATGAACATGAATCCACCACCAAAAGAGTTCGAGTCTTTCAATTGATGAAAAAATTGTAGAGAAGTGTCTTGTCAATATAACTTATACAGTTATACTATAACAAAGCTTGAAATCAGTTTTTTATATCAAAGTGAGCTATAAGCATAGCCACAATATTCATATGCACCTATAGTGTGGGATCAGTCTCATGCAACAATAAACATAAAAAAAAAATGCCAAAGACAGAATTATGAGGAAATATAGGAATAAGGATGAAAAATGCTAAAGCTCATTCCAATGATCAAACCTGTTATAGTCTTTACAAGCAAATTGTTCATTGAGATTTGGGATCAACACCATTCTCAAGCTTAGCAGAGTATGAGTAACTCCCTGGAGTCAGCCCCACATGATGCCATAATAGCATCCTGCGATGAATGATTGTAACTCCTTATTGAGCACCTTTTTTATGTAATAAGCTATGCATGTGCCATCCTTGGGATAACACATAACCTTACAAACAAATGCACCTCCCTTAGAATAGTTGATGAAACTTCTAGTTTAATGCTGCTCAAGGATCTCATCAGACTTGTTTTCTGCAACTCCCACTTGAGCACCCTCACGCAAGTATTAAGTTCTTAATGTGACTGCCACTCAGCATGATATAAATACACCCTCTCTCCAATGGAAATAGCTCCTTTATTGCCATCAAAATAGGTTTGCAGATGGCAGCACTCTTCTCTGCTGTCATAATAGTAATTGTAATCCCCAAAACAACTTTCGTAAATCCTAATTGCTATGCTCGTCTTCACCATGAATAGGATGTGTAATCATTGTCACATTCAATATCAATCTGGAGATTCCTTATAGGTGTAAACCTCATGTGTAAAATAGAGCCTTCAACAGTCATAAAAGTCTCCTAAACAGAGCTCGATATGCCTACACTTCGTCAAAAGTGTGCATTTTCTAGTTAAATGAATAGCACAGTTGCACATCTCAGATTTGGACATGAACTAATCACAAAGAAAACCAGGTATAAATAGTTGGATGAATGGTAGTGTTATCATTGTCTATACCCTCCATTGTCTATCCAGTATTGAGTTATCATTACAAGTGTAGGCAACATCATTGTATGCTATGTACCGTAACTCCATCTTCAGGGATTTCATCTATATATGTACATATGACTATGAATTGAATAGAAGCTTTAATGACATTTCCTATCATGCCATCACTGTTGGGATTTTTCGATATTTTTCTCTTATTTATTTATCATGTGGCACATATTGTTTATTTTTTTACTCTGACTTGCTTTCATTTCCAAGATTGTAACTTTCAATGTATTCATACTAAACATTTGGTATAATCACGAGTCTAAAATTCTATAAGGAAGACTCCTGCTGTGGTTGATGATGGAAAAACCCAATCTGGTTGGTGATGGAAATTGAGGAGAGACAAACTAAATGAGGAAGTGAAGGAATGATGAAGATGTGTGTTTGATGGATTTTGGACCTGACAAGATGAGTCACCTCCAAAGATAAGTAATACAGTTACCTAAACCAATATTGAGTGCATGTGATGTAGAGGTTATTAGGGGACACCAAACATGGTTGCAAAGCACAATGATCATTCAAGTTTATTAAAATGATGGTTTTTACTTTTAATGGTCATGTTTATTTGCTAATTGTATTTCTAGATACGATTAATATGCCAAGGAAGAAGTCCCAATGAGACAAGAAGTCAAGCAGTGTGTTATTAACACCAGATTACAAAAAAGAAGCACAAAGAAATGAAACAAAGTAGTGCTTGCATTCATAGGATGAAAACTTTTTTCCCCATTGGATACATAAAAATATATACTAAGCCTAGTGACAGCCCAATGGCCTTCCAACTACTCGAATCCTTGATCTTTCCTCAACTAAATCTCTATTGTTATGGGTATTTAGTCATCTGAAACAATGTTTTATAGACTATAAAACATGTATGCATGAGACGTATGAATTTTTAGATAATTTTTTCATAAATTAAGGAAAATTCAACCTCATATAAACTATCATGAGTCCTCAAAATTGGTTGGTCTACATTCAACATTAGGCCAATAGGACAAGACCTGAACAATTATCCCAGAACAAACTTTTTCGTTTTGCTGCTTGCCCCATTTTCTAGACATGACCCTTAAAGAGGCTAGAAATCTTGTTGATCTGTATCAATCTTAAAATTTCCTCTCCAAGATATTCTTTCCACAGGTTTTAAACTGGTTAAAATGCTCACCAGTCATTACATATTCTGGAGCAGCATAACCATATGTTCCCATAACTCGAGTTGAAACATGGGTGTTGTCTCCCTCAGGTTGCATTGTATTCTTGCACCAAGTACATATCTCTCCATAAAGACTTAAGAGAATACAAAGTTTAACACTGAGCCATCTCATAATTTTTAAGTTGTAGGTACAAACTGAATCCAACAGAATATTGGATGTTTTAAAATCCTGATAAATCATTGGTCTTTCCGCCCCTCCATGAAGAAATGCCAGACCTTTTGTTGCACCCAATGCAATTTTCATCCTGATAGAATAGGGGAGTGGTAGGGACCCTTATGAATGCATAAGGGAAGTACCATTGGACATCAAAGATCTAAATATATTTTTCAAAATACAAATTTACAAATTGGGATTAAAACATTCCAAAGAGTTATGTTTTGAAGGGGTTAAGGATAATCAAAAGATATGTAAGGTGTGCAATCCGAGTTTTGAGGTGATAATTGTGGTGCTACAATTTAAGACCATAGGTAGCTTGCTTATCCAATAAGACCATTTATGTATGGCGACTCTTCGAAGGAGAAAAATCCAGAAAGAAATAATTGATGGTAAAACACTACATCTATACAATGATCCAGAGTTGGAGGCCTTTTGCTTGCTGCAAAGGGAAAAAATTTGACATGTAATGTCTCTAAGACAATGCATATGCATGACTACTCATATTACTTTCTCTGAGCTAGGCCATAACAACGATCTGTGGGTTAAGCTTGAAAAGACAAACTACTAAGAAGAGTATAATATTATACATCCAACTAGATTAGATCTCTCCTCAAGAGAACCTCACATACCTTAGATGAGCAGAACTAAACAAGAACAAAAGTAAGAACGAGGTTTTTGTATTTGTCTTTTTTGATATTGGTTTGGCACAAGTTAGAGAAAAAGCATCTGAGTTGAGAGCCTAATAGTTGGACCAATAAGTCAAGTTTGTATCTTTGATATGAAATTATGAAAAGTATCACAAATCCAAGTTGTTAGGCCATCCTTATCTATGTTCCTTGAATAAATTTAGGTTTGAAAGTCTAGAGATAATCTAGTGTAGGACCAAGTTGCAACAGGGTTGTTGTAGGGTTCTTGTGCTTGGTTTGAATGCAGGTTAGCAGGCTACATAAATACCTGGGTAGAGCAAGGCTTTCAGAGAGGGCTGAAGGTAGATAGAGACTGTTAAGAAGGTTGCAAGGGTGCTTGGTTCGTAGAGGAAGTCTGCTAGGTTGGAACGTTGTTCCTAAAAGAGCTGGAGCAGGAGTTTGAAGATCATCCAAAGTGTGAAACATCACAAGTAATTATGTGTTGCATCCATGGAGGAATATCTTTGAAAATATTTGTGGGAAACTGAACTGCTGTAGGTATCCTTTTGAGGAACAAAAGGATGCAACAATAGTCTAGAAGGTGTCTTATAACCCAACGTATGGAAATAATTGATAGAAGAAGGGCAACCACAGTCTCTTGAGAAGTGGAGGTCGAGTTGGCAGGACGGTAACAATGGTTACAACATGCCCTAATCAGAGGTTTGGTTTCTAAAGAAAGAACACAAAACTAAGAACACGAAGGATAAGGGGATGTTTAGAAACAAGGTATTTTTCTCGAATAGATTGGTTTGTTTGTTAATGAATGGTTTTTAAAGAGCACTTGTGGACTGTTTAAAGGCCCAAGTAGAGTGATGTTTGAGAATTAGGTCACTATTAGAAGGCAACTATTATGAAGCCCTAAGGACAATGATCTCTAGAATTCAAAATTTTTTGTATGGGAAGATGTGTGAATTCCCTAAGCACACTGAATGTGGAAGTTATTTAGTATTGTATGAGCTATTGATGATGCCTTAACTTGTGTGACAAAGTAGTAGTCTTGAATCTTGTCACTATGTAAGGACATTTCTAGAAGACCCTATGAACAATATAGCTTGTAACAACAAAAGTATTGTTGAAGGACAAAATTGCAAGTCCTTGTTCTAAAATATCAGAGATATAGGGAAAATCCTTTAGAACAGTTAGATTATTGGACTGTATGAAAGCAGAACTAAAAACCCTAGTTCTGTGATTTGGAGAAACATATCAATGATTTGGGGCAACTAGTTGAAGACCCTATGAGTTGGAAATCTTGAAGGAGTAGGATAGTAGCTAGAGGTAAGGATTATTTATGACAATGAATCTATGTTGAATGATGAAGATTGATTGGAAAGGTCAGCCAAGTTGTGGATTGGCTAGCCTTGTGATAGTCATTGTGTTGAAATAATTGTGTGATGGACTATCTTCAAGGTAGGAATTAGTGGAGATCACATTTAAAGAGAAATTTCAAATTTTTCCTTGGTACACTGTGTCAAGAAAGGGCTCAACACGGAGTATAGTGCACTAAAATACCATGGGACATTGATGAACACCTGAAAAATAGAGAGAATACTAATTAAGAGGTGATTTGTCTATTTGATAAAATGAGTATAATATCCTCGCCCTTATAGTGCCCAACAAAATCCCATGCTTTCAAACTGAATATAGCAAAAGAATTAATTACATATGGAATACTTGACAATTAGCAAGATTGGAGAAATTCTTCAACATTGTACTTGAAATCGGATCATTTTGAATTCTGGCAGAGGCAAAGGCAGTCGGAAGTCACAACCCAAAGGTAGTATGTTTGAGGATCTGTAGTCTACAATTGATGAGATTGGAATTCAAGTCCTAGAAAGATAAAATAATCCATTACTATACTTCATTCAGAGAGTGATTTCATTTTCTTCAAATTTTTGGGATAAGATAGAAAGAAAGGGTTTACTCCGTAAGTTTCTTGTGAAAATCCTAATTCCCTAAGTTCATGTTAATGTGTCTATTCTAGAGTCAAAGTTAGTATAATATTCTAGAACATATTATACATAATATAGTACAAAAGAACAAGTGCCAGAAAATAATGTAACTGATGATAAATATGTAAAGATGAATGAATATTATGCTAAGTGTTCCATATACAATCCAATCACTGATTCTAAGCTAAGAATGCAATTATAAACTTAAGAAACGCTGATAGTTCTTGATAGTATAAAAGTAAAAGATGAAAGCTACAAATATGTAAGCCTTCAACTTTTACAAAGAGAGACAGATTAAACTAGACTCATTTTAAATAATTAAACATCAAGAATTATCAACAAATACAACACAAAAGAATTAATTAACTAATTCTAACTAATTAATAGTTTTGGGCAGAAATATACATAAAAAATAACCATTCAATTATTCTTTTATGAATCAAACAAATAAATGAATAATCAAAATATCAACTATAGATCTCAAGACACAAGTCACTGAAGAGCAAGAGAAATAAAAAATAACTAATGTAAATAAATAAATAAAAAATGCAATAAACATTGCTACCGGCTTATGGATTCAAATCACAAAAACAAACAGATAAATGCAATAAACATTGCTACCAGCTTATGGATTCAAATCACAAAAACAACAAGCTACCACCTTCGAAATCTTGAGAAGATAGATTACACAATACCCAAAAGAAGATAAAGAACATATGAATATGGAAAATTGAATCCAGAATAAGCATATTCTACTGAATAAAACCAAGTCCAAAAAACTTACAATGATGTTCAAAATTATTCCAGTCACAATAAAATTCAGTAGCACTTTTTTCCCTGAATCCTCCCTCTTGCTATAGCCTACGGATTCAGTGTGAGTGCTCCACCATACTCCTATTCTACAGATTTATCCTACTACCAGGGCTGATTCCCCTGTCAAAACTAACAGAAAGGTAAGTACTAGATGGACCAAATCTAGCACCAACCGTCCACAATTTGGGCTCCAATGTGGTGATTCTCTCGGAAAAAATAATGCAGTTTCTGCGGTTTGTGCCTGCAAATAAAACACCAATAGACATGTATTAAACACATTAAAAATTCCATATCAGATATACCAAAACACACAAGTTGTTTAAATGGCGTGGATTGGCTCAATTGTAAGTCAAGGTTGTGTTATAATGCCCCTGTAGTAAACTACCTCTCAGAATTATAAAGTTGAGTTCCTGATACAACAAATATGGTCACTATATTCTTTATAAGTCACAATCTTGTTGTGGGTCCAAATGGTTGTGTATTATGTAGAGAGTAATAAGAGTAGGTAGACCATTTGTCAATAACGGTCCTACTTCTTAGAATATATGGAAATCAGTCTTCCAGATTCTGGGCATCAAAGAAGATGTGAACCATAACTGTTATTTTTTTGGGTGAATTAATACAAAATTCTCACAACCCTGCCTCTCTTTGTAGTATGGGGCATCTGGTTACTAAGGAACAAGGTGAATTTCAATAATGAAAGAAAATCTATTTTTCTTCAATCCACTAAGATCATTTCCTTCTTTAGGGAACACCTCCTGCAACAGAGAATAAAATATCTGAGAAGAGCACAAATTCCCCACTAAGATCATTTCTCTCTTTAGGGAATACCTCTAAGATCATTCTTTCTTAAGGGAATACCTCCTGAAATAGAGACTAAAGTAACTAAAATATCAGAGAAGAGCACAATTTCCCATTATCCTGTAGGAGCTGAAGATGGGCTTCTTTGATGGAGCAACACAAGGGAATGTGTGTGGTGGAGGGGAATGAAAAGTTCAATGCTAACAGTTTTGTATATTTCTGAATAGGCATTGGTATGGGAAAATAAAGGGGAATGAAAAATTCAATGCTAACATTTTTTTACATTGACGAATAGGCATTGGTATGGGCAAATACTAAAGCAGAACTAATTTCACTTTGGGCTCTTATGACACTAGCCAAAATCTATAATATAAAAAATTTTCAAATACTGGGTGATTCTAAATGTATCATAGATTGGCTGGATGTAAAAGCTCATTTAGAAGTCTTAAATCTTGAAGTCTGGAAACACGTAATTGAAAAATATAAATCCCTTTTTCAGGTAATCAGATTCCAACATATTTATATCAAAAAGTGCTTTATTATTGGATCCAGAATATATTATTTATAAAAACTTTATAAAAAA
The DNA here is from genome assembly GCA_034641835.2 of Pinus albicaulis. NCBI lineage: Eukaryota > Viridiplantae > Streptophyta > Pinopsida > Pinales > Pinaceae > Pinus > Pinus albicaulis. Next base: position 1,417,301,544 of record CM076577.1, read on the forward strand.
CAAAGCTCAGAGAGGGCATTTCATTCCTATAGCTAACATGTTTTAAGCTCCCAACAGCAGAAATGGCAACCTCTGAGCAGAAATATTGATTGTTTCATTCCTATAGCTAACATGTTTTAAGCTCCCAACAACAGCAATGGTAGCTTCTCAGCAGAAATCTTGATTGTTTTTTTTTAGCTCCAACAGAAATCTTGATTTTTTCTATCTCTATTTTTGTTCATTAAACTTTCAAGCTATGTAAATTTGATTTAGTTTTTGCTACCTTGCATTGCAACTTTCTGGTTTAGTAGGAATTTCCAGACTGCAACTGATATTTGTTCCTTTTCTTTATAAATTTCCAGACTGCAACTGATATATGTTCCTTTCAGTTATATTCTCTGACAACTCTTCAGTTTCTTCAGTAAAGACTTTGGTTTGGAGATTTTTGGAATCAGAGCTATGAATGTTGCATTTATGGATTTGAAGACCTTTCTAGATCTTATAGATTCATACAATTCCTTACAAATATTAGGCCCCATAAGGTCAAAAAAGGAAAGGAAGAGTTTGACTGCCAAACTATCAGGGCCTAGAATTTTGTCTTCGGAAATTTTTTTCATAACTCCTTTTATTTCGTCAAAGGAGATAGGACTACCTATTAGATCAACCTCCTCAATACTGAATAATTTTGGATAATTTTGGATAATTTGAAGTTGAGAGACAATGTTGGAAGATCCTAGATATTTAAAAAGGGAAGAAAAGTATGACACTGCAACGACCTTTAAATCTTGTTGACTAGTGACAACATTACTATCATTCATCTCAATCTCCCAGATAGAATTTATATTCCTTTTGTGATTTGCATAATTATGAAAAAATTTCATGTTTCTGTCCCCCAAATTAATCCCAGTTGCCCTACTCTTGAGTCTCCAAGTATCTTTCTTCATCTTCAAGATCTGCATATTTCTGGTTTCCAAGAGACTCATTTCTGGGCTATTTTTTCTAGAAAGAGAGATTTTTAAAGTATATGGGAGAAATGATCATATTCAAATTCTGAAGCCAACAAATCCCCTTTAAGCTCCACTTTCTTTTTCTTATCCCAAATCACAACCTCCTTTTTGAGCTCCCCCATTTTTTTGAAAAGGTAGCCCATGATGAATGAACTATTTAAAACCATGTTTACTTGCCAACAGTCCTTCTTAGAGATCTAAATGAATCATCTTCCATCCATGTGTGGTTAAATTTGAAAGGGTATATGTTACTGTGATTTTCAAAATCCAATTCCAAGAGAAGTGGCAAATGATCTAATATTTTATCTTGACATATCCACGATCTGTATCTCCCCACAATTTTTGCCAGCTGACCAGCCATTAAGAATATATCAAGACGCTTGGCAATACCTTCCACACCCATTCAACCATTTATCCATGTGGGAGCTAATGGAAATGGAGTTATATCCTGGAGGTTGTGGTTCTACAGCAAATTTGAAAAATATGAAGCCAGAGGATTTGAGCGGGAGCGAGACCCCCAAGACTCCCCTAGTGAGATAGTGAAGTTAAAATCACATGCTAAAAGAGAGAATGGTCCCCTAGTAGTCCACTGGATTGAAACTTATCCCAAAAATCTTGCCTCTCCCCATAGGGTCCATCATAATTTACTAACGTGATCAGAAGGGGGGAGCCCCTTACAAATACTTCTAAAATAATGCCAAAAAAAGAGGAGGCTTGAAAAGAGGCATACTTTGGATTCCATAAGGAGAGGAGCCCTCCCTATAGACTAGTGGAATACATAGAAGCGAAATAGAACCCTAGACATAGATTCCAAAATGCCTCTCTAGCCTTCGCCCTCAGGACTATAGTTTCTTGTAGAAATATAATAGAGGGCATGTGTATTTATTTCAATCTTTTGAGGGAAAGGAATTTGAAGGCTCCCCCAACCCCCCTAATGTTGACAAACAAGATAATAATTTGGGAACACACTTATAGGGTCGATGTGCTCTAAGGGCCTTGGAGACAATTTCCTTATCAGTAGGGGGAGGCAAGCTTAATCCACTCGAATAAATTCAAGAGGGTTTCCCTCTCTAGCCATAGATTTTTTGTTAATATTTTTCTTTCTGATGGTAATTTTTTGGAATGGGGGATGGTTCTTCAATGGATAAGTGTTCAATAGGGCATGCCCCATAAAAAGTAGGAATGGGCGTCATATTGAGGAAATCCTTGTAAGAAGGTGTTGAAAAAATATTTTAAAGGGGTGAAAGGAAGTGGAGAGCCTTCAGGAGACAAAATTTTGGGAAAATAATGTTTTCGAGGTGAGGTCATTTCCAGCCACCTGAGATGTATCAATTAAAGAACTATTATTAAAGAAAATTGATGGATCGAGGGAGTTGGAAGAGGAAGAGGCTAGGTTAGTTTTTAAGAGAACGAAGATGGGATAACCATTAGATATTAGAACAAGATTTTCCGAGAGTCCTATGGGTTTATTTACTATCTGGTTAGAAGGAATCAAAATTTTTTTTTTTTAATCTTTGAATCAGTGGTTTTGAGGCCGTGAAGTATTTGAGATGCATTTTTGGAGGATTTCGAGTTGGAAAGTGCATTATTTTATAGACTATGAATAAGCATAAAATCTTCAATTGATAGGAATGGAATGAGGGAACCAACATAAATGAGAGACTTACAAGCCTGTTCATCGCTTCCTTGGGAGGTAATTGTCGAAATTCCTTTGACATCTCCATTTGTGGCGACATGAATTTGGCTTGCTTGAATTTTGGGATGATCCTTTGCGGTTGAAGCACTCGAGAGGATTGCCTCACTCATACTCAGAAAAGTATCATTTTCTAGATATTTTGAACCCTTCGGCTGAGCTTCCTCCGCGACCAAAGAAACATACTTTCCAATTTCCATCATGGCTGAAGACAATTGGAAACCTGTCCTTCATGCGAATAAGCACTTGCCTAGTTTCGTATGTGGCCTTCTTCTCCACAACACTTCTTCCATAATCTTTAAGACTTTCAACCATCTCATTAGAAGTCTCATCATCAATCTCAAACCCAGCAATTGCATATTTAAAATTTAATACTGCTATCTCTGTCTCATTTTTCAGAATTTTTCTTATGCTTGGCCAAGTGTTTGGAGATGCAGACTCAAGAAAAGATGCCACTGCTTCAGCGAGTGCTTTAGTAAGTTGTACCTCAGGTTTACTTCTAATCTCAGAAAATTGAGTAGCACACATAGATGTCGCATCAATCTCTTGCTTAAGTTTCTCCCGAGATTTAGATGGGTCCTAAGATGCTTTTTCAATTTTTGCATTTGAACAACCCTGATCAAATTCTGCCATGAGATTCTCTGTATACTGCCTAAGAGAAAATGAAAACCCTTCTCTATTTTTAACAGCATCTTCAAGTTCCTTCTTGAACCTATTCAGAGCTTCTGAGTGGATATGCTCCACCATAGCTTTGTAAGCAAGATACACAAGATTTAATGATTCAGTGACCATCTGCTGGCATTTTTTGGTCCTTACACTTTCCTCAAGATAAACCACTTCCATATCATAACTTGAAGATCTAACCCGTAGATATCACAAGAAGACCGAACCTTATGTTGTGGTCAAGCTTGGTAGCTTGGTAACCAGGTTAGTATCACAGCACAACATCAGCGTAAATTGGGGGTGAATGCCCTTCCATAAACCTGCAACTTAGTAAACATAAGGTCAAGCTTGGTAGCTTGGTAACCAGGTCAATATCACAGCATAGAGCCCTTCCAAAACCCTGCAACGTAGTAAATCTAGGGCGAAATCCCTTCCAAAACCCTGTAACTTAGTAAATCGGGGGCGAATACAACCCAAAACCATCCAAACGAGTAAATTGACAGGCGAATCTAGCATTTCATGTTTTATCCACCATTATTTTTTTGGGCTAAAACATAATAATTAATTATTTTTAAAATAATTTTGGGGCTAATTATACAAAACTATACAAAAAGTTTTTATATAAAAAATTCGCCCCTCCAAAATCTAAAACCCCTTAAATTTTTCCCTTGGGCTAAAATTCGCCCCTAAAATTTTCCCTGTCTAGCATCCTTGCTGAGGTGAATAATTATCCTCTATTGGGGTAATACTCTAGGAGGGGATACTTTGTTAATAATTTTATAAAAAATGGCCATAAAAGTAGATATAAAGTGTGAAAATCCCTCATTATTATGATTCTTCTTCAGAGAGTTGTCCCGGTCAACCAAAAATTTCATTTTCTTGTGAGAGTCTACGATGTTGAGAGTCATGTACTCAAATTAATCCACATGAGTGTAAATGAAAAGTTAAAGAAATATGGATTAATACCTGAAGTAGGAGGCCAAGTAGTACTGATTTCACTAGAATTTGATAGCTTCAACTAGGAAAGAGGGAATGTGAAGGAAAATATCTCACTTCATCATCTTATGTAAGAGCCCTAAGGCTTATTTGGAGATATTTTCCATCTCATCTTCACCAAATAGAAATAGCATAATAGATTGAATGGGCTGCAGAGACTCTGAAAATAAGGAAATGTGAAGGGTTTATGAGATGGCAGGAAATTGTGCATTTATGGCCAAAATTAGTTAGAGAAATACCTGTCTCTCTCGAGCTTAGATCCCAATTTAATCATAGAAGAGCAAGATATCTATAAAGTTCTCCAAATTTGGGGATTTTAGATTAATGAAGGCATTGTGTATTAATTTATGGGTGACCTCCAAAATTTTCTCCCTAGTGGAGGAAATACAACATTTGTTCTCTTTGACAGAAGTGACCAGAAGCCAGGATATGAAATTTGGAAAAGGGTATATCATTGGGGTGATTAGGTGATACAATATTGACTCAACGACTCAAAAGACACCTTTCTTATCTAGGTAGAGGACATAGAAGTCAAAATTAAGGTCAGATAGGTTCATAGGGAAAGAGGAATCATGAATTTTTCGCTCTGCATCTATGAAGGGTTTGGTGTGGCTAGAGGGCTTTGGATATCGTGTTTTGGGGGTTTTTATGGGCCCTTTTTTAATTTAAGCATGGTGAAAATTTAGCAAGGATAGCAAGACAGTGGATTACCTGGTAATTGGAGGTAACTGAATGTTGTGGGTGCAAAAAGGTCCTTGCACTAGTTGACAGTAGGGCAGAGGTAGTTGCGAACAAGCAGAGCTGTAAGAAACATGACAATTTGAATGGTAATGGTTGATTCGTAGGGGTTTATAGGTAAGAAAACAATAAGATGACATGGGGGAGATAGGTGGAAGAGTTGGATTGGGTGGAGGGGAATCGAGAAGGGTGATGTCTTAAATTTCTTTTCGTTCACATGACATACTCCTGTGATTTTGGTCTTGGCTACTGTTGTGGTTGGCACATTGAAATGATAGGTGGTAGGCTCATTTTTACTCCTCTAATAGGCTTTCTGAGTAGACTTGGAGGCAGGGCTCACCTCCCTATAATTAATCACAACTATATATATATAAGATTCACATTATTTATCATGCCTTTCCAAGGGAAAGTGTTGGCTTAATAACCACACTTGTTTACTCGCAAGAGCTTGTTCCAGGTGAGGTCGCTTCAGGATGTCTGAGAATACACCCCATAGGTGGTCGTTATTTAACCATTTCAATTTGGAAAGTGTTTATGTGGTACTTATAATCGTAACTCTTTTTGAAGTGTAATTGGAAATTGTTACGAGATTCTAGGATTTTCCCACCACTCTTCCCTACTCCCGTAACCCTGGTGCCATTTTGTGAGTTAAAAAATAGTTATGGGATTCTGACCCTTCAGGGTATGCTACAGAGATGACATAATTCTAACGTTAACCAATCTATACTCATCGATATACATGCCCTTTTTGTGCCTAGAAACACCGAAACCGCTTGACACATGTCCACCCCTAGTGGGAGGTTGTTGTTGTCACCTTTTCCCAATGTTATGTTGCCACATGTCTAGTCGAAGGAGACAGAAAAGGGTCCCTTTTCCTTTGCTTTGAAAATGAATTATTTTTAAATGGTTCAATCCCAATGCTTTCAAAATTTCATTTAACAAAATATTATGGGGTCTTGAGATTTCAGGATTCATGCTTCTTATTTTTGTTATGGAGTTTCATCAATAGACAACCCCAACTCCAAAAATTGAAGATTCCTAGTCCCTGAAGCTTTTTGAAATTGGTTTTCTAATGAGTTATGGGATTTTGGGGTCACGAGGTTTCCGTGATTATGACCTTAATAGGCCCAACTTTAACTGCCTTTATATTTTGATCTAGGAGGCCATTTGTAGACTTATTTATACCTTTGGAAATATCATCCAGATCACTTTGCAATTGAGTGGGTTAAATGTGCTCTTCGAGCCACATATACTGCCCTAAAAATGGTTTCAAACTATGCTATCCTTTACACCTTGAACCTTTTTGTATATGAAGAATAAAAGGAAGGATGCGTAGGGTACAACATTACAAATTATGCTTTCTACAAAGGTTTTAGTTATATGTTTGATACAACTATATATTATTAGTTTAATATGATACATCATATGGTATTTACAACATCGTTTATTTATGAATTTTTTGACAACATTATTAAATTATTTGAAATAAATTTTTCTTGTGCTTGTTACTCTGGTCATATGAATGAATAAGCAGTAATTGCTATTTTGCACGGAGTGCTCGCATTCCTCCAAATGTGCTCTTGCATGTTGTCATCACATGGACACATTTTTATTTTTTATTACAAATCACTTTACTATGGGTGGTTCTGATCTTCCATTAGAATATCACCGGTTCTAGAAATTAGGGTTTACATTATGTTATATAATGCATTGTTTCGAGTTTTATATTCAAACATTAGGTCTAGGGCCTCGTTCTAATTTTTTCTTCACCTAAAACTCTAGAAAATTTCTATTTCATTCATTTTATGAATATTTCACAATGTTACAACCGCTCATTTATACAAATGAATACTTTTAGCTGCAGAAAACATTATACCTTTATTTCTCTTCATGATATTCTATCAAGGTAAGGTGTTTTCTTTTTCTTTTACAATGCTGAATTATTTCAGAGTTTAGTTTACAATTATTAATATGTATAATATTTTTATTAACATGTCTCTATATTGTGTTGTTGTAGGTGGTTGAATAGTTATCCCTTGGTCCAACTTAAGTTCTCTAAATTATGTAGGGAGATGAAATGGTTTCTTTTCAACTCTTCAAAATACGAAAAAAAAATCTTTTCTTGCCAAGGTTTATTTTTCTTGAGTCTTCGTTAAAATAGGTAATTTATTCGTAAATCATTTTTCTGAGATTATTATATTGGAAATAATGCTTCCATGACTTCAAAGTTGTCATGAGGTGTAAGTGTGTGATTTCTTAGGTTATTAATTGTATTAAATATTTTTAGTAATCTATATCCACCATTCTCGTATCTCAAAGTATCATGTATTCATATATATGTAATATTTTTGCGATAAATAATATTATTATGTGATTTGTGTTGTGTGAAAAATCTCTCAGTATCTCCATATTTTATAACATAGTATAAGAGATTTTGCTGGCTTGACTCCATCAAGGGAGGGCAAGGAAGATGTGAGAGAGTATTGAGTTTATTTTTATGTAAATAGTTTAGGATAAGAGATTGTGTTGTGTGAGTAAATTTTATTTTTTATGTAGATCTATTCACTCTATGATTAAGAAAGATTAGATGTACTACATTTTATAGATTTGAGTGGTGGAAGAAAATGAGATGAAAGCCTTTCCATGTGAGCTACGTCATTTACGACATAAGATGATGGTGATAGCAAAACATTGTTCAATGAGCATTGAATTTTATAAGGGCAGAAAGTAATTGATAATATCGAATGACTTACGAGATATTTGAGTGTTGCATCATGTTATAGATTGCGCTGCAGACAACCGTGAAGCTTGTTGTGTGCTAAAGAAGACATAGACGGCCCATTCCATTGAGTCATGCAAGGTATCCGGAAAAATGTCTCCAATGTGACCGTATTGTACGTGAGGTGAAACTTGCTACACCAAATTGATTCCAAATGGTCAAGGTCCTTGGAGTATATTTTTATATTTTAATCTTATATTTACACCAGGACATACAGAGGGTTCAATTTCCCTATATTATAAGCCACATGGTAGTTATTAATGATTCAGGTTGAGTTTTTTTGGCAGAATGATGTTTGTGGTGATTTTATTGGTGTTGTAATTTTACCAAATGTAGATGGCATGGTGTAGGTTTTAAAATTATTTTGGTGTGAAAAAATGAAAAGGTTGTTTGTAAAAAAATTAATGGTGAAAAGGAGTTGTTGGTAAAAATTGAATGCAGAACCAGAAAGAATAGGCCAAATATTGAATAGACTAATGTGACCCATCATGCTCTGAGAGAATTAGTCACATGTAGTCCTTAATAAGGTTAAGTTAGTGTGACCCATCATGCTCTGGGAGTGTCAGCACATGTTATTTTAATAATTTCAAGTTGTAGAATCGTCTGCTGAAGACATTATGTACCCATAACGATATCCTAGATAATTGGTGAATATAGTGGAAGGCCATATACTCAAAAAATGGTGGAGGTTCCATAGGATGGTTTAGTATCAAGATTGACTTGTTCCACTCCAGGAGGTTGAGAATCATCAATTATGGAAAGTAAATAAATGATGGTCTGAAGAGGTTATGTCTTAAATGGATCAAGTGGGGATCTAGAAAGCTTGGTGGAGAAAAGAGAAAAAGCCGTGAGATTTCAGAGTGGATATGAGTACTGCTAGTGATGGCCATATCATACAAATATGACAGATGAACACTGTTATTGTGATCTGTGTTTTCTATATTTATTACATGTTAGCATTAAGGGAGGGTATTGGAAGCACTTATTCCATGACTTCCAAGTTGTCATGAGGTGTAAATGTTTGAGTTCCTAGGTTATTAGTTGTATCAACTATTTTTAGTAATCTAGATTCACCATTCTCAAATGTAGAAGTATCATGTATTCATATAGATATATATAGATATATATATATATATATATATATATATATATATATATATATTTAATATTTGTGAGATCAATAATATCATTTTGTGATTTGTGTTGTGTGAACAATGTCTCAGTCTCTCTCTATTTTATAACATATTACTCTCGCTTTTTTGGTTTTTATGAAAACGGTGTTATAAGTTATTTTTTTTTCCATAGGAACTAAAATTACCTTATTTTTATTTTCCCTAGTATTTTAAATGGATTTTTCCATCGATTCTCTAGTAGTTGAAGATTTTGTGGTTTGATGGTTTCCACCTTTACCAAATAGGTAATAACTAATAATTTTACTTTATACCACTCGAACTTGTTTCATACTCTACCTTCTAGATTCAATGCTATTCTTCCTCTAGACTTTTTATCTAATTTTATTGTTTTGATGTCCACATATTAGTTTCTCTTGGTCTTTCAAGTGTAGAGAACATTATACCCATATTTCTCTTCACAATATTATATCAAGGTAAGGAGTTTTATTTGTCTTTCACAACATTGAATTATTTCAGACTGCAGGTTACCAGTATTAATGTCTATAATATTTTTATTAATAGGTGTCTATACTCTATTTTTGTGGGTGGTTGAATGGTTAGTGATTGGTCGAATTTAAGACCTCTACGGTCTTTGTGGAGATGAAATGGTTTTTTTTGAACTCCTCAAAAAAAAAATCTCTTTCATTGATAAGTTTTATTTTTCTAGAGACTTCATTCAAATAGGTTTTCTGATATTATTAGTCGGTCATTTTGGTTTTTACAAAAATAATTCTTTTTGTGCACGAACTAAAATTACCTTAATTTTTTTCCTAGTATTTGAAATCGATTTTTTCATTGATTCTCTTGCAGTTGAAGCTTTTGGGGTTTGATGGCTTTTGAATTTACCAAATAGGTAATAACTAATAATTTTAGTTTATACCACTCAAAATTGTTTCATACTCTCCCTTGTAACTTCATTGTTATTATTCCTCTAGAATTTGTATCTAATTTTATTCTTTTTGTGGCCATATACTACTTTCTCTTGGTCATGTTTCGGTGAATTGAAGAATGCTTGGGAAAAAACCCTTGTGTTACACAGTTAATTTTGGAAAAATAAAACCATAGTTAATTTTATAACTATGTTTTTTCACCATTAGTATTTTAGGCAAGTATCCGTTTCTACCAAAACTAGTTCTATTTATTTTTTAATGCTGATACTTGTAACATCCTCTATTATAACTCTTCTGATTTCTTTACAAAACCATTTATGGAATTGAAATTCCACCTTGTAAAATTCAACCTCATAGTTATATATATAGTTCTCTATTGGAATCATGATTTTTTTTGGACCAAAACCCGTCGACATTAGTAACCCAATGTCCAACACTAGCCACCCCCTAACGCGAGCTGAGTGAGTTTTGAACTAGAGGTCTATTTCTCTAATACTAATTGTTGGAATCCTGATTTTCATTAGACAAAAAATCGTAGGAATAAGTCTCCATTACAATCTCCAGAGTTAGGATCCACTAGAAGTGGTTAGTGAATGTCGAGAAACACATTGGAATTGTTGAACCCAATGTCCAATAGACTCTTTATCTTTGAATATTTTGAATAAATATTTATCACTAATTCCTACCTCTTTTGTCTTCATTTAAATTTTCTACTAGAATGCATGTATAATATATGTTTTTTTCTTTGGTTGTCTCCTTTTTTAGGTTCCTTAGTCAACAAGGGTTCTATTCCAAATCGTGTACACATAAAAATGATTTATTACATTAATCTTGTAACTTTTTATGTCATACATTCTATTAATCTATAAATATTTGTATTAATGGTTCCTCATCATTTTTTTTTTATTGACAGGTAACCTCAAGGAAAACCCCATTTTCTTTGCATTATAGTTTTACTAAACAAAATTTTCAATTTCACTAACTCCCAAACTCTATATTCTAGGTTGGAAGCCTTGTACTCATTCCAAAAGTTCTATTCTTGGTATTTTCTCTCAAACGAAACGAAAAAAAATCTTTCATCTATTAAGGAAAGCTATAATTTATGTTCATATTAGGACAAAAATATTTTAGCTACTTTGGATTACAGTTTCAAATATTTTTCCTTATTTTATAGTGGTAAAATTTTCTTGTAGCTTATCCATAAATTTTGACATATTTATTTTAATGGTGCAACATCACTGAAATGTTATATATGTATTCCATTTTCCAAGAGAATTATCTTGTATGTATATTATTTCCTTTCACTCTCGTTTATATGCATCCATATATGTGTAGAGTTTATTCTAACAAATTCGATATCTATTAAACTTTACTACTCTAGATGAATGAGTTTATGAAGCAAAGAAAATTATCCTCACATAGAGGACAAGAAATATATTATCTTTCTTATTTTTTAGTGGCATAAAAACCCTCCTTATTTTTATTTTAATAAGTCTATAGTAAAAAACATACAAATTTATTTGTTTTTAGTTACTTCAGAATAAGAGTCTTTTTCACAATACATTAAAATTAACACCAATACACATAGCCAATGTAACTTTTTTATGGTTCCTTCAACTATATCATAAAATTTGTGATATATATATATATATATATATATTCCAACATAATATATAAAAATGAACATAGTTTAGAATTACAGACTTGAATCACGTTGAGAAATTAAGACTAAAAATGCTTGGCTCCTCCTAGCAACAACACCTTTCAATAGAAGGAATATCCCCTGAGCCACCAACTACAAGATATATATATATATATATATATATATATATATAGATATTATGTTCTATTTTTCTTTCTCTCCTAACACGGGAGATATAGTTAGTGTATTTGTACTTGTCAGGAAAGAGGCTATCAACTAGTCACATTTATTGGACATATACTATTGGTAATATATCCAGGTTTTTGTCACATTTATTGGTAATCCAGGTTTTGTATCAAGTTTGTACCATATAATAATATGGCAAGGCTATTACACAATATTTTGTCACTATCCTTGAAGTCCCCATCGCAAACATTGGAGGACCATTTCAGTGAATTTTGTGTACTGTCATACATTGCCATCAATTTCATTGCATCCTTTGGAATGTGAAGAAAATATTCTTTGTTGCTCATTCCTCAAGAAGACCCCCAAAATCATATGTTTTTGAAGGTCTGTTTGAGGAATCAGAAATAGAGAATATGTTCGTGACATGCCAAAGGATGTAATGACATTTATGGAAATGTATGGCAGTACACAGAAGTCACTAAAGTGGTCCTCCAATTTTTGGGATGGGGATTGCACGGACGGTGACAAAATACTGCGTAACAGATGCCCCCTAAAGTATGAGGTCCGAGAGAGAGGGAGGGGTGAAATTCTTTATGAGAACATGCCCAAATCAAAACGCCGACGTCAGAAGGCTTGTGAGAACAAGTACAATTGATATCTTTGATACATGAACATGTGGTATGACCACATCCATCCATAATAGAGTACACATAAAAATAATATCTAAGGAATGGACGCATCCATCTAGTGATAAGTATCAAAAAATAGACTTAGGTATGGTTGCAACCATCCAATCAGAAGAGTCATGCATATAGTCATGATAATCCGAATCGTCTCGCAGCCTATATTTTATCCAAAAAAACACAAGGTCTTGCATTCCAACTCAACCCGAAAAAGTAAAAATTCAAGTATGTGAATGAATGCGCTAAATTCAAACATGCAAGAAAATCACCTGATTACCAACTAATGATGAAAGTTGTTAACGTGCATGAGAGAAACCTATAATAATGACAATGGTTCTCAATGTACAACTAGTACAATCCATGGAATGTGAACAATGAGTTGGATTCAAACACTCACATGATCACTCGATCGAAGGCCAATGATAAGAACCCGTCGTCGAATGCGAAGAACTTGCCATTGACGCATGCAAGCTCAAAGGTACCAGAAGAGAGTCTCTAGATCAACTTCTCGGATAATGAGCTGAAGTTGAGAGGAAGTGACCGATCGAAGGAGGGCCATAATGTTTCCCACATCATCGACATGAGACAGAGGAATAAGACGATGGTGAATCAGGACTATATACAATATTAGGGGTTGAAAACTGCAAAATGAAACTTCTCTTGAACATATTGGTGACACGACTCTGGAATTTGGCAGTATTTGACATCAAGGGATCTAAGGTCCTGGTGACGTGGAAAAGAGAAGATTAGAGGTCAAAACAGATAACCCAAACCCATGGAGGCAAAATAAAAAATGTGGGATGTGCCCAACCTGACATGAATTGTAGACAAGTGTCATGTTTAAGAGTGACATATTGCCGACACGACTGAGAACTAGTTCTATTTTCCCCCACCATTTATGGCGAGTACCCCAATTATTTTTGGAAACAAGCTTGAAGGGGATAGCATATGCTTTTCATATAAGTTTTTCCTTTGGAAAAATACTTCTTAGTACATTTTACGAGCCCTAGGAAGGAGGAACTCGATAACATCATGGTGACGATTTATGATGTCATTAGGTTTTAACGAGTCTGAAAAAGAAAGAAATCAACATCTTTTCATGTTTAGAGAGTTTGAAAAGAAGCGGAAAATAAAACACCATTAGGTCCCTTTTTGTAGGTAGTCACATAGATTCGAAAAGGTAGAAAACAATATATGCGAGAACCTCTTAGCCATGTTCGATTAAGGTATTCCTTTTTCGTAAATAATCTATCCTAGCCCTAAAAAGG